>JBBCBC010000003.1:46151567-46615354 GCA_037126765.1 Stenogyne calaminthoides
ATAAGATATGTTGTCAGATTTTTTTTTAATAAAGTCATTTCTTTTCAAATTGAATTTAGATTTATACTATAGATTAAGATTATAATATGTGTACTCCAATTAAATAATTAATAAATTTAATTATTGGTTAATCTATATGTGTAGCTTAAATTAATTAATTATAAATATGTTTAGAAGATTTTTAGAATGAAATTTGGAAGGAATTAATTTTTTTTTAAAAATAAATATATAATTTCTTAAATAGAAAAAAAAAAAAATATGTTAGGATGTTATTCTCTATATTTGTAGAATGTGATCCTTTATTACTAAATTCAAAGGATGTAATAGGAGATCTCGACCGATGATCAATGTGTGATTCTTGTTGTTAGATCAAATTCGTTAAGTCATCTCCTATATATATATTTAAATATTTTAAATTTGAATTAATTTTATACCATAATTGTAATTTTTCTATCAATTCCAAATAATTAACGAAAGTAAAAAACTTGAATTAACAAATTTTTAAAAGCCAATTAAAAATCCGCATTTCTCCAAAGCCAACTCCACGAATCCTGCATATCTTCATCAGTGAAGCCTAAATCATCCTGCAAAACACTTTATCAAGTTATACATCCAAAGCTTGCAGTAATCATAGTTGCATTATTAAAGATGATAAATTCTTGACCTTTGAGCAATGATTGATTTGCTGAATAAAATGCTAATGAAGATAAGAAAGTTTTCACATGATATTTAGAAAGAAAGTTCTCACATGAAAATATCAAAATAAAAGGAGGAAAAAAATCGCATATTATTATGAAAGAGATGAAGATCTATGTTTTTGAATAAATAAAATATTATAATTGTGAAAGAGATGAAGATTTTTTAAGATTGTGATGTTTTTATTTTCTGTATTCTCAATTCTACACGGAAAGAGATAACAAGGAAAAAAGGAAGATTTTTTTCTATTAATTTGGAAAAAGGGATTGATTTGTGTTTACTGTAGAAGGTGGAAAAAGGTATTGTACATTACCCAAATGTAATAAGTTGGAAAGGGAGATCCGTACACAGTTGCATATATGTGTGGAATATGCTAGCTAAAATAAATTAATACATGTGAATGAAAAAATAGTCACTTATAAATCTAACCTCATATTTAAACAAAAGAAGGTACCATATCATGTAAAAACAGTTCAGCCCCCACCATAGATGATCACCAAAAAGCCTTACATGAGCATTCCCCATCTTTAAAACGATGGAACCTATTTGCATCTCTAACAACAATTTCCCTACCAACAATATCAGAGATAAACTTCAAAAACCGTATGACAATCGTCTTTACACACACACTTAAGATTCTTGATTATAATGATACACACCCCACGAGCCGATTTAAGCAGCCCATATGCAACTGCCGATCTCTCACTATGCCAAAACAGCTGCCTCTCCTTCTCCGCCTCTCGTCCATATCATGCAACACTAAAACAAGTATCGGGCACGTATCCTCGTTTCCTCATTTTTCATCCAACTCGTTCAAAAGACCGAAAATCTCATCCTTGAACGGATGTGTCGTCTCTCCAGCGAAAAAAACTTGTACCCCCCTTCCCTAAATCGATGCAGCTGTGCCGGGTTTTATTCTCAATTCCATACCTCCCATCAGTTTTTCACCTTAGCTACACTCTCCACATACCAGCACGAGCATACACGTTGGACATTAGTATACACGTAGAAGCCAGTCTTCTGGTCCTAATTCGAAAGTAAATGGTTTTGGCTATACGGACTCCTATTTCGTTTTTCCCAGCTTGACCTAATAACGCAGCTCCACGCAGCAGCATCGGGTTTGAATGGCATCGAGTTAAGCACATTCTCAGCTTCTTAAGAAATCCTGAATCCACTATAAAGATCAACCAGGCATGTGTAATGCTGAAGAGATGGTCTTAATTTGTAATCGTCAACCATGGAATCGAATAGCTTTCGACCTTTTGTAACTAAACCAGCATGGCTACGCGTAATTACGCCAGTAA
The DNA here is from genome assembly GCA_037126765.1 of Stenogyne calaminthoides. Classification (NCBI taxonomy): domain Eukaryota; kingdom Viridiplantae; phylum Streptophyta; class Magnoliopsida; order Lamiales; family Lamiaceae; genus Stenogyne; species Stenogyne calaminthoides. The sequence goes on from JBBCBC010000003.1 coordinate 46,153,568, forward strand.
ATGTGACTCGTTTGGCTTCAAACGAAAAGAAATCATCTTTTCGTGATAATGCTAATGATTCATTAGCTAGGCCATGTTGTGCTAACCCCACTATAATCGAGGTCCAAGAAACAATATCTCTTCCTCATACTACTAAAATTCTCCTCTGCAGGCTATATATCGCTGCATTTAGCATACATATCCACTAATGCATTTACTAACATACAAGTTGGATTCATAACCTAGAGACTTACAACTAATCGATGAACTTGCTTCCCGACTTCCAACATGGCTAAAGAGGCTGAACCAATAATTAAACTTGAAAAAAAAGGGTCATCAATATTAGATCCTTCTCTCTCAATTTTTGAAAAATCCTAAAAGAGTTTGGTAGAATTACCACCCTTGATCCAAGGACCGAGATAGAAACAGTCCAAGTGTGCAAACTTTTTGGAGGCATCTCGAAAAAGTTGAAGGGCAGTTTTTCCTTCCAATCTTTGCATATCCGTATATTAAACTAGTCCATTTAAATCACATTCTTTGACTGTCCAATCAAAAGCTCACGCTAGCTTTATCAGGAATCCACATTTCGCATAAAGATCAACTAAGGGACGATTTAACCACATCATCATCCGAAAATAGGGAAACAACAAACTGAGCATGGATCTGTTCACCTGAGTCTCAAAGTAGTTAACCCAGCACAAGCATTAACAAGACTTGCAAAGATAAAATGGGTCCGGTTGGAGACCGTCAAAAAAAATCATACCGGTATTAAACAGAGCAAGGGTGTGTTTTAGGAGATTATTTTGGTTTAATGCGGTGAAAAATTGATGCCAAGATGCTAATCTCTGTTTGGCATTTCGTTGAACAGCTGGACGGCGTCTTTCAGGTGGTTGCATTTGCCGTACATGTCAATGAGTGTGTTGAAATAAGGGGTCCATGGAGGTTTAAACCCGACTTCATAACATGGGCATGAAGTACTTTTCCATGGATTGGGAGATTGAGCTTCCTGCATTGCTTTATTCTACTCAAAAATTTCAAAGTGATGCATACATACCTGAGAAAAATAGAGACGGGGATGTAATTTTCTGTATGGAAGATTTTCAATCAAACTCGACCCCATAAGTTTCAATTTTTCATAACTTTTAAATAAGATAGAACACACATGCGTTGATTTAAATAAGAAGACGCAAGTTAAACATCAAATGAAAAGAGGAATCTAAGTACAGAATGACATATCTTCATTTTAATTAGCTTAATTATTTTTTCATGTGCTCTTTACACATCCAGCTTAATTAAACATCTATAATACAAAATGAATCTTATTTCTGTTTCTTTTTTCTTTTCTTTCCTAAACTTCAAATCTACCATTTGTCTAAAATTGTAAAAAAGCTTCAACTTGTAGAAGTGATTCTGACAATAATACATGCATATACATAAATAGAACTCAACAGGGAGTGTTGTTCCGATATAGCCAAATCCCTGGTCGTAAATTGAAGGAAGAAATATATGAATAGTTGTTTTTTTCTCATTGGGGCATTTTATCAAACAGTTGGGCTTCCAAATGTGTAACAGGATTAATACCAACATACTTACTGAATCTTGAATGTATTAAGTATACAATGTAAGAAAGACATATGAACCAACAATATCTAATCTAATGGACAAGAAACTGAAAGCAAGAGAATAAGATCGAGGAGAGAAATACCAAAAAAATTCAGCACAGCTTCGATTGTTCAATTTAGGTGTCTGTACAATGCGTGAAAATTCGTCTTTTGAAAGAAGTTTGTTTGCCAATGCAATGATGATATGAATGTTGTTGGGATATTTTAGTTTTGATGAATTGTGCCAAAACATTATCAATTTGTGTTTTTGAAGCTAATCTACAGATAACAAGTTGAGGGGGAACGAGAGAACAGATTGAGGGGAACTCATTTAAATCGGAATAAAGATGATCGAGATCGACGAGGTCAATTAGACGCAGACCGATCGAGATCGATAAGTAAGATGAGTTCCGGAGTTAATCACGAAAGTCGCGGGCAAAATCGTAAGAGAAGAAAATTTAAGCCTACCGAATCGAGAAGAATCGTAAGGTTAAATGATCGATGACTGCAATGTACCGATCAAATAATAAGAAAAGTCGAGTTGATATGGTGATCGAAGAATGCATAAACCGATCAGAAAAATCGAACGTAAGATCGTAAGAGAAGGTTCCGCATCGTAAGAGGAGCAGAATGAGACGGACGAGATTGGTCGATCGAGATCGATATGAAGATGCGGCAGATGATCAAGATCGACGTGATTGAGATCAAATGTCTTAAACCGATACGCTAAACCTAATGTAATCGACTGATGCTATCCTCGAGATGTTGATCCGAAGATGTGTTGATCCGGATCGGTCCGAAATGATCAGATCAGCAAAGAAGAAATCGATAGTTTGAGTCAAAGTGATCTCGAAGGTCGATGATATACGAATTGAGAACGAACTCCGGGCGCCCGAAAGGCCAAGATGCCTGACGACAAGGTCCATTGAGAGAAGTCTTTGAATCGGATAAACTCGAGGCTCGGATGAGAATCAAGACTTCAAGATGTCTCAAGACTATTTGAGACTCAGAGAATCCCTGAATGATTCCAAAGGCGAGGAATCTGGAGGAATATAGCCAGATTAGAATCGGTGACGTGGACCAATGAGAGGAAGACAACCACTGGAAAAGCTGCAGAACTTATAAAGAATAGTATGGATTTGAATGTGATTATCTACAGCGGTAACATTCAAATCCACACTATAAATACAAGATCTTCCATCAAATTAAGTGTGGAGAATATGCAAAAGATGCTTACAGAGCCAAGAGTCTTATAGTCAAGCATTCCCACCATAGAACACAAGTCTATAGATATACAAATATGTTCAAGAGTGTTTCTAGAACCAATCTAAGAACCACGATGTATCCTAGTTTTTAGAGAGATTTTCCCCAACCTTAGCATTGAGGCTAAACAAATGTAAGGGAAAAATCTCAACCTAGTTGAAACCAAACAAACCTTACCCAAATCATTCGGTTAAGTTTGTAGGTGAGTGTGAACTTCGGTGAACATCTAAAGCAATCCCGAAAAGGAGGGTAGGCAATCCCGAGTGAGGGTGATAAGTCCTGATTGGAGTGTGAACTCGTGTAAACACATCAGAGGCAATCCCGTGGAGGTGATAAGTCCCGAGGCTTAACCCGAGAGGGTGATAAGTCAGGTTGGAAGGAATTTCCCTAGGCAGGAGAGTGGATGTAGGAGGCGAGGTCTTGAACCATTATACTTTGTTGTGTTTTTATTCTTTTATTTTTTATATTGTCATACGATTCGATTATAAATAAAACACACACATGAGCTTAAAACGCAAAAAATCAGAATCACCATTCCTTCACCCCATTTTTTATATCGCATCGCGACGTGTTTTACTTCCGACGCGCTTAAATGGGTTTTCAAACCGGGACCATCAATTGATGTAAAATCAAGAAAAGAAGGAAAATCTCTCCTTTCTTTTTTGGGTACAAGACTTTTTTTCAGTCTTTATGTAAATATTGGATGATATGATTCTTTTTGAAGTCGTGAATATATATGTAAGTTGTATCATAAAATAAACAAAAGAGTTATATTAATAAACAGAAGAAGCACTTGGCCGACGGTGGCAAAGTGCCATACTGATTGCGTGAGCTCAGATTCCCGTCAATAAACAGCCGTCATCTTTATTTTTTTGTAATGATGCATATTAAGTTATTAATATTATTGAACAAATAAATTTAATTTTGATATATGTTCATTAGTTAAAAAGTTTATTAAGACTCAATTAATAATCTTTTTTGTTCAATTTTTTTTTTATGTCTTCCACAATTGCCATAGATTATAAGTCGGTTTCAAGTTCCCCATTCATAGCGACAACCTGGGTCTTGGAGTCCGGATTCCAGAATCATCTTACCCAGCCCCCTATCCCGTGCAGCTTTGACGGAGGGCAAGACCTTCAATGAGTGTCGGTTTGGCAGATCCAGATTCAAAATTTGGGATACATTCGAAAGAAAATTTAAAATTTGGTATCACATTTTAGTATTTTTTTTTTAAAGAGTCTGAAAGAGACATTTTATTTCGAAAAGCACATCATTACACCCATGTACCCCTCTCTCTTCGCCACTAATGAGCAGAGACGAACGTACCGTTGGCTGGGGACGTGCCCCCATATTTTTTTATCTATTAATTACTATTAATATTATAGTATACATACAATTAGTATTAGTTCACTGAAGCTCCTCAATGGCTGCGTTTCTGGCCCAATATATTTAAATTTGGGGCCCAATTACCAAATAAAAATTCCCAACCGGCAAATCTTAATTAATCCCAAAAATAATTTTAGTTTAATAGGGTATATTTTTAAACACTTTTAAAATAAATTTTCAAAAGATTTATTTTCAAAAGTTATGAGAGGACTCTCAAAATAAGTCTTTTGAAAGTTGTTTTTTGATTTCACAATACGCCTTAGAGACTGAATTGTTAAAGCTAGCTCCTTAATGCTTTTTCTATGCCAATTATATTTGATTGTATATATAGAGAGAAATATTTAATAGTGTTATTGATAATGAATTAATCATGCAAATATTTCTGTCTAAGAGAACTCTAGTAGATCTCAATTGTAATAGATTTAAAATGTCAATTAAAAAACATTTAATTTATATTTGTGTATTTCTTTTGTGCCCCCGCCAAGTAATATTTCTGGATCCGTCCCATCTGATGAGTATGATGTTCCCCGCCGCTACTGTGCATCATTTTGTCCCGGCATAAACCACCGCCCCTCTTTCGTCCCTGATAACGAAGCCGAGTGTGACCGAGCCATCTGAGAAGACTGCAACGTCCGAATTAAGCTTGAGGAACCCGATGGCGGACGCCTCCATTTAGTATCACTTTCTCCCACCTCACCACCACAATTACGACTTCTCCTTTTTATAATATAAGATTTTCGCCCACCATGGGCAGCGACCAAGATACAATCTGAGGTGGGTCCTGAATTTTTTTTCCATAGGTTCCAAGCAGTGATAGCAAGCTTTTCATCAGTTTCCAGTAAACCAATTTGAAACTTACCATATATTCGGTGAATGAATGGCGATTGGGTAATCGAAGCATGACATGGGATATCGATTCATTTTCCAGTCCGTATGATGGGCAAGAAGGGTCAATGTTGAGGCCCCTACAACGAAGATAGTACGCCGATCAAACAGTGAGTATGGTTGGATGAACTGGATGACGGAAGTTCCCAACTGCACTTAGAAAATATGTTTACAGCGAGATAGTAGGCCGATCGAACAGTGAACTTTCCATTTCTTGTATGGTTTTCATATTCTACTATCCTCCGGATTCCTCAAACTAGGGATGAGAGAGTGAGATGACTAATGAAATGACTTGTTGCGTGTGGGGTGGGAAAAAATTAGATAGCGTGGACCGTAAATGGTAAAATACAATTGTACACCGAGAGAGATGGAATATAAAATACAATGGTAAAAATTAGTTAGCGTGGACCGTAAATGGTAAACCGAGAGAGATGGAATATAAATGGTAAAATAATAAACAACAAGAAGATTTCACCATTTTTATACAATACAATTGTATTTATTTATGGCGTCCGTAATCTATACCTATCAACACTCGCCATATTTATACACTACAATTCTATTTATTTATGGTGTCATGATCTTAACTACAACACTGGTAACTCTTATTAGTGAGTATGAATACATAATTTCTACAAATTCCGCGTATTATTCCATGGGAATAGATATATTTGGATTCTCAACGATCTCAGGATAGCCGCCAAGCAAAAGGTTTAATTTCAGAGACATACATTATCAACCAAGTCATTTGTATAAGTTGTCTATTTGCTCTTTGTACAAAGATACAACCTTATCCCGTCGGATTTTCATGGTTGGAGTCATTAGACCACTTTCAATCTGCAATCAAGTCGAACACAAGATTTTTATTGGAAAGACTAACCGGTTGAAACATTTTTGAACAGGTATGGGAAACAACAGAATGAGAATGGAATGATAGTTAGTTTTTCATTTGGAAAATGAATTTTCTTGATAATAGCTTTGATGGGAGATATAAAACTCATTCCCAGTATCATGGTTTTCACATTCTTCTGTTAGTTAAGAAACACCCCCTAAGGCCCTAATTAATCTTGGGGTAGATTTTTTTTTAATATCCCTTAACTTGCACCAAATTTTGATTTTAGTATGCAACCTTTTTCGATTTTGAAATCAACCCTTAAGTTTACCAAATTCAAACTTTTCATCCTAAGGTTGAATTTTGTTAACATGTTTTAGCCGTAAAAGGATGAAAAATGCTGAATTTGGTAACTTAAGGGCCTATTTCCCAAAATCGGAAAAGTTAGTCTAAAATTGAAATTAATGAACATTCACCCAAAATCATGATGCTTATGCAAATATAAAACTCATTCTCCGATACGGTTATTTTTTTTCTCATTCCTCCCTTTGTAACGAACACGCCTTAATAAATTTGATGCTTATGCAAAACTTTTACCGTGAAAGGCTCATCGAGCACCAGGAATGGCCCAATTTGAAACGAACACTCAGAGGTCCTGCACGAAGAAAAATTGTCCAACACATAAAAAGTACAATAAATTAACTTTTACTAATTATAAAACATGACATTCTATTCTATTATTAATCTATATTTACAAATATGCATATTTTCAAGTTAAGTGGAGGTCATGTCAGTGTCTTTATTAATGTCGCCATTTTCCATTTGATCAACTAGCGGAAGGGGCAAAATGTAAATCGGAGATAAGAAGGGGGTATTTGTAAGTTTTCAAGACATGCTGGAGTTTTCTGGCCAAAATAAAGTAGTGATTTTTCTTATTATCCTATGTACATTCTACCTTGTTAAGAATCTTATAAGATGTTGGAAATTTTTATTGGACTATGATGACATAATAAAAAATGCAACAAAGAATTTTATACAAGCAGCTTGTCTTACCATTTTGTCAACTCCGTATCCAACAGTTTAAACTGGTCCTGCTTGCTAAGCTCCATGGCATCAGATTCAACTACAGACAACCTTTTAGCTTCTAATAGCATATCTTCTTTATTTGGGACAATTATAGCTCTGAGCCGTCGTTGATCCTATACACCATTGGTACCAAATCACAAATTTTTATATTTTTATTTATAGGAAAAAGGTTTTTTTAAGTCATGTAAGTTTGTTCAATTTCCGTTTCAAGACACTCCATTTTCTCGAATTGAATTCCATCCTGTTAACTTTCAAAATTCAACTTTTTAGTTTTCTTTTGGTCTTTTGGCCTGCTACAGCGGGTGATCAACTCGTTTTGAGCTGACCCGACGTTTTTTTTCTTTCAATTTTTTATATATTTTTAAATTTTGAATTTCGTCCTGTCAACTTTTAAAATCGTTTACTTGCCTGCGGAAGCCAATTAAAGGACTAAAAAGTTAATTTTGAAATTTAACAGGACAAAATTCAATTCGAGAAAATTTAGTGTCCTTAAAATAAAAATGGAAAAACTTATATGACTAAAAAAACATTTTCCCCGTTTTTATTAGTGTTGCTTTATGAATGACTAGGGTAGCCTATCTGAAACAAATGACTATGCTAACCTGGCCAATGACCATGATCTGTTGAATAAGGCTACTTCTAAGGGCAGCCTCTTCAATCTCCGATGGTTCAACATTTTCACCTGTAGTGGACATTTAGCATGTATGTGAGCGAGAGAGTGAGATTCTGAACCACATAGGAGTACTAGTGTGGAAAGCAAAACAAAATCAACAGTAAACGTTTCAGTTTTACCAGTTGTAAGGACAATTGTGTCTTTTGCGCGTCCTTCTAGAACAATAACTCCTCCAGCTTGGCGACTACGTCCTCTAGAATGAGAAGGACAAATCCAACCAATATCACCAGTATTTAACCATCCATCCTCGTCTACAGCTTTTGTTGTGGCAGAGGGATTCTGATTTAACACGTCATAAAATATATTTAAGTTCTATTTATTTATTTTTTGGTCAAAATGTTTTATATTGTTTAACTGGTGATAGAAAGACTGAGACATAAATTCATTGAAACAGTTAGTATTAATATATAAATTAACCGGAGAACTGGAGAATGCTAAACACTAGACATTTACATTTGAAATGAGTTAAAAAGTTTTTATGGTCTCATTATGTATCTATTGTCCAATTTTGGTCCCAGAAAAGTTCACCTTCTAGATTTTGTCCGAATATCAAAAAAATTGTCAAATTTTGGCCCCATAACTTGTCTATTGTCCAAATTTGGCCCAAATTAAATCCTCAAGTGACATAAAATAACATTGTTTTTCAAATTTATGGAGATTTTGTGGCCAAAAATTGTACATTTTTTAATATTGGGACTAAATCGAAAAGGTGAACTATTTTGGGATCAAAATTGGATAGTAGACGAGCTATGGAACCACAAGCTTTTTAACTCCATTTTGAAATTATGTTCATACAGAAATTACTGAAAAACCAATACTGTCAACTGTTTAGAGTACATAATGACGTGAAATAAGATCAGATACACGTGTAAGGTTAATTGACTTTGCAATAAAATAGAATAAAGAGCACTCACCTATTCATTTAAGAAGTAAAAACGAAGCTAACACAAATGCATCATTAGATAAAAGAACAATATCTTTTTTCCGTGGGTTTTCTGTGTAAAGAAAAAAAAAACATGCACACAGCCTGTTTTTTGTGGAGACACAACCTATTTGGAGTTAACTTATACTGTTTATAAACATTCTAAAAATGCTATTCCATAGCAAACTGTAGACAGTAGATATAATTTGATGCCAAGAAAATGACATAATGTATCAAAAAGGTCCCTAAATTATTAAATTTTATTTCGATAAGTCCCTAAACTATTTTTTTATATTAAAAGTCTATCAACATTTTTATTTCACGAGCTCCCTCGAGACAAAAGTTGAAAAATATTTTCCTGTTCATTTTAATTGTCCAGTTAAATAATGTACATGTCAGCTTTACTTCATTTTAATTATACACAAAAGTACTTTTCGCAAGTCATTTTAGGTAATCATCACCTAACGTATTGGGGTGAGAACGAATTGCAAAAACACACCTGAATATTAAAAAAGTTAGCGTACATACTATTTATCAGGACCATTAAGATAAACAGAAAAGTTCCATTTTTTTCGTGTTGAGGGAGCTCGTGAAATAAAATCTCCATACTTGAAGGGCTTTTTAAAGGCGAAAAATAGCTCAAGGATCTATGTCAAAATAAAAGCTCTGTGTGTACCTTGTAATAACCCTTCATCACTTGTGGGCCCCTTACTTTGACAATGCCTTTTGATCCATTAGGGACGATTTCATCAGTTTCAGCATCGAAAACTTTGATTTCCGTACGTCTAAGAAGATGCCCGATTGAACCAAGAACCTTCATATAATAAAGAATAGCTAATTCAACTAAATCATGTTTAACCAACTGATTTATATTAAATAAATGCCCTCCACAACTTCATGTCTATTTCATTTTCCTTCAATACCATTTAACAGAACAATGAAAAGTAATGGTAGAAAATCTTTTCCTTAGATTGCTTTAGTGTGCTAAGAACAATTAGTTTCCAATACATGAACTACTTCTCTTACATTACAGTTTGGTTTTCGAGCTGCAACAACAGGTGCTGATTCTGTGAGACCGTATCCATTCCGTATTTTAATGCCAATTGCCTGTCAACAAAATATAGTACATTACATATTTGACCCCAAGTCATTCTTTAATGGGAAAAGGTACATCCAGAACCCTGAAGTATTACGGCAGGTCCATACAAGTAAGAAAATGTATCTCTATTTGGATTAGTAGAATTGTATTTTTATTTAAATTTAAGAGAAAAAATGGTTTTTTTGCACTGACAATATATAATCAACTAATCAAGGCCATATTTGTTCAATTCTATAAAGTTAAAAGGATTTATTTACAGCAAAAAATACATTAATGGCTTACTTGAACCTAAGATAATAGTTGAGGGGTATAGATGTACTATAACCATCTATAATTGACTTTGACAATATAAAAGGATCTTCTTTTCCTTATCAATATATACATATAGAGAGAGGGATCTAACCTCGAAGAACTTGTCGACATGTGGTGGCAAGCTGCCACCTCCACTTACGCCAGCCTAGCAATTGTCGAACGTAAAAAAATTCTCATCAAGAGGGATTTTTACCATCTTCTTATGATAGGATAGAGCAAGTGTCTGAAAAGCCAAGTATGCAATGCAAACAAGTAAATTGGAAACGTGGTCTCACATTTATTGGGTGCCGGCGTTTTTAGTCCCGTTCGAATCAATTATCTCAATTAAATCCCTTTAACATTTAAAAGATGCAATTTTAGTCCTATATTGACAATTTTTAGGATGTTAATTAATTTGTAATTTTTTTTAATTGAAATTAATATGTTGGGTCACATTATGCCACGTAAGCAACATCAAGTCATTAGTCACGTTGCTAAATGGAATTTCGGCAGAGCTCAGCACATGCAAAAATCCTGGACCCTTAAATCGCCAAAGTGCAATAAATGCGGGACCAATTTTACAATTCCATCCAAGACATACCTTTGAAATTCCAATAGCAGATTGAATTTTGCTGTAGACAATTTTTTTTTGCCAAGATATGTAGTGGCCACAATATCGAAAAAACGAACCTTGACCACAAACAGTCAAAAAACTGCAGAAAGGTGGGACGGTTGTTCAAGATTTCTGGTCAGACATTTCCCCTAGGAAAAGACAACAAATTCATAAAGCACAAAACACAAAATTAGACTGCAGCTTTAAAATTTTAAGATTCAATTGATAAATGAATGTAACCTCTTGAAACAGTTTGCAACACTAAGATACTGAGAGAAAATTAAAATAAGTGACACCAAAATAATGTGATTTGCCAATAGGATTATTTGAAAGAATATACATGCTTTTCATTGCTCGTATTGGTCCAATGACATTTAATTTTTTATTTTCAAGACTCACATCATTAGTGGAAAGTGGATGAATTAAGCATCTCAACCTCCAACTATTTGATCACCCAATAGGAAGCATGTATATGGGGCCGATATGGGTATTTTTTCAAAGACATCATGCTTAAGCATCTAATGTAAGATTAACAAGACATAGGAAAGAGCAATTCCCCGCCATATCTAAATCTTTTGCAGAACTGCCAGTTAAGAGTACGATATTCATGACATTTGGTAATCCAGCCATTGAATTAATCTGTGAATATCAAAATGATGTAAGAGAATATCTAGTTCCTTGCAACAAGCTCAAGAAAGCAACACCACCAGTTCAGAAAGTTACTACCTCATAAATTCTTCTTGCCTCCATGTATGAAAAACTGATCTTTAAGAAAAGAAGGGCAACAAGTTTACGAGCAGCAGAACTTGTTCTGATCTGTTTTTGAATCCCACTGCAGTACATAAGACAAATATAATCATGTATAATAAAGAATGAGACTTGAGCTGAAATGACAGAAACAGATTTACCTGTAAAGCCGCCTCATATACTAAAGGACAGAAATAACATAATGAGGCTGATAACGGCGCAAATCTTCCTATAATCAAATTGAATTGATCTAGTTAAAACTATATGAATGTTATGCGTTAAAACCAAAATGAGTAAACTTAATGTAATGAGCAAAACTATTTGATGCTTTGAAATTTGGACGCCCTACAACAGCAATTTCACATTAATTGAAGAAAATAGTATACCTTTAGGTACTTTACCGTGGTGTATACATGCTCAATTCCATGGGTAAATATGAAATATTCACAAGCTCGTTCATACGCATGCCAAGGTGGCAGCATGCTCAGAAATCTATCCCCAGGGACTGCTGGCACAATGTCCCATAAGCTTTCAATCTATGGAGAACAATCAAATATCTTGTTAGATGGTCTGATCAGGATGACACATCAGGCATCTAATAAATAACAGGGATGAAGTTCTTCCTGCAAAACAGCCTAAATCTCAAGGAACCTCTAAATTGGTGCAATTTGTAAGGGAGCACACTTCATTGGGGTTTTCTTGTAACCAGCCTAAATCTCAAGGATAGTTCTTTAATTATCCAACGAGTTGGTCTTATGTAAAATAGTTTTACAGTGAACTGGTTTGAAACTATAACTTTATGGTAATACAACTGATACTATTTAATGAAACAACTAATACTATCAAACTAATACCTTTTATTGAAACAACTAATACTGTTCAAAATACACACAGAATGCAAACCAGTTGCACGGTAAAAATGGTTTACATAAGCCTTTGCCTTATCTCCCAAAAATAATACACACACAACATCTGAACATGAAACCGAAACACTCTTAACCATCTGAAACCTGAATTTCATTAAGATTTTTATGATGAAATAATACTCAAACTCAACTACATTTGGCATGTCTCTAGTAAATATAGTGTGTTGCGATGTCATAAAAATATGAAGTTTCAGTATAAGCCTACAAGGACAATTAACTATTCAGTATGAAGTATTAAACGACTAACCTGACTTCTGAGATTTGGCAGCATGTTTTAAGCATCAATTACTTTATACGCCTATCCCTAACAATTTAAATTTTCAGGTAAGGTGATTTTACATTCTCAAATCAAATCTAGATAAGAAGAAGTACTTAATCTCAGGGAGATATAGAAACTTCTCTGAAAAACACATGGACTAAAGTTTAAGGGGAACTCCTGTCCTCTAAAACGGTGAACGCTTTTAGATGAAAAATCAGCTTTACTTAGCTAAGTTTATTCATTAGAACTTCAAAAACCTATTTGCACAGTTCAATCCTTTGCTGCCACATCGGAAGTTACATTCACCAAGTTTCAATTAGAAGGGTGATCCGAATTCCGAAAGAGCGCCTTTAACCAGATCAAGATATATGAACTTAGCCAAGCTGAAATTTAATAGCAGAAAACATCGAACCTGGTGCAGCAGATTCTTGTGTGTGAGCATAACACCTTTAGGATTCCCAGTGGTGCCACTTGTATAAACCAGTGTAGCAATATCATCAGAGCTTATAGTTTTATATATATATTGTTCCCCTGAAATTAATGTTACCCCAACCAATGATGGTCAATTGATGACTAATGTAAACTAAGACGCTAACAGAGGCAAGCAACTAATTCACATGCTAAGTCTAGATTAATTTCATCCATTCTCATACCAACCTAGAAAGGGCATGAATCATTTCACGATAATATACCACTGTATCCTAAAGAATAAATAACAAGAAAAATATAATTTAAAGACCACAGAAGTTTAAGTAATTTCTTTATTACACATTTAATCCAGGCATAAAGCATCAAAGGTCCCTAAACTATCAATTTTTTTATTTTGATAGGTCCCTAAACTATTTTTTTGTTTTACAAAGTCCTTTAAGTATCGAAATTTTATTTCACGAGCTCTCTCGATGATGATATTTGACAGTTTTTTCTCAATTAACCTTAATGGTCCCATTAAATAACACACATCAGCTTTATTTACAGAAGTATTTTCCTAAAAATCATGTCACGCACCCATCACCTGAAGTATGGGGTTAAAACTACTTGCACAAAAACATCTGTATATTAATAAATTAAGATACTCCCTCCATCCCACAAAGATAGTCATGTTTAGAGCTTAACACGGACCAATAAAACATCATCTATTGTGCTTGAAATTTTGGATTTCACCAGTAAAGTTGCTGACATACCCTTATTAATTGAATATAAAAAAAAATAATGACTACAAATTTGGGTCATTAAATAGGGTGTTTTAAACAATTTTGCACACATAATATAAAAATGACTATAATTTGGGACACACGAAAAAGGAAATCATGGATATCTTTGTGGGACGGAGGTAGTAGATATTATTTAATGGGACCTATAAGAGATAAATCGAAAAAAGTCCTGACAATTTTCGTCCCAAGGGAACTCATGACATAAAATTTCATAAATTAAAGGGCTTTTTGAGACAAAAAAATAATTTAAGGACCTATTGAAACGGTATTTATAAGTTTGGGGATCTATTAATGCATTATGCACTTAATGTATAAGTTGTGATTAATTCTTTTGAAACAACAAATGAAGATCTATCCACTTTCTAGAACTGCTATGGATAAATATACTCTTAAGCAACTACTTTACTATGCATGGCAAATCAATTGGTAGAAACTTTAGCAGCAGTTCTGTAAAAGTATGATCAAAAAGGTTATTGGTTAAGTCAAGCATAACTATTTTGCAGAAATAACATTAAATGATACAATACAATAGCAATTAAAAGAGACTCACTAGCATCTTCAGAATGACGAAAAGCTTCACGACTTTCGTAACCCAAATCTATTATCTCCTTATAAGTATAAATAGAACTTCTGCTGCAGTTTCATTTATTGTGCTTGGTTTCTGTTTCCATAGCAAAACGATAAACCTCACTGAAGTTTGAGAGCAGAAGGTTTTACGATCCGATTGTACATTACAGGATCATCCAGCACTAGTGCAACACTGCAGTTATAGAACAAAAAGCTAGAAGTTTAGACCAAGAAAACATGCAGGAAATTAATAGACAGGTTTTAATAGGCAATTTATCATTGCTATTAATGCAATATATGCTGGTTAATAATATCCACCACATAAACAAAATGATACTCCCTCCGTTCCACAAAGATAGTTGTTTTTCCTTTACGGTGTGTCCCAAATTTTAGCCATTACTATATTAAAAGTGTGTAAATTGTTTAAAATATCCCTATTTAATGTATATTGGGATTAAACATGTTTATTATTTTAAATGAATTCTTTATTATAATGTGAGATGAAACTCCTTTTCAATTCCAAGAACTTTAATTGGGAATAATCATGTTCATATATTGCTCCCTGCATTATTTACTCAAGCGACTGCTTTTTAATGCCATTCTCTAATAAATACTTCTACTCAAACAAAGAATAGAAGCATTACTGCCGATTTTTTTTTTTTCATTTGTGGCGCTTACAAATTTCCAATTGTTTCTGAAAAGTTCAATCAGAATGACACCATTCATTTGTGGCTTTCATTTGTTGCGCATAAAAAATTCAAGATTGGTGCTAACAAAAATTGAGGTGCTAAACAAACAACATTTCATTTTCATTGTGGCGCTTCTTTTGGATTGTTGAACATTAAAAATAGGAAATTTGTGAGTATTTAATTTCTGGTTGAGACTACACCTTTTTTTTTTATCATTATTTTTTTTGTAATCAATAAATAAGGGTATATCAGGAACTTAATATGTAAAATCCAGAATTTCAAGCACAATAAATGATGTTTTATTGGTTCATGTAAAACTCAAAGACGTGTAACTCTTTTTGTGAGGCGGAGGGAGTATACCATTACAAATGGCAATGTATATAGGAATTTTAAACACAATGTGTTCCAAGAGCTCGCTCAGCTGTAACAACAGAGCCTAGTCTCTAATGATCAAAAGAATCTTGCAACGCATGTGCATCCTTATATAACAACAGTTACATTGATTCTTTAAGAATATTTTAATAAATCGTTCAAGCTAGTGACTTCTTTATTGGGTTTTTTTTTCTTTAAATCAGAATTGGTCTAACCTTTCAGAGTGTTTGTATATCTGTATAAGTTCTTCAACAGATGATCTTGTACCTCTGACAACATTAATTGCACCAGTGGCCATAATACCTTAGGATAACAAATTAAAGAAAGAGTTTAGTCAAAAAGTATAAGGTTTTGTCAAATCCAAACTATACTTTCACATTCATTTTTACGAGGGGATATAAATTTCAAGAAAAAAGTTTGAGAGAATTATAGATATCAAGGTCTTCCATCGTCCAGTTTAATGTAGTAATAGAAACTTGATGAAGGAATTGATATGAGTTTTAGTGAGAACGGCCCCAAGAATATTGACTATTCTATTCACCAATTAGGAATAAGACCAATATTTTAAGTAATTATCCAAGAGGGGAACCTATATAGCTGGAGCAATGTGCTTAAAAATGCATAGATTGTTAATTTCAACCAAAGCAAAGTCAAGTAATGGAAAGAAACCTATTGCCCTAGAACCCAATTTAATAGGAATTTGTGCTTTTTGCTGCTCTGCACTTAATAAGTTCATGACAATGATATCAAAAATGTGCAAATATTCAAAAGGCCGCACTAATATGGCATAAGATACGGGCCAAATATTGTCAAAATTAGCAGAGACAATTATTTTACTAATAGTAGGGGTGTAATTAGTCGAGCTGGCTCGCGAGCTACTCGTGCTCAACTCGGAAAAAGCTCGAAATTGACTCGTGTTGTAGTTCTCAAGTCCAAGCTCGTCAGGCTCGCGAGCTAATTGAGCTCAATCCAGCTCACATAATTTTACTATTTTACCCCTAATATGCAAATTATTTACAAATATACTCTAATGATAATTAATATAAAAATATTTAATTAATGCAATGTAAGGTAACGAATATAGCTCGAGTTCAAAAGAATTGAGCTCAATCGATTTTGAGCCGCGTTTCGAGCTATGAGTTATCTAATCAAGTCAAGTTCGAGCTTTGACGCTACTTGGCTCGACTCGGCTCATTACACACATAGCTAATAGATAAAGATATACGTGGGGAAGACCTTCGTACTTTTCATATGATTTTTAATCGAACATACATACAGAATCTAAATGCGGAGGAGAATTTTTTATAAATCAATTTTCTTCTGCGAGTTTCCAAGAGAGTAACATGAGCCGATGCATACCTTGATCGGCAACAAGCCACCGGCACGAATTATCTGCAAAGAGCGCAAGTTTTTCTTCTGGTTTTAATCCGATAGCTCTTAAACCTTCACAGAAGTTCAAAATTTCTTGCTCTAGCTGATACATATTTAAAAAAGAAAAAATTACTGAGATGAAACTGATCCGAAACAGGACGAAGAGTGAATACTGAATGGAAACCAATTATGTAAGATCATTCGGAAAAAACTAAATAATTAAAGAGTACGAGAGCATACAGCAAATAATAGAGATGGTGACAAAAAAATGTCATAAACTCCAATAAAACATTTTCATATGCTTTATGTACTCCAATAATACTTCAAATCATATCAACAAACAACACAAATTCAAGTTTATCTTTGTTAATTCAAGACCCTTAACAACAAATCATATCAACAAACAACACAAAGTGCAGAGTCTTGTTTCCTTTGAACCCTCTAATTATATAGATGGTGCTCGTTCAAATGAATGTACCGACAATCTTGTTCAATCAAAGTCTGAGGTGATCTTTCTTTGCAAGAGAAGAACCATGCAGAGAGGAAGGGGAGAAATAAACGGTACTGAGGGAGGGGAGGGGAGGAAGACTTATATTATTTTTTGTTTTGAAGGGATGGGGGGGTGTCAGTCCTGAAATGGGGTGTGTATAGTAATATAGATTCATTTTTAAATTTTAATGTGTGAGTCGTAACACTCTATAGAAAAATGCTATCTGGAAGTCATCTTCATAAGTATTAGAGGAACACAGAAGTGATGAATATCAGAACTTCATAATAAATAAATACACATGCAATATAAAGTTAATAGAATATATATTAAAACTAACCTGTTTATAAGTCATATTTGTAGGAGGGTCGTGATAGGGGTCCTGGCGCTCACGATCACCAAATTTTTCCGCAGAAGTTCTCCAAATATCAGGAACAGTTTTCCACTCATTAGAAGGTACAATCCTGTTTCCTGATGGTATTTCACTTTCCAGAACTGGACAATATTTTCTGATCGGTACTTCTTTTGTCTTCAGAAACAATTGACAAAAGATATTATATAATTTAATATTAACACTTGAGTGCACCAGTTTCACCGTGGAACTGATGCACAACTAATATTGTTCAATGGAAATATCTAATGCAGTTCAGAGAAAACAACTAATCCTACCCAACTAATACCTATCACTAAAACAACTAATACCATTTAAAAAAATGCTATTGACTTGCATGGTGCAACTGGTATTTGCCCTTTTTTGTTAATTGTTTTATGTTCATTGCAGATATTTCCAATTACAAGATCATTTGTAAACAGAAGCAGCAGTGATAAAATAATAATAATAATAAACCCCACTACATTGCTTGTCTCACCATATCTTTTTGCCTAAATAAAAATTGTTTCAGACTGCATTTATCAAATTAGTCTTCATTAGATATTGTGGTTAATATATTAGGTAGCTGTAGACAGAATAATATGGCGAACTTAATATAAGAAGCTTAGTTTAACTAACATATCATTCCATATCATTTAAATTCATGTCACATGCTAAAAAAGATCTCACTGATTCATTACAGAATTTGGTAGAAATTATGATTCAGCAAAGTCCACCTTTTACTCTTTTCTTTAATGTCACTCATCCTTTCCAAACCAGCTTCCTTAAGGTCGGGAAATATAATAGAGTTAATAGTAAACAGTATTTACAAAATAATTAAAATGTTAAGGAGCAAAAGGTCATTGCTTTTGGCTTGTGCATGCATTAGAAAATGTAGCTTTATATATGCATTTCTCTCTTTCATCTCTTTTGCATTACTGGTAAAAGGCAAGCTGCACCGGATAGGTAAAATTACCTTATTTGGATGCATGATAGATTTGTTGGGAAGTAAGGAAAAATATTGATAAGTACAATCAAATTTCTCAAAGGTGTATTTGACCAACTTAATTTATTTGTGACTTTGTGTCAAAGTAAAAAATTAAAAGTGTTGCTATAGCTCTCACAAATAAAATTTCAAATATCACATTTTTATCCAGACTTCTCTCTGTGCAACCTAGATATTCATCCAGTTCACATGTCTGAAATTCTAAGTGATTTTTATTGTTTTTTTATGTTTTTGACATTCTAATGCCAATAGTACTTGTACTTTCACATGTAAATCGCTGAAGATAAAAAGAACATTAAATTAGCAAGGTAAATCTTGGTAGGGTTGAAAATGATCCCAGTAGATAAAGTTTTAACAAGGGTTGTTACTGTATGCCACACACTACTGATTAGCTGAAGCTAATGATAGACTAGGCTAATTAACAAAGTTGTACAGGTTTAATATTAGATATACCATGTATATATTCTTTTTCTAGAGCTAGTGCCATTTTGTATTGTCCTATTCAATAGTAGCATATGAGACATATCGTACTGCAATTTTTTTTTTCATATTGCAATTTTTCCAACAATAAATATTTGTCCTTGTGTTTGGCAGATTTAATGAAGAAAATACTCTTTTGTGAAACTGTAAATGCTTACATAAATATTAACACCCAATGATATACTCCACCTTAAAGCAGCTATGTTCTTATCGACTTATATCTTATTTATACAAACAACCAAGAAACTCGTATTTTTCATAACCAACTTCAACTGAACTTACACATATCTTCTCTGTAACAGTCACATGAAAGAAAATAACTAATAGTTGAGAAATATATCATCAGACAACTTCAATCACAAATGGCTCATCAAATATTGACATTGATCAACCAATTCTCACACAAAAGACACAAAAAAAAATTAACAAAAAAAGGAACTAAAAAATACCAGGTTCCATATCCACATTAAACAATCCCCATGAATCACAGTGATCACTTGAAACAGCAAGTGAAGAATCAGCTCAACATCAACAAACAAACGGCGAATTCTCAAGTACAGCACCAAAATCACAAAATTATTCACATACAAACAAAAATATACACATATCAAATAATTAGCCCCAAAAATTACCTGCGATTCGCAGCAAACTCGGAAATTTCGACTTTTAGGAACAGCAATTGCACCGCGTTTGTTGCAAAACAGCACCGGATTGATCAATCTACGGTGGTTAAACAGCGCATAATTCAGAGCAAGCCTCGAATCGCAAGAACTTGATATAGACCATGAATTCAAAGTCAACATAGTGAAATGCCGAGGCGATAGATACGATTCAAATTACACAATGAGGATAGAGAGAGAAAAAATTAGCGTATACGAGAATCATGGAAGAAGGCGAAGAAATCAGGGAGCGAGAAAATGGAGTGTGATTGAGTAAAAAGGAAGAGAGTGATGGGGTGAAGTGAAGAAGCATTGAAGTCTCCGGGGACTGCGGTGTTGATTTTGTTCATTTAATATTACATGGAGTTGTATCTTGTTCATTAAATAATCAGGTACCAAACTTTGCCAACTAATTGGGGGGAAAATAAAAACCTGCTTAATCCGGAAATGAAATGGAATCAAGCCGAATGCTTAGGCAAGAAATTAGATGTTGGTTTTCAGAAAAATAAATAAAAAAATAAGAGTAACATTTAGGTCGACAAGTTGCAGTGTAAACAATGTACGTTTAATAATATTTAATAAAAATAGTTAATATTATTTAAATGGAGTGTTTGCTAACTTATTACAAAACGTGAAAAATACTTATTTTTAAAGCTTCCTTTCACAATTTTTAGCTTTTAAAAGTACTTTTCATACATACGAAATACTCTCTCCGTCCTGATTTTGATTATCTTTTTTTCATAAATAATCGTCATAATTTTGTTTATTCATTTCCAAATAAGACAATAAAACAACATTCAATATTATTTAATACTATTATTTCTCTCCACCAAATCCACTTTACATCATTTAATAATATTATTTCCCTCCATCAAATCCACTTTACCCACTTTATATCATTTAATATTATTATCTCTTATTTTTTTTAATCCCCGTGTCTACAGTAAATGAATAATCAAAATAGGACGGATGGAGTAACTTTTATTGATTAATAAAAAGCTAATATATTTCAATAGAACAATTAATATAATTCAACGAAAATAATTAATATTTTTTAAATAAAAAAGAATTAATATTAATACTTTAAAAATATATGCCAATCGATGCAATTCATTAATGATAAAAAATTTATATGAGATTTCCGCCAAATACATAAGATGTAGAAGAACTTAACATAAATTACTTTTATATATCTCAAGGTGTTAAAATATCAATGTGTAATTTATATCTCGCCTTATCATGAAATCGCCCCCATCAAAAAGATGTTTTTATAGAGTTAAGTTCCACTCCTGGGCGTAGAACAAGATAATGTTGAATTATTTTTCAAAGATAAATTAAAATAATAAAGACGAGTACTTCAAGAATTTATAAAATGAGGGGCATTTTGCTCCTGATGTGGTAGCTTATGGATGGATGCGTAGATAGAAGATTGCGAAAATAAACTACCATGAAATTGTTCTGGTCACGTGTACGTTTACACTGTTATTCGCAAACTAATTCAAAATTTAAAATCATTTTTCAAATTTAAAAGGAAACTCCCCTCCAGTATAATTTATGGAGTATTTTTATTTTAAAAAATAAGATTTTTTAAATTTTACTTTTAGGTACAAAATTTAAGATAAAAAGTTCTAATTATATTTATGTAAACAACAATGCGTAGAAATGGAGGTTATGTGCAGTTTTAAAATCTGACATTTTGTTCTGTGCAGTTGATATTACATGTTGACAAATACGTTTAAGTTGTCTTATCAAGATTTTTTCTTTCACCTCAAAAAATAAGCAAAGACATATAGTAATGCCAAGGCATATATTGTAATTTTGAACCTATAGAAATTCAAAAGCACAGATTTTACACACAATTCAAAATGTGTAATATTTTTTTATTTTTTTGAAAATAAAAATGTATCCATGAATATCAAATTGTATTTTTAGAGTGACATCAAAAAAAATAAATGTTTTGTATTTTAAAATGAGATCAAATTGTATCATAGAGAATAATTTATATTAAAAAAAAAAAGATTCCGTCCTGTTCACTCAATTAAAAACACTTCCAAATTCCAATGTCTCGACCAAAAAATAATCCTAGTGTAGAGTTAATTAAAATCAATCAACAACTTTTTAAGTGTATACTTTATAGGATTCCCAGATATTATTTAATGGAAGTATGGAGAATTTGTAGTGGAGGGTATTCAGGAAGTTGGAAGAACTGTAGGTAATACCGCCTTTTGCATATATCCCCGTTTGTCAAATAAAAGTACTGCCCAATTTTACTACTAATAAACATTTACACTCATATTTGAACAAAATAATATTACTTTTTTAACTCATTTCATCTAAAAATATATATGTAAAACAATAAGAATAAATTATTAGTAAAGTTATCATAAACTTATATATACTAATATTAACGTAAAAATATTAAAAATTGATCTGCCAAACCTAACCCATTAGAGCTAGTCTTATAAAGTTTCGGGCCAAACAATTCAGGCAAAAACAATCCAAATCTAAATAAATTAAGAATTATAATATTTATTTTTTCAATTTAAACAGGTCAACCTATGAGTCATGACCCTTGGTCATATTATGAATCTTTTATTAACAAGAATTATTATTGATTGAGGAGATGGTGAGTTTTAAGTGTTGCAGTGTCTTTACCTAATTTGATTGAATAGGACAAAATCTTTATGTAGAAAAAAATCACCGACCTCTTTAATCAAAGAAAATTACTACTAACTACATTCTAAGACTAACTATATCTATAAACTACAAATACCTTTAATAATTTACTTAAAATTACAAAGTGACATTTATGCCCGTCCTTTACCAAATAACACAAATTCGGACCAAATCAGACGTGAATTGAGCTAGACGGTTTACAGTGAAGGCAATGTCGGGCCTGGTAAGTGTGAGATATTGTAAATCGCCTATGGCTCTACGGTACTCAATTGGATCAAATAGAGTGGATGGCTCCGTTGGCTGACGATCGGAGACTGTTGTGGACAGAGGCTTGGCATGCACCATCCATGTGATGACGCTGCAAGAGCTTAACTGTGTACTTATGTTGGGAAAGGAAGAGACTCTCTTTGCACGTGGCAACTTCAACTCCGAGAAAATAAGAGAGTGCATCGAGGTCTTTCACAGCAAAGTGGAATTGAAGGTATGCAATAACTCTCATCGTTTGAGCGGGATCAGAACCTGTGATTATTAAATTATCTACATATATTAGAACAAACATATGTAAAGAATGATTGTGTAGGTGAATAGAGAGGTATCCGATAAGGACTGAGTGAATTCGAAGGCAAGCAAGGTGGAGCTTAGCGCATGGTACCAAGCACGAGGTTCTTGTTTTAGGCCATACAGGGACTTGCGAAGCATGCAAACATGAGGTGTGTAGAATCCTGAAAACCCGGGGGTTGACTCATATAATTAACAGGTTTGTCAAACGTTCCATGCAAAAAGGAATTGGAGATGTCGAGTTGGCGAATTGACCAATTGTTCATAAGAGCAACTGAGAGCATTACACGAACGGTTATGGGTTTCACCACAGGATTGAACGCAATCAATTTCAGGTCACTGATGAAATCCTTTTGCAACTAGACGCGATATGGAAAACCCATCTGCAGCCAATGATATTCGCTTTAGGAGAAGGGGCGGCGATATTCCAGGTGTCGTGCTTAAGTAACGCTGTTAACTCATCAAACATGGCAACACGTCATTGCTGATGAGTTAGAGCTTTGGAGACACAAGTTAGCTCTACATCATCTGGCAACAGGTATTTTGTGGACGTATCAATAACTTATGTTTGAATATGTCATTCCTGTTCCGGGTGATCATGTGATGGGTTTGAGCAGTCGGGGTTTCAATCAAAATGGGAACCAAGGTCGTGAGTGGCGTTATTGGCTGAGATGCAGAGGAATCATGCAGGGGGTGCGAAGCTGGTGCATGATCGGTTAAGGTAGGTTGAGCATGTAGAGACCCGGAGTTTGGCAGCACAAGCAATCGAGAATCAGGAGTGGGGGCAACCTGTTGAGATTGAGTCCACCATTCTTTGGCTAGAAATCGGACCTCTATTAATTGAATTTGCATTGATAGAAACAACTTGTCATTTTGAGGGTCGAAGAATTTGTTGGCGCTTTGACTCGTCGAGTATCCAAGAAAGAGGCATGGATGAGAGGAGTAATCAAGTTTCCCTTTAGTGTACGTAGGGCTTTAACCAAGGAAAGCAGTGATATTCAAAATACTCAAAGCTTTCGTAAATTCGGTGGACGATTGAAGAGAACCTCGAATGGGGACCGACTCTGAAAAACTATAGTAGGCAAATGGTTGTTAGGAAAGCATGCGACCAGTACTAGGGAGTCCAGAATGGTGGAGTAAACCTCTGCCTGTTTCAAGATTATGACGGCGATGTTGTTCGGACGTACCATTTGTTGAGGTGTGTGAGGAGTTGTGGTAAGCCAACTAATATCATTGGAATTTAGATAAGCCCGTAAAGCTAGATGTTCACCCTCATTATCATTATATAAATTTTTAGACTGGAAATCAAATTGTTTCTCAACTAACAATCCAAACTGATGGAAAATCGAGGCAACTTGAGACTTAACAGCACTGAAAGATCGACGATACAAGAGTTGAACTATTTTTCCTCAATTACATCTTGTAAAACAACAAACCAAATAACATAAAACGCTCTTTAGACAAAGAAACTAATTAAAGAAAGAGAATATATTTATATATAAATTATAAGTCTTGATGGATACATGAGAAAACCATATTCTTCGTCTACGGATAATTAATTAATTAACTTAAAAATAAAGTAAGTAAATTAAATTAACAATTTTTTTTATCGATTTCCACCATTATAGACTGATCAACCATCTTCAAACCAACACACTCGGGAAATTGCATGACCCATGACCTGTTAATTAACAATTAACACACAAATTAAATCATAGAAATAATTAATCCAAAAATTAATTTGATAATGGATATGATATTTTTGACAATATCATAGATCGTCTTGTAACTCTGACGTCGTCCAATTTTAGTCCGACAACTTTTTTCAATTTTAATTAGTCGGTGCTAATTTTGATTATTTTAACAAAATTGTAGGACCTAAATTGAACTTGGGAGAAGTTATAGGACGATTTTTGATATTATCTCTGAATGAATTTTGACTTACTAGGGTCTACGATGGTCTGAACGGCGAGGCCATCGAAGTAGCACGATTCACCGGCGCTCCTAAACTTGGCCCAATACGAGCTGAAGGCGTAGCTAGCGTGCGACGAAACGGACACGGGCTCGTAGCAGTCTTTCCCCGGGGCCAGCTCATCGCACGTTCCGTTGCCTTGCTTGCGGTGAGATCAATGTCGCGCCGACTCCGGACTGCTACTCCGTCTCGCCGCCGCGCACCATATCTTCCCTCGTAGGGTTTGTTGTTTACCGCACCGAAGTTGGGAAACCGGCTTTCACTCCATCAGGGCATGTGTTGCTCAAGTCCATCTGTTAAGTCACAAGATTATAAACTAGGGTTTTTTTTTTCTTTTCAATTTGATTATTTTAACAAATTGGGATAATTAGGTGAGGAACTAAAAGCAAATAAAGTACAAATTCAAAATTGATAAATCAAGATTAATATTTTTTAATGAAATTAAACGAATGTTTGTTTTGGGGTAGGTACAAGTTTCTCCTAAAAAATTCTATGGAAAGAAAGATCAAATGTGTATGAAAAAAATATTTATATATTGGTTCCACATGAATTTTTCTATCACACTTTTGGTACCATGTTCCGAAATGGTCAATCTCTTATATTGCAATTTTGGCCCCAGAAGCCGTTAATCGACCAGAATGCCAAAATTCCCATAGGGCCAAAATTGATCAGAAGAGGGCCAATGTTCTAAAATTTCTAACAGTGTGTGTATTATTGTATTACGTATTAACATATCCCACGGTAGTTTTGAACGAAAAATTCGTATTAGATCAAAATTGGTGAAAAACTGACAAATTTCATGAGGCAAAATTCCTATTGAACAAAAAATGCAATTAACCAAGTTAAAATGACATGCACATTACCTATGTCGTAAGGTAATGTGTTCGAGTTATTATTTGTAAAAAAAAAAAAGAAAAAGAAAAAGACATGCACATTCAATTTCATTTTGCAGCAGACTCCAACATACCTCATAATTCGGGCTTCCAGTGCTATTGAGAAGCCCCCAATGCCTCTCAGACCCCGGCCCCCGCTTCTGATTCTCATCATACAAAGAAAACACAAACGTCGGAATCTCGACCCCCGGCCTCGCTGGCGTCCCAAGCGGCGGCTCCGCCGCCATCTTCTCCACAAGATTACACATATATGTCGCCGCGTTATTCACATTCGCCCCCGCCTCATCGATATCCCCCTCATGTGGCCACCCCGTCTCCGCCATTCAAGAACCCTAATCCCATCAAACCCTAGCTTCCCCATAGCAAACGCAGAACCAAAGTCGACCATCTCATCGAGCAAATTTGTGTAATTCAACCCACTCGGGGGTCCATATCGTCGCGTTCCTCCTTCAAAGAAGAAATCCGGACTAATGTTACTCGGATTTTGGACCACGTGAAGTAAGGGTAAACATTCACGAAGAAAAACGAAGTTCGTCCGTTCAAAAACCTAAGCAATGGGACGATCACCTCCTCCGGTTGGGATATTCGATCGAAACTTCGCGAGGGGGAAAGTCGACTTCGACCACGCCCATCGCGACGGGGTCCCGATTTTAATATTGTGGATGTTGTGCTCTTTTAAAAGATTTTTAATGTTGTGCATAGCGGGCACAAGGTCGAGCCAGTTTCTGCGGGTGAGGGGCGAGAAGACCTCGTTTCCCTATGAGGATGTAACGGATCTTGGTGTTGGGGTAGTACGCTAGGGGCGTTATCGTGGACCCACATGTGGGTCGTTGATTGGTTAAGCAATGGTGGAGATTTGATCATTGGGAATCATGATTGACACGTGGATGTTTGTGCGATAGGAGCTTTAGGACCTCGGGGCTTGCGTCGTGAAGCTTCACGTGCTTTCGTGTTGATTGATTGGAGAAATGAGATTGATTGGTAGGGAGATGGGAGGTTGTTTCCTCAAGCGCCCATAGTTTATGCCTATCTTGTTTGAGCCAAGTAATGCATCCGCGATATTTGTGAAGAACAAGAATTAGGCGAGACTTGCGATAAGTACAATTATAATGCAAACTTACTATTAAATGCATAGGTATAAAAAAATTGCATGCAAGTTGATACGATTGCACACATTATATGCAAAATGCATATATGCAATTATTTTGATAATAACTTGATTTAAGACTTTGTAACCATGGTAATTATTCCAACTTGTTTATAGTATGTATTTATTTTTTAAATGTATCCCTTATTTTATTGAACAATGTTCTTTGTTTTCACTAAACATTAATTATTAGTTGTTTTTAAAAAGAACAACTCTATTTTCACTTTTCAATAATTTATATTAAATTGTATCATTTGCACCGGTTTCATATTATGAATAGGTTTTACAAGAGAAAATTCAAGGAGTTAATATCAATAATTGTCATGTAATTTATATCGTTTCCATTTTTTATACTGTAAGTTTTTTTTACTTTTTTTATAATTTTGATCATTTTGATTATAATTCTAGTTTAGAAGAACCAAGATTAGAAAAAACTTAAACATACTTGACCAAAATTGAACAATAAAAGTCTAAAATAATAAAAGCAAAATTGAAAAAAAAAGTAAAAACATATAGGATCAAATTGAAAAAAAGAAACAAATAGAGAAAAAACTTACGTGAGAGGGAAAGAATGTAGAAGAGGGACAGTGTAAAAAGCGGCTTCATGGTTGCTTTGTTTGTGCACATGCTGACAAGAAACAATTCACTATTGTAATAACATGAGAGAGAAGAATATGATGATTAGGAGATGGAAGGGAGGTGTATATATATGTAGTGGAATTAAATATGGTGCAGAAATTGTTGAACTACCAAATAAAACAAGTTATAAATGATCTTTTTGTGACAGATTTATTAAACAAACTGATTGTGAAATTCAGTTTTGATTGATTATGGTTAGTAAAGAATTGGGTTATTAGATTGGTTGATTTTAGCTAGGTTTGGTTGTCATGTTTTCTGGGTTAATTTGTAAGAAACGATTAGAGAAAAAGAGGCGCCAGGCGTGTGATATTCCATTCCCAACTAATTAATTCCAAGTATTATAATTATATCACAATTCATCTTCTTTGCATTGATCATGTGTATCATCCCTACTATATATAAAAACAGGCTTTTAAGCAAAATCAAATTGCTCTATTTTAAAATTTCTATATTCTCAAGAATTTTAATTTTAAATTTAATTTCAACCGTTCATCTTATAAGTTGTTTAAGAACTTATAAAACTTCTTAATTTTATTTGGCAAAATAAGATCTCTAACATCTTATAAGATCTCAAAAAAGCTCTTTAGAGCACAAGTTCCAAAAAAATAAATTGGGATATCCCAATTTATTTTACAAAAATTATATAAGCTCTACACTATCTCAAGACATCTCGGTCCAAACCCGGCCCGTATTCAACCCAACCCGTTTCATTTTCAACGAAAAAATTAAAGACTAAAATATTTTTGAAATAAAAAATTTAATTTCGAAAAAAAAAGATTTTGGAAAAAAATATATTTTATTAAAAAAATTGAAAAAAAATTATTTCGGAAAAAAATATATTTTAAAAAAAAAATTATTTTCAGAAAAAAGTATTTAAAAAAAATATTGAAAAAGTAAATTTTAGAAAGAAAAAAAATTATGTTCAGAAATTAATTTCGAAAAACATTTAAAAAAAATATTTTAAGGAAAAAACAATTTCAAAAAAATATTAATTTTTGAAAAAAAAATTCAGAAAAAAATTTATTTTTTCGAAAAAAATATATTATATTATACTCCCTTCGTCCCACTATATTTGTTTCACTTTTCTTTTATGAGCATCCCACTATTTTTGTCTCAATTCATAAAAGGAAAAAATAACACTCCACTAACTATTATTTTAATAATATTCCCTCACTTTTCATCCCAACTACCCAAAAATACCTTAATTTTTTCATCCCAAATACTAGGTGTGGCAATTAGTTTATCGGGTCGTGTGTTTTAGATCTCGACCACGATAGTGACAAGGACACGATATAAGATAAAACACGTCTTACACGATGACGTACCGACCACGAACATGAAAAATTTTAATGTTTAATGGCGACACGATAAGAAAAATAAATAAATTTTAAAATAGAATTTATATTAAAATTTTGATATTATACGATATAATAGCGATAATACACGTTAACGTGATATGGCATGATAAAAAATAAAATTTCTAATAAAATTATAAAATATCAAGTCATATGTACAATAAAAATACTTTTAATTCAAATTTATCGGGTTGACCACGAAACCTATTAACGCGATACGAGAATTTTCATGTCCTTATCGTGTTTACGACGATATTCAATTTAACACGATAAGACTAAACACTAACCCACAATTTTCAGTATCGTTTTTGGTTATGGTTATAAATAAATAATCGAAATTGTCACCCCTACCAAATACCTCTACTAACTATTATTTTAATATTATTCTTAAACAATTCAACAAAAAAAGAAGTAGAGACAAATATATCGGATCGGAGGGAGGAGTATAATTAAAAAATATATTTTAAAAAAAATATTAAAGAACTTATAAGTTGTATTATCCAAACATTTTAACAACTTATAAGCTATTTAAAATTATATCTTATAAGTTTCTTAAAACATCTTATAAGATGTTAGAGTTTTATAAGATATTTAAAATAATTTAGTCAAACGGGTTCTTAATCTTGAGTATAGTTCAAAAGCTAAAAATTATGAAATGTAAAACAAGAGAATATGATTTGAGGGATTGTCATTGTATTGCTGAAGGTTTAGTATGAGAGAATCTTGATAGATGACGATATCGATTCTCTTGCTACATTTTATTCATATTTGCATTTTTTGAATAATGAGTAGAAGAATCAGTGATGTTCTTAATACATTTAAAGTAAT
Organism: Stenogyne calaminthoides; assembly: GCA_037126765.1. Classification (NCBI taxonomy): domain Eukaryota; kingdom Viridiplantae; phylum Streptophyta; class Magnoliopsida; order Lamiales; family Lamiaceae; genus Stenogyne; species Stenogyne calaminthoides. The sequence continues at coordinate 46,183,410 of JBBCBC010000003.1, forward strand.
GTTGCTGATTCGATTGTAATTTATCTACTCGATTTTTTCTCTCTGCCTCCAGTTTTAATATGATAATGAGTTTGTGATTTGATGTCGTTATACAATATGTTCAATTGAAATACATTATGAAACATCAGTCTCATGTTCGATTGAATTTTTTGTAACTAATTTGTGTCTTTATATTCATTGTGTTTATTTTAGCTAATTATTCATCTATTCGTTTTAATATTTTAATGGACCGTCCTACATGTTCAAAAAATTATTTGTTTGTGGTAACTAATTTGTGTCTTTATTTATATTATTTGTGATAAAATTGCGTAAACAGATTAAACAATGGGTAACAAAAACTCAATTGATGTACGCACAATTTGAAAATAGAAGTACTAATAAAAATATTTTTATATATATTTGAATCAATTAGATAATTAAAAAATAGCTTTGTTTTTCATTTATCAATCAATTGTGATTGTAATCTATAGATAATTAAATATACACATCTAATTAAAATAAATAAAAATATTAATTATGTATAAATCCCCAATTAAAAAAATTAAGTCAGTTTAGTATAGTTGTGAGTGTTTTCCTTTATTGCCCTAGTGACCAAGGTTCCAATCCTATGGTAAAATATTTTTATTTAATAAATAAATTTTTATGAGCTATTAAGAGAAGTAAAGCCTCAAATATATAGTATAAATATATTGTAGAGTGTTGGTGAGAGTGTCCCCTTCATGCCCTGTTGACCATCGTTCAAATCCCTACAACTACAACATTCACCTGCTCATTTATCTAGCATTTTGTTTCTGTCACTTTTTTCTTTTTTCTCTTAATAAAAGTTAAAAGTTTATTTGCCTTTCCATTTTCAAATTTTCTATGGTTTTTCATTCTCATTTTTTACACCTCTCTTTCCCTCTTCACAATTTTTGATTAATTAATTAAATCATTATTTAATTTGAATGTGTTTTGATTTTTTGAGTGGTCTTATAAAATTGAATAAATACATTCTAATCAACCTAATAACTTTAAATTTGAATGTGTTTAATTAATTAATTTAAATCACTATTTAATTTGATTGTGTTTTGATTTTATAATGGTCTTATAAAATTGAATAAATACATTCTAATCAACCTAATAACTTTAAATTGATGCATTTTTTTTTTCTTTGGTTTTATAATTGTTATTCTCATGTTATTTGACTAATACAATGCGTATTATTTTGCTATCCATTGATTTAAGATAAATAATTTAGTTAATTAAGCTTCAATTTTCTTTTCTTTTATAAATATTTAATTTACTTAATTATATATATATATATATATTCATTATCAAGCTAACAACACTATAAATATTGACAAACATTATATATAATTTTTTGAAAATATAATATATAATTAAAATTTCAAAGCGTTAAACCTTATCTTATATATAATATATATAATGAATTGACAATATGATATTAATATACATAAAAAGAAAAATAAGTTATATATATAATTATTATATTAAAAAAGAATTTAATGTGAGTCTATCTCATATGTAAGAAAAACTCTCACTTAAATTATATTGAAGCTCTATAAATTCATGATTTATTACATAATATAGTAATTAGAGCTTAATAAATTCTTAATTTATTACATAATAATAAAATAAATGAAACTTGTCGATTGAGTGACATACTAATTATGGTAAATATCTATTGCCAGTACATTAGGGCGGTTATTAAGAGAGCGCGGGGCCACTTGAGAGTACATTATGGTAATTAAAATGTGAAATCGGGGTAAATATATATTGCCAGAGTATTAATAATTATGGTAAATAAAAAAAGGTGGATATAGAAAAGGAAATAAGAGTAAATATCCGTTGGCAATGCCAGTACATTATGGTAAATACGCGTTGACAGCGTATATTTGTACAACGGTCAGATTAAGGGCGGCTATGAAGAGAGCGCGCAAGATATAAATCACATTATTAATGAAGCTCTCCCATCTCTCACTATTGAATAGGGTTTACTATTGATTTTTTTTTTTCTTTTTGGTAGAAGCGGAGCCCTAATTGGATGGATCGAATTCATAAAAAGGATTAAATTCGATTTCAGTGTTGGAGGACTACAATAATTCTTAATGGCGTGCGTTTGGATTTTCTCTTGTGGAAGTTTCGACCTAATTATCAGCGTTTCAACTTCTGAGCCCCGCTCGTGTCACAATGTAAGTTCCTCTTAAACCAATTTTGAGTAGTATGTGATTTTTTCTTCTTGGTTGAAGCGGAGCCCTATTTGCAGTTACTAATTGGATGGATCGAACTCATAAAAAGGCTTAAATTCGATTTCAGTGTTGGAGGACTACAGTAATTGTTAATGGCGTGCATTTGGATTTTCTCTTGTGGAAGTTTCGACCTAATTATCAGAGTTTCAACTTCCGAGCCCAGCTCGTGTCACAATGTAAGTTCCTCTTAAACCAATTTTGAGTAGTTTGTGTTTTATTTATGATCTTGATTTGTTTGTGTTAGTCTTACTGTGAGAAATAATGGTAGCTGATACAGTCGGTTAGGAAAGAAAATTGGATAAAAGTTTCAAGAAAGAAAGCTTTGCCGGTTTTAAAAATATTTTAATGTTTGTGCTTGGAGTGGCTTGTTACTGGTAATTTAAAAGACGTTTGTGCTTCATTCATCCATAGTCATTCTTGTTTGTTCATTATCATTCTATCTCTGATATTTAGATTCTTTCGTAAAAGTAAAAAGGGGAGTAATATTTTATCTTATGAGGTCCAGAACTCATATTGGATTGATGGAAAAGCATGTGAAATCTCACTTTGGTGGTATTATAAGCTTTAAGGGATACAATGATGTCTATGCCTCATTCCACCTTTTTACTGAAACTCATTGTGTCTTTTTTTTTTTGGTATTAATATTGTATATGACAGCTTTTGTCAAAAATTATAGGGTATACTTCTTTGCAGTGATTGATGATTCCAAATATTGAATACCCTTTGCCAATCTGTTTCCAAAGCTAGAGTTCACAAAAGTAACATAAAGAGATACCATAAGAAAGTTTGCCTTTAACAAGTACGTTTTTGTCATGATTGTTCTGTCACTTTAATTTTTATATATGTTGCCTTTGGATGCTGAAATCTTATTTTATCCAACCTGTGATAATCTGTAGTAAACTTAAAACAGTTGTTCTATTGGGAGGGGATTCCTCCTTCAGACCAATGTATTAAGTATCTATTAACAAACAAAGAATATGCATGTTGAGAGAAAAATGTCTAATTTTGAGTGTTGATACCTTTACTTTCCCGTTATTTTCTTCTGAAAAGAAGCAATGTTTAACTATCATCAACTAAAAATAATTTTGAACACTGAACAGGCTGTATAATGTAGAATTTATCATCAATAAAATTTCTGCCAATGGTATTCCCGAGATGCAGATGCCCAATCTTGTTTCCAATGTAATTAAGGTATGTGTTTTTCTTAAATTGATAAGTTGTCTTAGTTTTGTCTGATTTATGGAATTGGGGATATATCATCTGATTCTTTCAACGACAAATGAATTATTCCCCTAATTATGGCGGCTCTGTTTTGAGGCATCACATGTTTTTTAATTGAATTTTTTATTATAACTTATGGATTGAGCTGATGTTATTTGAATTAATATTTTTTACTTAATTATATTAAATTATTAAAATTTGTTTAAATTTTATGTGAACTACAAACATTTCATATATTAATTTTAAAAAATATAGCACCTTAAATTTTTAAAAATCTATACACCAGACCCGTATCTTATCACCCCTTTTCGAACACAATGTTTTAAACCCAAAAACCGACAAAGGAATCGGATAATGAATCGAAGTCCTTTGGGTCATTGGTTCAACAGTTGAACCGTCGAGAAAAAAAATCGAATGACTCGAATACTTATTTATATATATGCATATTATATGTAAAATATACACAAAATAAAATTTATATAAAATTAAATTTAATACATTAACTTTATAAATAGTTTTAAAATAATTAGTTATATAATTGTAAATGTTACAAAAGTTATAAAAACATTGTCCGACACCCACACTTATTCAACATATACTTACTAATAAAAATCTTGATACTTCCCTTAATTAGGCTAGTCAATGTAGAAAGAAAACGGTCATAAAACGACAGTCCATATTAGTGCCATTGGAAGCGTATTTTTTCCGCATACAACGTTATAAATATTGGGTCCGTTTTATCATATTCCCGCAAACGCCAACTGATACGGTGGCAAGGTACTCTCTTTCTTCCAGCATAGCATACAATCGATTGAATCACTTTCTTGTTTCTTGATTTTCTTTTTAATGTGTAATAGGACTTGCGGCGTCCGGCGAATTCGTTCAACGCTGGTGTCTCTGATTTTGGGATGGGATGGGATGGGATGGGATTGAATGGTGAAGGAGGAGTGGATTGGGATCGTGAACGGCTGAGCGAGGCGCAGGTAAAGTATGCTTCTCTTGTTGTTTTTCTCTCTCACTTGATTGGGGCTTTCCAAGTTCTCTGCTGATTGATCGATCTTCATTCGTTGATCATGCCAAAAATTTAGGGCTTTTCTGAGGAACAAATTCTAGGGATTTTGATTAATTAATGTTTTGGGGTTTTCAGATTTTGGTGCCGTAAAACCTCAGTTGCATCGTATATTCTGAATTTTGATGAAATTTGAGTCTCAGAATTTGTGCTGTTAATATCTTTTTTTCATAATTCTGATTTATATTCTGGTTTTCTTCTGATTTTATTTTTTTAAATGTTTGTGTGAATTTTTATTGAGATGAAGATTGATTTTTGTGGAATTTGAGTATTTTTAGGGCTTTTGAGTTAACTCTATTATCTACTTGAAGAAAGCACTTTCCTATTTCTTGATTTTCTTTTAGTTTTTAAATGCATGTTATGTGTTTGATTTAATGCCTTTAGAAATAAATCATGTTTTGGGCTTCATCTGTTGAGAATTTACTTTATCTCATGTTACATTGCTGGAAAAGAGTCCGTTTTCTGGTTTGGGCCAACACCTCATGTTATCATCACTGATCCTGAATTAGTTAAGGAAGTTATGAACAAGTTCAATCTGTACCAGAAGCCGGCGAATTCGAATCCACTGACGAAGTTGATTTCGCAAGGTCTACTCAGCTTTGAGGAAGACAAATGGGCAAAACACAGGAAAATTATCAACCCCGCTTTTCATCTTGACAAATTGAAGGTAAAATCTTGATACACGTGTTTGTATCTTTGCTCCATTTCTTGATTTTAGGAATGCTTAAGCAAGATTTTATGTTCTTTGTTTGATGACAATGAAATATTCAAGATTGCTGACATTGTTCATAATCAGTTCTTCCAATGTCAATATGCGTCTATCTCTCTCCAAAACACTTCCCCTACTCGGCTATCACACTATTTTTCGATCTTTAACTTGTTATCTGACGACTTAGAGATCGAAAACAAGATCCAGAAATTGCCAATTTTAGAAAACATTTGGAACTTCATCTGTAGATAGTTAACTATTTTCCTTAACATCAAACTTGAACTCTGATGCCTCACTTTCATCTGCCTTAGTTTTTGGCTTGCATGACTGAAGCATGAAGTTACAGGCATTTACTGCTTCTCCAACTGTTAGATAAATCCATTCATACCCAATTATGTCTATGCACTTTGATTTATCTAACTTCTTCATCACCTCCCCTCCCGGATTAGCTAATACAAGCTGCTCTTAAGTGCGATTAGATGTTAAACCTTGCATATGAATATAAAGTATAATATTCAACTGCTGTTTATATTTACACTGTGTAACTGTCTATCTGTATATGTATTAGGTGGTGATATCACTGCTACTTGTACATCTGTTCGTATCAAGGCCAAGAACTTCGATCATGGGTAGTATTTCTAATTCTACTTCAGAAGCATCGAACAATACCCAAAGGCAAATTCTGCTACTGGGATTCCCATCCTTAATATCAATGGTCCAGTCTACTTCGCCAACGCAAATTACCCAAAAGAAAGGTACATGAGTATATAAACAATGCATATATGTTAAGTCCAAATCGAAAATACTCATTTGAGTGAATTATGCAACAGGATATCGAGATGGATAAATGATGAGGAGGACAAGCTGAAGAATTCAGAAAAAACTAACCTGCAATACATCATATTAGATATGAGTGGTGAGTATTTTACTACTATAGGAATTATATCCTTCATTCAGTTGTGAGCAATCACTCATGAAAATGATCACATAACAGCTGTTGGAAGTATCGATACAAGTGGGATTAGCATGCTTGAAGAAGTCAAGAAAAATACAGGTTTGTTTTCCCCATTACATCTATTTCTATATCTTGGTCATCCTACGTTGCTCATTATAAATTCTCATTTTCTATTTTTTTCTTAATTTTACATTATTTTTTAAACTTCCTATCATTAAAACCACAACTTTTCGCCTAATTTTTCCAATCTACTTCTATTTCAAATTATATATTTGGCTCACTACAAGTCCTCCTATTCAATTTCTAACTTTGTCTTAATTTTACATTATTTATAAAATTTCTATCATTCAATCCACAACTTATCACATAATTTTTTCAAACTACTTCTATTTCAAATTGTCTCTTTGGCTCACTACAAATCCTCCTATTTAATTTTCTAACCCCTCTTAATTTTACATTATTTATTGAACTTCTTATCATTAAAATCACAACTTTTCTCCAATTTTATCTAAACTACTTCTATTTCAAATTTCAAATTATCTCTTTGGTTCATTAAAAATCTTCCTATTGGATTTTCAAACTTTCTCTTAATTTTACATTTTTTATTAAACTTTCTACCATTAAAACTGCAACTTTTCGCCTATTTTTTCCAAACTACTTATATTTCAAATTATCTCATTAGCTCACTACATATCATCCTATTCAATTTTCTAACTTTCTCTTAATTTTACATTTTTTATTAAACTTTCAATAATCAAAACCGCAACTTCTCACCAAAAATTTCTAAACTACTTTTATTTTAAATTTCAAACTATCTTGTTGGTTCACTACAAATCTTCTTATTCAATTTTCTAACTTTCTCTTAATTTTACATTATTTATTAAACTTTCTATCATTAAAACCGCAACTTCCAAATTTTTAATTTTTCAAAAAACCTAAAAATCTACCTTTTCAATTTCTAACTTTTTTTTATTTCAAATTATCTCTTTAGCTTCACTACATATCATCCTATTCAATTTTTTTAATATTTTTTCTTAATTTTACATTTTTTATTAAATTTCCAATAATCAAAACTTGTTGGTTCAACTTCTCATTCAAAAAATTATTTTTTTCAAAACTATTTTCACTAATTTTTTTTATTTTAAATTTCAAATTATCTTTTTGGTTCACTACAAATCCTCTTATTCAATTTTCTAACATTATTTATTCTATCATTAATCTTACATTATTTATTAAACATTCTATCATTAAAATCAATTTTTCTCATTATTTATTAAACTTTCTAAATTTTTTTATATCAAACTACTTCTATTTCAAATTATCTCGTTAGCCTACTATATATCATCCTATTCAATTTTCTATTTTTCTCTTAATTTATATTATTTATTAATTTTTTTATCATTAAAACCACAACATCTCTCCAAATTTTTCAAAATTATTTTATTTCAAATTTCAAATTATTTCTTTGGCTCACTAAAAAAATACTCCTATTCAATTTTCTAACTTTATTTTAATTTTGCATTATTTATTAAATTTCCTATCATTAAAACCTCAACTTCTCTCTAAATTTTCTTAAACTACTTTTATTTTAAATTTCAAATTTTTCTTTTATATTTCAAATTATATTTTTACAAATCATCTATATTCAATTTTCAATTTTCTTTTAACTTTACATTATTTATTAATATTTTCTATCATTAAAACCCAAGTTCTTAATTTTAATTTTTTCTAAACTACTATTATTTCAAATTATCTCTTTTCAAATTATCATTTACTAAAATCATCCTATTCAATTTCTAAATTTTTCTTAATTTTATATTATTTATTAAACTTTCTATCATTAAAACCGCAAATTTTCGCCTAATTTTTCCTATCTACTTCTATTTCAAATTATATCTTTGGCTCTCTACAAACCCTCTTATTCAATTTCTAACTTTGTCTTAATTTTATATTATTTATAAAATTTCTATAATTAAAATCACAACTTATCACATATTTTTTCCAAACTACTTCTATTTCAAATTGTCTCTTTTTTGCTCAACCTTCTACAAATCCTCCTATTTAATTATCTAATTTTCTCTTAATTTTTACATTATTTATTAAACTTTCCTAAAATCATTAAAATCAAAACTTTTCTCCAATTTTTTCTAAACTTCTATTTCAAACTATCTCTTTGGTTTACTAAAAATCCCCCTATTCAATTTTCTAACTTTCTATTAATTTTACATTTTTTATTAAACTTCCAATAGTTAAGACTGCAATTTCTCTCCAAAAGTTTCTAAACTGCTTTTATTTTAAATTTCATTTCTATCTCTTTGGTTCACTACAAATCCTCTTATTCAATTTTCTAACTTTCTCTTAATTTTACATTTTTTAATAAACTTTTTATCATTAAAACCACAATTTCTTGCCTAATTTTTTAAAAACTATTTTTTTTATTTCAAATTATCTCTTTTAGCTCTAAACTACATATCATCCTATTCAATTTTCTAACTTTTTTAATTTTTAATTTTTTTTACATTTTTTATTTAATTTTTCCAATAATCAAAACCCAAACTATTCAATTTTCTCTTTCTTTAAAATTATTTATTTTCAAAACTACTTTCATTTTAAATTTCAAACTATCTTTTTGGTTCACTACAAATCCTCCTATTCAATTTTCTAATTCTCTTAATCTTACATTATTTATTAAACTTTCTATCATTAAAACCGCAACTTGTCGCCTAATTTTTTCAAACTACTTATATTTCAAATTATCTCTTTAGCGTATTATATATTATCCTATTCAATTTTCTAACTTTCTCTTAATTTTATATTATTTATTAATTTTGTTATCATTAAAACCACAACTTCTCTCCAAATTTTTTAAACTTTTTATTTCAAATTTCAAATTATCTCTAAATTTTCTAACTTACATTATTTAAAAAATCCTCCTATTCAAATTTCTAATTATCTTTTTCTTTTTTTTTTTTAAATTTTTCATTATTTATTAAACTTTCTATCATTCAAAAACCTTTAAACATTTTTATTCTTCTAAATTTTTCTATATTACTTTTATTTTAAATTTCAAATTATCTCTTTAACTGACTACAAATCCCCCTATTTAAATTTTCAATTTTCTTTTAATTTACATTATTTATTAATCTTTCTATCAATAAAACTCAAGTTTCGTTCTAATTTTTCTAAACTACTTCTATTTTAAATTATCTCTTTGGCTCACTACAAATCATCCTATCAAATTTTCTAATTTTTTCTTAATTTTATATTATTTATTAAACTTATTCCTAATCATTCAAACCAAAATTTTTTTTTTAATTTTCTTTCATCTTTTATTTCAAATTGTATCTTTAGCTCACTACAAATCCTCCTATTCAATTTCTAACTTTGTCTTAATTTTACATTATTTATAAAATTTATATCATTAAAATCACAACTTATCACTTAATTTTTTCCAAACTACTCCATTTTCAAATTGTCTCTTTGGCTCACTACAAATCCTCCTATTTAGTTATCTAACTTTCTCTTAATTTTACATTATTTACTAAATCTTTCTATCATTAAAATCACAACTTTTCTCCAATTTTTTCTAAACTTCTATTTCAAATCATCTCTTTAGTTCACTAAAAATTCTCATATTCAATTTTTTACGTTTATCTTAATTTTACATTTTTATTAAACTTCCAATAATTAAAACCGCAATTTCTCTCCAAAAGTTTCTAAACTACTTTTATTTTAAATTTCAAACTATCTCATTTTGGTTAATTTTTTACATTAAAAATCCTCCTATTCAATATTCTAACTTTCTCTATTAATTTTTACATTATTTATTAAACTTTCTATCATTAAAACCATTAATTTTCTTATTCAATTTTCTTGCCTAATTTTTCCAAACAAAACTTGCTTTATTTCAAATTATCTCTTTAGCTTTCATCATTAAAAAATAATTACATATCATCCTATTCAATTTTCTAACTTTCTAAACTATTTTTATTTAATTTTAAATTATTTATTAAATTTTTTATAAATTAAAACCATAATTTCTCTTCAAATTTTTCAAACTACTTCTATTTCAAATTATCTCCTTGGCTCACTACAAATTCTCCTATTCAATTTTTTAGCTTTCTATTAATTTTACGTTATTTATTATATTTCATATCATTAAAACTGCAACTTATCTCGTAATTTTTTAAATTACTTCAATTTCAAATTATCTCTTTGACTCACTTCAAATCCTCTTATTCTATTTTCTAATTTTCTTTTAATTTTACATTATTTATTAAACCTACTACCATTAAAACCTCAATTTTTCTCCAAAATTTTCAAAAAAAATTATTTTATTTCAAATAATCTCTTTGGTTCATTATATTAAAACCTTCAAAACTATTTTTATTTTATTCCATTATCTAACGTTGTCTTGATTTTACATTATTTAATAAACTTTTTTTAATCATTAAAAAGCAATTTCAATTTTCTCTCCTAGTTTTTCTAAACTATTTTAATTTTTTATTTCAAATTTCAAAATTAACTCAATTTTTCTAATTTTTGACATTCTATCATTAAAATTACAAATCTTTATATTCAATTTTTCTAATTATTTTTAATTTTTTGTTTTAAATTATTTATTAAACCTTTCAAATTATCATTAAAACCTCAACTTTATTTTTTTAATTATTTTTTTCCAAACTATTTGTAAATTTCAAATTATCTCTTTGGCTCATTTCAAATTTTCCTTTTCAATTTTCAAATTTTTCTATTTTATTTTTATCTCTTCGCTTTACAAGGCTTATTTATTTTATTATTTATTCTTTCTATCATTAAAATTTCAAATTATTTCAAAATTTTTGTTTAAACTACTTTCAATTTCTTTGTCTAAATTTCAAATTATCTCTTTTGGTTCACATATTTTTCCTTCTTATTTCAAAATCTCTATTTAATTTTCTAACTTTTCTCTTGGTTTTACATTATTTATTAAACTTCCTATCATTAAAACCAAAACAACTCCAAATTCCTCAAACTACTTTTTTATTTCAAATTTCAAAACTCTCTTCCAAACTACTTTTATTTTAAATTTTATCTCTTTTGGTTCAAATCCTTTTATTCAATTTTCCAACTTTCTCTTAATTTTACATTATTTATTAATGTTCTAAAATGTTTATTAAAAAAACAATCTTTTTTTTTTTTCAAATTTTCCTAAAAAACTACTTTTTCAAATTTTCATTTTAAATTTCAAAATTTCAAATTATTTTTTTCAATTTTTCTTTTAATTTACAAATTCTCCCATTCAATTTTTTAACTTTCTCTTAATTTTACATTATTTATTCAACTACTTTTTATTAAAAAAATTCCAAACCACTTCTATTTCAAATTATCTCATTTCCTCACTATAAAATCTCCTATTCAATTTTCTAACTTGTCTTAATTTTACATTATTTAATAAACCTTTTTTTATCATTTAAACCACAATTTCTCTCTAATTTTTTTTAAAATAATTTATATTTTAAATTTAAAATTATCTTTTTGGCTCACTAAAAATCCTCCTATTCAATTTTTTAACTCTCTCTTATTAAACATTATTTATTAAACTTCTTGTCATTAAAACTGCAACTTATCTCCAAAATTTTCTAAACCACTTTTATTTCAAATTTTAAAAATTTCTTTCAATTGGGTTTCTCTTAATTTTACATTTTTATTAAAAGCCAATAATTCTATTCAATTTTTTTTCTATTTTTAATTAATTTTTTAATTTTTCATTATTTATTAAACTTTCTATCATTAATTTATATCTCTCATAAATTTTCCAAAAAAACTATTTCTATTTCAAATTATCTTTGTTTGATTTTCGGACAAATTCACATATTCAATTTTTTCTAATAAACTCCTATTCAATTTTTTTCTTAATTTTTCCAAAATACTTCTATTTCAAATTATCTAATTTTTTATTTATTAAACCTTCTACCTTAAAACCTCCCTATTTAATTTTCTAACATTCTCTTAATTATACATTATTTATTAAAATTTCCTATCATTAAAAACCTCTCCTAATTTTCTCGTAATTTTTTTCAAACTACTTCTAATTTTCTTTGTTTTATTTCAAATTATATGTTTTTTTTCAAACTATTTACAAATTCTCCTAGTCAATTTTCTAACTTTATCTTAATTTTACATTATTTATTAAATTTCTATCATTAAAACCACAACATTTCTCCAAAATTTTCCAATCTACATCTATTTCAAATTTCAAACTATTTCTTTGGTTGACTGCAAATCCTCCTATATAATTATTATTTATTAAACATTCTATCATTAAAATCGCAACTTTTCTTCTAAGTTTTTCAAACTACTTCTATTTCAGATTATCTCTTTGGCTCACTACAAATCCTTCTATTCAATTTTTTAACTTTCTCTTAATTTTGCATTATTTATTAAATTTTATATCATTAAAACCGCAACTTTTCTCCAAATTGTTCTAAACTAATTCTATTTCAAATTTCAAATTATTTATTTGGTTCACTACAAATCCTCCTATTTAATTTTAAATTTTCTCTTAATTTTACATTATTTATTAAACTTCCTATTATTAAAACTGCAACTTCTCTCCTAATTTTTTCAAAACTATTTTCAAATTATATTTCAAATTTCAAATTATCTTTTTTTGGCTCATTACAAATCCCCCAATTCAATTTTCTAACTTTTTTATTTTATTTTACATTATTTATTAAACTTCCTATCATTAAACTTCTCTCCAAAATTTCCTAAACTACTTTTATTTTAAATTTCATATTATCTTTTTGGCTCACTACAAATCCCCCTATTCAATTTTTCAATTTTCTTTTAATTTTACATTATTTATTAAATTTTCCATCATTTAAAACCCTATTATTAAAAGTTTCCTCCTAATTTTTCTAAACTACTTCTATTTCAAATTTCAAATTATTTTTTTGGCTCAAACTCCCCAATTCAAATCCTACAATTCAATTTTCTAAATTTTTCACTTATCTTATACTCTATTCAATTTTTCAATTTTTTTTTTTTTTACATTTATTAAATTTTTTTAGAATTTTTAAAATTATTTGTTAAATAGATGTAATTCAATTTTCTAAATTTCACTTATTTTATCCCCTTTATCTCATATTTACCTAAAGTATTTTAATATTGTAATTTTAAGTAATTTTAAGTTTTAATTAACTACAAATGTGTTGTGTGTTTAATATTTCAATAAATAATATTTATTATTAAGAATATCTAAATAATATTAATTAAGGTAATTTTGAAAAAAATTATATGTCCTTAATTTGTCTTAAAAACCCTAAAATGACATCTATTTAAAAAAGGAGGGAGTAATATTTATTAAACTTCCTATCATTAAAACCACAACATTATTTATTTGAATTCCTATCATCAAAATCTCAATTTTTTTCTCCAAAATTTTTCCAACCTACTTCTATTTGAAATTTGATTTTTTTTTTTTTTGGTTCAGTACAAATATTCCTATTTAATTATTATTTGTTAAACTTTCTATTCTCTTCTAATTTTTCCAAACTACTTCTATTTCAAATTATCTCTTTGGTTCACTACAAATCCTCCTATTCAATATCTCTTTGGCTCATTACAAATTCTCATATTCAATTTTCTAACTTTATCTTAATTGTAATTTATCTATTAAACTTTCTATCATTGAAACCACATCTTTTCTCCAAAATTTTCAAAACTACATTTATTTCAAATTTCAAATTATTTCTTTGGTTTACTACAAATCCTCCTATATGATTATTATATATTAAACTTCCTCTCATTAAAACCTCAACTTCTCTCCTAATTTTTCCAAACTAATTCTATTTTAAATTATTTCTTTGGCTCACTACAAATTATCCTATTTAATTTTCTCTTAATTTTAAATTATTTATTAAACTTTCTATTAGTAAAACCGCAACTTTTTGGGGTTCATAAATACTTTCAATTGTAATTTAGCCCTTTATTTTTCGAATGAGAAACATATATATAAGATTTTCGATTAAAATTAAATAAAATTTTATTTATGAAAATAAAGTTGTGTTCTTATCCCCCTATTAATGTCAATGTTGTTCAGCTCTCCGTCTCTTCATAATAATTTTCTGCTACATATTTCTCAAGCGAATATGGAGTTCCAAAATTTTAACTCTTGTTTTTTTAATCAAACAACGACCCCTTGAGGTGAAAAAGCTCTTTTTCCATATCGATAATATATTTTTTTTAATTTTATGTTGTCCATACCTTTCATACCCACTTTCCGATATCTCAACAAGACGCGGGTTTAAAATAATTTTGCAAGAAACAATTTGTGTGCACATGCAATTTATTTTTCAAACAGTTAATTGAAAGATTAATCCTTTGAATGCTATAAACACTACAAGAAAATAGTGCATTGCCTACAAAATTTTTTAATATTTTTTTAACATGCCTATGAAATTTTCAACGAAAATAGTTCTGTCCTTAAATAGTAAAATTTGTCGTTGATTTGCCTACAAAATTTTCTAACTATATTGACTATTTTTAAACTATATATATAATTTCCTACGAAAATGTAAATTGCCTAGTAAATTATTTGTGTTCTTTTATATATATATGTGTTCTTTTGTATTGCATATTTAAAATCTGTAAAAAGAAGAAAATATTAAACTGTTAAAAAAGAAAAATAAGCACAGAAGGAAAAAATTTGTTAAAATAAAAACAAAAATTAGCACCTAAAGAGAGCAATGTGTTCATAAAATAAAAGCACTAAAGAAAAGATCTGTTAAAAAGTTGTGCTAAATGAAATGTCCTGGAAATGGCTATTGGTATTTGCAACTTGATGCAATTTGCATTGGACATGACTAAGTATTCAGTTAATTAGTTTAAGTGAAATCTCCCTCTGCTTATCAGCCAATAAGCATGCCTCAAGATTGATGCTGTAATCTCTTTTAGTGCATTGTTTCTTTATCCTTTTCCTTTATCTATCCTTGTTAGTCATGACTCATTATATTATATTTGATCTGTGTTTCAGCATAAAACTATCGATAGTGTCCTAGAATGAAGTGAGAAGCTCGACAGTTTGGTTGAGAAGAGTTCAGATCTCAGCACAGCTTCCCAGGTTTGATTTTGTTTTTATTTTCCAAATTAGCTTTTCGCTGTTCTATTTCAAAACTACTGAAATGTGATCATGTTTGTTTCGTTTCATTCTCAATGAAACGCCAATTTCCACTTTTCTAAATAAATGTTTTTATTTAGAAGTGTTTGTCTATGTAAAGCCACATTAACTGTTCTTCCGTTTTATATGCCCATGTATTGACAAAGGAAAGAACTCACAAGATCAAGCTGAATTTGTATAGTTCGTTTAGAAATATAATGCATTTGAGTTAAAATTGTTGGTGTGGTGTAATCTTTGATTGATTGAAATAGTATAATTCATTAAGGTTGCAAATATGGGAACACTTTTACTGGCCTCTGACTTTCGTCAAGCAACTGGTGATTTTTATACATGAATGAAAAATAAATAGAATTAGAAAAGCAAGAATTTTGTATGGAATTTGAGATAATTTTCAGCATTTGCCCTTTAACATTTTACAATTTTCTCGCTGAAACCCTAAGATCTAATTAGCCACCATCTGGCCCTCCCTCTTCGACAAGCGGTTCTTAAATTTCAGATTCAAAAGAAAATGATAACTATGGTTTTGTTGCTAGATATCTTGTGTTGGACAGTTTTTCTTTCCCATAGCGAGAAATATTATGCTTAAAGATAACATGTTTTTCTTTAGGGGGAATTGAGTAGCTTTTGAGAGTATGCGCCTACTAAATTTGCTGGTTTAATTATTTTTATTGATGGGCCTCTTATTATTATTAATGAAATGTATAATCAATCAATTTTTCCCGGACTTTCACTGTTTAAACTATTCACTTTTGGTTCTTGCTTATTTTTCATATATACTAATTTTCGAGAGGTACCGAGGTTTGAATATGTTAAATTCTTTATTTCCATTTCTATAGCCAATAGGTTTTTGGTTTAAACCATATGATTGTCCTTGTCCTTCTATGTTATCTTTGCTTCTCTAAATTGTGAATCTCATCCTTTATAATATACAAATATCAAAATCATGTACCGGATATAGTATGAATCTCACGCTCCATTATATACATATATCAAAAGTAATCAATAGTTTCCTAAATTCTTACTAAGGGCTCGCTTGGTATAACTTGAGAATGGTAATGATAATGAGTATCATTGAGGAGTCAATCACTAAGGGTTATTGATTGTGTTGTTATTGCTTGGTTAGAACATGAACAATGATTATAATGTGAGGTGGGTTGAGTGAGTGGGCAGAATCAATCACAGATTTTGTTCCCATTCTTGTATATCAAAAACTAAAAAGAATATCAATGGAAATAATTTTCATTACCCACTACCATTACTCCCAACCAAGCGGGCCCTAAATTTACTATCTTGGATTTTGAAGCAGGCTGCTCCTTAAAATCTGGTGTTCTTTCTGATACAAACTAATTTGTGATGTTACTTTTTGCATCATATCAATATCTCTAAGAAAAATGTTAGATTGCCTATTTCTCAGTTCGAATGCAAAGTTATCTGGAGTTGCTCTAACTTGATTTAGAAGATAATATCAGGGTTAACACCTCATGAAATGATGTGATCCCCCACTAGTATATATATATATAACACATAACTTTATTTGAAAATTTATTTGATTATATTTCATTTTTAATATTATTATCCAACCTAATGTTTTTCACTCATAAATTAACTGATATGATTAAATTTGTAAGAGTAGGAACACTTTGAAACAAAGATACCAGAAGTGTAATGGAAATATTCATATGGGACCACGTCTACCATTTACATCAATGCAAATTGAGACCTACTACACCGGAATGAGATCACCTACTGACAAGTGGAAGGATTTGGCTGGAAAGGCTGCGGGGGAGAATGGATCTTCTAGTAAGAATTTGATGGCGTTTTCTGAGTACGAATTTGTTCGCAACGACGAATTAGTTTAAAAATAAATGTATTAATTGTTTTACTATATAAATGATAGTTAAGAAATAAGTGCATGAAAAAGTAGTGTTTTACAAGAACACATGTTAATTAGTGTTGCAAGTCTTGCTCACAAATTGCACATTTTTTTATTTTTTATGTTTGAATATAATAATTAATAATATTTTAAAATGTTACCCACGTTGTTAGATTTTCATCCTTACACTAAAGAGAATAACAGGGACGACTAATTAAGACCCAGAGGCTGCTGTATATAAATATGAGTCATGCAACTATAAAGAGAGATCTTCTACAATCTTTTACGTGTAAAAACTTATTTTTTATAAACCTATTTATTTTGATTCTGGTCCTAATCTGTGATTAGAAAAAATATTATACCCCCAACAACAAACAAGAAGTCTGTCTTCTGCATCTTCATTCAGTTTTTCTTCATTTATTCTCTCTTTCATCTTTATTAGACTGTGAATTACAAATGATTCTATAACTTTGGCCTCAAATAAATTTAGTCTCATAAATTTTTTATCATCGATTTAATTTCAATAACTTTGACAATGTCTAATTTTAGTCTCAAATCGTCGAACAACATGGTTTTGCCGTTTTCAATTTGGGAATTTTTTGGATCAATGTGCAACCCAAAACCAGTTTCTTCATTTTTAATTTTTTATTTATTTATCTTTTGTACCGAGCCGCCCCCACACTATGCATCGTCCCATGGAGCCACCAACTAATTTTTACATAAATTATTATTGAGTTTTATCAATTCAGGCGCAAAAATAAGCAAATCTATCATTTAAAAGGCTCAAAATATTTTTCCTATCGGTTTAAGGT
The DNA here is from genome assembly GCA_037126765.1 of Stenogyne calaminthoides. Classification (NCBI taxonomy): domain Eukaryota; kingdom Viridiplantae; phylum Streptophyta; class Magnoliopsida; order Lamiales; family Lamiaceae; genus Stenogyne; species Stenogyne calaminthoides. The sequence continues at coordinate 46,201,461 of JBBCBC010000003.1, forward strand.
CTGGAAAATAGAAAACTATCAATTTAGGGCCTGAAAGATGGAAACTATCAATTAAAGGCTTACACATTTTAAGGTCATGTTTGTCTTTGAAACTTAAACCTCAATAAATAAACCCTAAACATTGAACCCTAAACCCTGAACCCTGAACCATGAACCCTAAACCCTAAAAATAAAAAAATAAGGACATGAAATAAGGACATGAAATATAATTGTCAAACATGACCTTAAAATATGTGAGCCTCAAATTGATAGTTTCTATACTGAGTTTGCCATTGGTTCTATCGCTTTCACGTACCTGGGGTTCCCATTTTCATGGGATGTCCTAAGGCTTTATATTTCAAAAATTGGCTGATAACATTCTGTCCAAGTTTGACAATTGGAAGGGTTCTTCCCTCTCGAGGGCTGGTAGGGTGTGTTTAATCAATTCGGTTATCACTTCCTCTTTTGTTCATTCTATGAAAGTCTACAAATGGCCTAAACGCTTGCTTAATAGAGTGGAGATTGCTATGAAAAATTTCATTTGGTCCGGCTCCACTTCTAAAAGGGTACTTGCACGGTCAGTTGGGTCAAGTGTTGTGCTCCCTATGTTGAGGGGGGGCCTCGGTTTGCGTTCTTTGCACACTGCCAATGATGTTTTTTTGCTGCATTCTTGTTGGAATATCCTGACTGACATGGATGAGGTTTCTACTTTCATCAGAAGCCGTTTCTTTGTCTCACATGACACTATTCGCATGTCCCACTTTTACCTCCTCGATTGCTTTTGGCCGTCCGGGAGTTCCTGTCATTGTTAAGAACTCTATGTGGATCTGTGGTGTTAATTCTAAAGTTAATTTTTGGAAAGCCAACTGGCTTGGCTATGTCATAGCTGATAAACTGAATATTCCTATGCTCCATAGGGCTGCTCTCACCTACTGTGTTCCTGATTTTTATAAAGATGGGGTCTGGTCCTTAGAACAGAGTTTTGTTGACTCTTATCCTGAGATTGTTAAAGATATTTTGAATTACCTTCCTGATGTTGAGCACTCTGATAAACGTATTTGGGTGAAGTCTCTTCATGGTAGTTTATCATCTAAATTTTCTTATTTCTTGTTACGGGACCATTTCCCCGAGGTAAGTTGGGGAAAATGGATCTGGGATTCGTTTATTCCCCCTTGCAGGTCTGTTACCATGTGGAGAGTCATACATAGGAAGCTGGTCACCTGGAAGAAGCTTCGTAGTTGGGGTTACCATGGACCCTCCCAATGTTGTCTTTGCAAAGGAGCTGAGGAGGATCTGGAACACCTCTTCATCTCTTGCCCCTATCTTGCTCCCATCCGCTCTCTCCTCTTTACTTCCTTTAGCTTCTATGTTAATCCTGAGACTGACTTAGATGTTTTAATTTTGCAGGTGGTTGGCAGAAAAGGCCCAGCTCAAAATGTCAATGCTTGGAGATTTGCGGTCATTACATACTTTTGGTACATCTGGATGTTCAGAAACCAGGCCGTCTTTGACGACATTATGAACACCCAGGAGGCTGCCACGACTAGGTTTTGGGCTTATATGAGACAGCTGAATGATCTTAAACATGGATGCTCGGATGGGTCTCAGGCTGCGACGTGTGCTTAGCGTCGCTCGGGGTTAAACCTTCTAAGAAACATGACCCTACATCGGTATATGTTCGTTGGAATCTCCCTCGGGAGGGTTTGGTCAAATGCAACATCGACGGCAGCGCTTCCGGCACCCCAGGCCTCATCAAATCCGGAGGGATCTTCAGGGATCACTTGGGTAATTTCATCGGTGGCTTCTCAGCTTCTACTGGTTATGGTTTTGCATTCGAAGCAGAATTAGCAGCGGCGTTCTTGGCCATTCACACCGCGGCGGATAAGAATTGGACCTCGCTTTGGATAGAGACGGATTCCACTTATGTGGTTCATTTTCTCACGACTAAACATCCGGACATCCCTTGGAAATTTAAACGGAATTGGAGTAGGATTCGGCGCACGTTGGCATCTTTATGTTGGTTCGTGACACACTTGTTTAGAGAAGCAAACCTTTCTGCAGATTTGCTAGCTTCACATGCTGAGTATGTTGAAGAGTTTCATTGTTAGGAGCTTGCTCCTGATTTCATCCACAGCTCTATGCAAAGGGAGTTGCATGAAACCTTTGTTCGTATTAAGAGTTAGATGTTTCCCTGCTGGTTTTCTGGCTTTTTGGCTTCTCGTTTACTTGGGCCACTGTATTTCTGGGCCTTTGTTTTCGCTTTGGACGTTTTCTGAGTTTGGATGTGGCCCGCGTGCCACTTGTGTGTTGTCTTTTTCATTTTTCACTTTGCGGCCTGTGTGCCTTGTTTGGGCCTTGGTGGGCTCTCTCTTTTCGGCCTGTGTGCCTGTTTGGGCCCTTTCTTGGGTCATTGTCCGGTTTCTTTTTTCTGCTCTCATTGTATTAGAGGACTTTCCTTTTTTCCCTAGACTAAAGGTTTTATCCTTAAGGAGGGTTTTTCTTTAGCGAGGTTTTTTAGTGGGGGTCCGGCTAGTGGCTCTTTATGAGTTTTTAACTGGCTTTAGGTGTTTTTGGTTTTATATAGAATCTATTTTCCTATCAAGTCCTGAATTGATAGTTTTATATATTCCGGGCCTTGAATTGATAGAAAAAATCTTTTAATCCTTAAATTGATAGATTTATCATATTTCAGACACTAAATTGACATTTTTCTATTATATATACGATTTGAAAAATAATATTTTTTGTATTTTAAAATTTATACCCAAATCATATATATATACACATTACTTTATTTGAGGATTTACTTGCTTATATTTCATTTTTAATATTATTATCCAACCTAACGTTTTCTATTCATATATAAATTAACCGATATGATTAAATTTGTAAAAGTAGGACCACTTTTAAACCTAGTACTAAAAGTGTAATGGAAATATTCATATGGGACAACGTCTACCATTTACATCGATGCAAATTGGGACCTACATTACACCTACTCCCCTTTTTTCCTCCTACATCAAAATCAACACAATTAAAATTTCAAACTTGACTGCCAAGTTGTTCTAGAATTGAAGAAAATCTTGTGCTCCACCCCACCTTCTATATATATCGCACGACATTCGCCCTTATCATTTCACATACTCACCAAATATAAGATATCATTCTGTATTCTTTCTCTCATTCACCAATGGAGAGGCGTCACGTGCTCTTGGTAACCTTCCCAAAACAAGGCAATATCAACCCTTCCCTTCAGTTCGCCAACAGGCTGACGCACATGGGAATCCACGTCACCTTCGCCACCACTGTCTACGCCCTCCGCCGCATGGCCGCCACCACCGGCGACCACCACGGCTTAACCTTCACCTCCTTCTCCGACGGATACGACGACAGAGAATTCATCCCTGGCACCGACGATGCCAAGAAGTACGTTGTGGAAATAAGAAGCCAAGGCTCCAAGTCCTTGAGAGACACCATCCTCGCCGCTGCCGAACACGGCCGCCCCGTCACGCGCGTGGTGTACACGCTCTCTCTGATGTGGGCGGCGGAGGTGGCGCGTGAGTTCCACTTGCCCAGCGCACTCCTCTGGGTTCAGCCAGCCACAGTGTTGGCCGCGTACTACTACTATTTCCACGGCTACGGAGACCAAATATCCTCCTTGTGCTCCGGTGATAACCTCTCCTGCCAAATCAAAATCCCCGGAGTTACGCCTCTGTCCAAACGCGACCTTCCGTCGTTCATGCTTCCAAATACCTCAGAAACTTATCGCCTTGTCCTTCCGACGGTTAAGGAGCAGATGGACACGTTGGATGCTGAAACGAAGCCTAAAGTTTTAGTCAACACTTTTGACGCACTGGAGGGCGACGCTCTGAAGGCCATTGATGGGTACGAGTTGATTGGCGTGGGGCCGTTGATTAAAGAAACGACGTTCGGAGGGGATCTTTTCGAGAAGTCTGATGAGTCCTATTTAGAATGGTTGAACTCCAAACCAAAATCTTCGGTTGTTTACGTCTCGTTCGGGAGCTTGTTAAGGCTGCCTAAGCCACAGATGGAGGAAATTGCGAAAGGGCTGGTGGAGTCGAAGAGGCCGTTTCTATGGGTGATACAGGCGAACGAGGAGGGGAGAGAAGAGAAGGAGAAGTTGAGTTGCTTTGAGGAGGTTGAGAGGTTGGGGAAGATTGTTCCGTGGTGTTCCCAGCTGGAGGTTCTGAAGCACCCGTCTTTAGGGTGCTTCGTGACGCACTGTGGATGGAACTCGACTCTGGAGAGCCTGTGGTGTGGGGTGCCCGTGGTGGCGTTCCCCAGCTGGACGGATCAAGGGACGAATGCGAAGTTGATTGAGGATGTGTGGAGAACGGGGGTTAGAGTGAATGTTAATGAAGAAGGGGTGGTGGAGAGTGGGGAGATAAGGAGGTGCATTGAGAAAGTGATGGATGATGGTGAAAAATGTAGAGAATTGAGAAAGAATGCGGACAAGTGGAAGGGTTTGGCTAGTGAGGCATTGGGGGAGGATGGATCTTCTAGTAAGAATCTGATGGCGTTTTTTGTGTAAGAATTTGTTCGCCAGGACGAATTATGAAAGTAGTTTAAAAATAAATGTATTAATTGTTTTACTATATAATTATTAAGTGGTGATTAAAAATAAGTGCATGGAAAAGTAGTGTTTTACAAGAACACCTGTTAATTAGTGTTGCAAGTCTTGCTCATAAATTGCATTTTTTTTGTTTTTTATGTTTGAATATAATAATTAATAATATTTTAAAATATTACATCCTTACGCTAAAGAGAATAACAGGGGCTAATTAAGAAGATCCCGAGCCTACTGTATTTAAATATGAGTCATGCAATTGTAAAGAGATATATCTTCTACAATCTTTTACGTGTAAAAATTTCTATTTTATAAAACTATTTGGTTTGATCTTGGTCGTAATTCATATGAGAGGGTTTGTTGAATCTTAGGGGATTACAAAAGTAAAATTTATTTCGTACCTAATTAGTAGTTGTTTAGTTTGTTTTTAGAATTTGGTTCAACTGTGTATTAAATTGTAACAATTTTTATTAATTAGTAGTTGTTTAGTTTGTTTTTAGAATTTGGTTCAACTGTGTGTTAAATTGTAACAAATTTTATTTAAACTTGTAAGTTATGACTTTCTTGCACGTATGTAATTGTGTTATGGATAAGCAGTTTGAATGTGTAAGGTTATAATAACTATGATTAGGAATTGTAAATTATTCCTTTCAATGCTAATTTTTGTAGAATTGTAATTATAATATTATTGAGAATTATGCATTTAATTAAAAAAATATGAGCATGACATCATAGATTAATGCTTCCCGAAAATAAGATTCAATGAACTCAATTACCTAATTAGTAGTTGTTTAATTTAGTTTTATTATTTAGTTCAATTGTGTGTTACCATGTAATAAATTTTATTCTAACTTGTAAGTTATGACTAAGGTTGAGATATTCTTGCACGTATGTAATTGTTGTGGATAAGCAGTTTGAATAGTGTAAAATTGTCACTCTAATTAGGAATTAATTGTATATTATTCCTATCGGTGAGAATTTTTGAAGAATTGTAACATTCACATAATTAATTAATATTTATGATATTATATAATTATATTATCCTTTCATAAATTTAAGACAAAAACTTGTATGCAATATTAAAATGATATGCGTAATTGAGTTTTTTTTTTCTCTCGGTCAACATAGCGGGTAGGGTATATTGTTGGTGGGTCAATGCGCTTCTTCATCTTCTTCCATCGCGTGCACAGCCGGACACGGTCAGATTTCCTCTTCTCTTCTAGCGGATCTCACAGGCTTTCTTCTTCCTCGTTCGTGCCCTTGTTCATGTAGTAAAACATCAAGTTGTTCTTTAAATCTATAATTTTGGGATGGAGATTTCTTTTCGCGCTTGTACTGATTTTGTTCATGTGGTAACATGTTTTTGTTCATATGGTAACACTTTTTGTTCATGTAGTAACACATGTTTTTTAATAATATGTAACACTGTTCATATATCGTCGTAATACTATGTGAATACTCATGTGTTACCATATGAACAATAATATTTTACCTTGTGTTGCATATGAACAATAATGTGTTACGATATGTTTTTATTATATGTTACGTAAAATATGGAGTTTTTTCAATATAACAATGTAGTAACACACAAAAATTTGATAAAAAAAAAATTATGTGTTCAATAGGAATCGAACCTGCGACCAAATTCATTAACAATAAACTTAAAACAGCTACAACACATATTTGATAAAGATATTCTTTTATAAATACATATGCGCCCGCGCCAACCTGAAGTCCACTGCCCGCGCCCGACCCGCCCGCTTGCGTTGATCGTGAAATTTGGACCATTTTTACCTTATTTAAGTTGTATTGCACATAACACTAGTGTGCAATATTTTACACAAGACCTTCTCTAAATTTAAACAGAATCTCACAAATTAATTAATACACTCAAAACAAGTATATAAATCATCAAACAACACCCATAGTCCATTGATGATAACTTGTGGTGTGGTCTCTAGGGAAGGGAGAAATGATATTATCTAATTTCTATTTTCTACTAAGAAAGTTGTGATTTGACAGTACAAGAAAATGAAGAATTGTCTATTAATTTTTTTAAATGACTACAAATTTTTTTTATAAAAATAATTTTGTCCTTAAAAAGTGAGGATTGCCTACGATTTGCCTACTAAATTTTAAAGTAATCTTTGAAAAATATACCTACCTGGGCAAACAAATTACATACGAGCAATCTACCTACATATTTGTAATTTCCATAGGCAAACTTACCTACACAAATAATTTTCTAGGCAATTTACATTTTCGTAGACAATTACATTTATAGTTTAAAAATATCATATATAATTAAAAAATTTGTAGGCAAATCGTAGGCAAACCGTACTATTTAAAGACGGAATTATTTTCGTTAGAAATTTCATAGGCGTGTTGAAAAAATATTGGAAAACTTCGTAAGCAATATGGGGAGGATGGACTTTTCTATGGTGGAGTGTCGCCCTCTTGACGTTATGGATTTAATAAAAGATTGGTACGTCATCTAACTTTCTAACTTTGCCATTAGCGATCTAGCTTTGCAATAAGACAAAATGATTAATTTTTTGAATTTTTTTTATCGAAATATTCTAATAGTAATTTTTTTAAAAAAAAATCAAATTTACAAACTTAATACTAGTTTAAGATAATTAATAATTAATGAACTAAAATAAATAAATATTTCTCATATTACTTAAAAATTAATCATTCCCGCCCCTTTTCATGAACACTATTTTATTTTCTTTCTTATTTCTTATTCGAATCAAATAAAAACCCTACTTATGAACAACATGAATAAAAGTTGAAGAGTTTCTTTCTGGAAAGTGACATTAAAAAACAAAACATAAATTAAAGATGATCATGATTCCATTTATATATATAATGTACTAATCTTTGATAATTGTGGGAAATCTCAAGGATATTGTCTTCTGCGCACAAGGTATATATTAAGGTCCTTACAACATATTACGCTCACGCAATGAATGGGTTGATTCATGTAAATTCTTCTACTAAACTCAAATAAAATAAAAAAACTCAGCTATGATAATCTTACTCGCTTACAAGTTACTAACTAATCCGATTAAATTTTTGTTGTACATATAGATATAGATATAAACAAAAAAGTTACAGAGAATGAAACCCTTCTTTAAAAAAATAAGAATTAATAAAACCCTTTTCAAGTCTTTCAAGATTTAACCATGTGCTTAATTGCTTTTGCAGGAACACTAAAATTACTCAAAACATTTTTAAAAAGGACAAAATTTATGTTGTCCTAAGAATTTGAACTTGTTAGCGGACAATAAGAAATAAATAATGACTTTGAGAAATGTCTTGAATGTTGCTTGCATTATTCATCACTATACCATAAGAAATACAACAATGTGGATTCCATTCCTGAATTGTTGAAAACTCACCCTTTTCCCTTTTTTTGGTTCTGTAACACCTGATGTTCCAGAATTCCCAGAGGAAGAGGGAGAGAGTGATTGCACATACAACACACAGTAACTTCGTCAAGAAAGAGCACCCTCTGATTCTTAAGAAACTGCTAGAAAATTTATGTTTGTTCTCCTACAAGAAAAAGATATGTTTGGCACGGGAGCATTTACTGAATTAATTGCCAATATTTCAACTTTTAACATAATTTTTTCCAATTTCTGGATTTGCTCGCTGGCTTGAGTTTATAAAATACAAAAATTGTTAAAATGAGGATTTAAATGTAGATTTTATAAAATATTGGTTATAAACCCTGAAAATTATAAAAGACAAATTGGAACATCTTACTCATCTTTAAAAAAGTGAGAATTGCCCCCACACAGTCATATATTATAGTCAAGGTATTAATTGTTACCATACTGCTTAAAATTTTAATTTGCGAGCTCAAGCAATTACCTTTACAAATGGAGGTCTTGCAAGAAATATCAGTCTGCTTCATTTAACCATTAAACTTTCATAGCCATAGCAGAAAAATAAGGTCTATCAGCTGTGCAGGATCCTAATATCAATGCAATCTGTAGAATGCCTAAAAATATCAAAACTTGAATGTAGAACAGTATACCAATTTTTTTTTTCCAGAAGACTTCCTCTCTATTAGATCAACTGCTAGAACAGGGGATTGCAGTTCATGGGAAGTATAAATTGGCCAAAGCTAGACTGCTTTTAAACATTGCTTTTTCATCTAGAGAAATTGAAGGTTTCTAGAGTTTTTAACATCCATTAATTTGCTTATTGTGCAACTAAAGTTCGATTTGTATGTATTGGCAATTGACCTCTCTAAGTTCCAAAGAGAAGTGTTGAACATCAAATGGTTTCATTGGTAAGTAAAAAGTACAATTACCTTTGGGGGAAATATGGCAACAATAAAAAGAAAAATTATACAGGATTTATGAATAACATAATTAGAATAACATTACATGGCATAGTCACCAGGATGAGGCATTGGCCTTAAAAATGTAGGATATCACTGACTTTGCGTATTCATAACCTTCCCATTCAGCATCCTTGAGGGCAAGCTGAAATCGGAACATAAAACATTACAGTATATTTAACCTTATAAATGTATGGATAAGAAAAATAATCATGCATAAGGTTATGCCACAACATGAGTTGTTGGATCGATCTAACCCACTTTATGGACTGTACTCCGAGGCAGATGGAAGCCTGTATCCTGTAGAATTGGCTAAACTTAATCGGATTTAGGAAAATCAAATTCAACCAACCAGCATAAACAGTCAAGTATGCACTGGTGGTGCTCTTAAAGCTCTATTTTAAAAGATATAATCTAACATCTTTTATGTTCTAAAACATATTATAAGACGATGCAAGTGATAGTTCATTGTAGTGTTCAATAGATGTCGTAATTAATGTCAGCCAAACATATGCTACTTCTAAGCACCCCCTTAGTTATTTGAAGTAGCAAAATCATGAAAATCATCAACCAAATTGAGACCAAGATTACTAATACAATAAATATTTTTTCACCATCTAATAAAAAGCAAAACAATTTATACACGAATATATTATGGCGGCCTCCGCAGTTCATAGTTAGGAAAAAAGCAAAACTGGATTCAATTTATCAACCAACCAACAAGCAATAACAAAACAGAAGAGGTAGAGGCCCCCGCAGTTGAAGAAACACCCAGTTGTTATGCTATTGCTAGTTCGTACTTGAAATTAATTGATTTGAAATTTAAACACCAATAGCAAATAATTGGTAGAGGCCGCCGCAGTTCATAGTTAGAAAATTCGTACCTGAACTTGAAATTCGAGAAGGCCGCCGCAGTAAAACCCTGAGAAACATTGGAAAACAAGAGCAGTAGAAAGGGGAGAGGTGCCGATGAAAAAATTAGGGGAAACACAGCGGAAAAACAGAAATCGCAGAAGCCCTAGATACGAAAAGATGAAAGGAAAGAAAATCTGAGGCGGAGAAAATCAAGCAACGAAAACATATACCCTTTCTTGAACGGCGACACGTATAATCATTGGAGTTGGATGTGGCAGCTGTTTGGGCAACCGGAGACCGGTAGTAAAGTGGTCCATTATGCGTTTTGCGCTCTTTATTAATAGTAATAGATATAAAATTAAGAAAAAATTAGAAAAATCAGTAGGAGAATTTGTAGTGAGCCAAAGAGATTTTTTTTATTCTTTAAAAAAAGTCAAATAGATAATTTGAAATTAGATATAGAAGTATTTTAGAAAAATCAGGAGATAAGTTGCGGTTAAATTATAGGAAATTTTATAAATAATGTAAAATTAAGAGAAAGTTAGAAAATTGAATAAGAGGATTTTTAGCGAGCCAAAGAGATAATTTGATATTTGAAATAGAAGTATTTTAGAAAAATTATGAGAGAAGTTGCCGTTTTAATGATAGGAAATTTTATAAATAATGTAAAATTAAGAGAAAATTAGAAAATGGAATAAGTTGATTGTAGTGACCCAGCCAAAGAGATAATTTTATTTTATTTCTGAAAGAAGTCAAAGAGATAATTTGTAATTTAAAATAGAAATAGTTTAAAAAAATTAAGAGAGAAATTGCGGTTTCAAAGATAGGAAGTTTTATAAATAAAATTAAGTGAAAATTAGAAAATTAAATAGGAAGATATGTAGTGAGCCAAAGAATTTTTTTTTTTTTATTTTAAATAAGCCAAAGAGATTATTTGAAATTGGAATAGAAGTAGTTTAGAAAAATTAGAAGAGAAGTTGTTGTTTTAATGATAGGTAGTTTTACAAATAATGAAAAATTACGAGAAAATTACATTATTGAATAAGAGGAATTGTAATGAGCTAAAGAGAGAATTTGAAATTTGAAATAGAAGTAGTTTAGAAAAATTAGGAGAGAAGTGGCGTTTTTAATGATAGAAAGTCTAATTTATAATGTAAAATTAATAGAAATTTAGAAAATTGAAAAGGAGGATTTTTAGTGAGCCAATGAGATTTTTTTATTTTTTTGAAAGAACCCAACGAGAAAATTTAAAATTTGTAATAGAAGTAATTTAGAAAAATTAGGAGAGAAGTTGTGTTTTTAATGATAGGAAGTTTTATAAATAATGTAAAATTAAGATAAAGTTAAAATTTTGAATAGGAGGATTTTTAGCGAGCCAAAGAGATTTTTTTTTTGAAAGAAGTCAATGAGATAATTTGAAATTGAAGTAGTTTAGAAAATTAGAAGAGAAGTTGCGGTTTTAATGATAGGAAGCTTTATAAATAATGTAAGAATAAGAGAGAATTAGAAAATCGAATAGGGAGATTTGTATGGAGCCAAAGAGATAATGTTTTATTTTTGAAAGAAGTCAAAAAGATCATATGAAATGTAAAATAGAAGTAGTTATAAAAATTGGAGAGAAGTTGCGTTTTAAAGATAGGAAGTTTCAAAAATAAAATTAAGAGAAAATTAGAAAATTGAGTAGGAGGATTTATAGTGAACCAAAGAGATAATTTTATTTTATTTTTGAATGAAACAATTAGATTATTTGAAATTTGGAAAAGAAGTAGTTTAGAAAAAAGAAGTTGTAGTTTTAATAATCTAAAGTTTTATAAATAATGTAAAATTACAAGAAAATTAGAAAATTTGAAATAGAAGTAGTTTAGAAAAATTAGGATATAAGTTGTGGATTTAATGATGGGAAGTTTAATAAATAATATAAGATTAAGATAAAAAAGAAAAGAGGATTTGATGCAAGCCAAATAGATAAAAAAAATAAAAAAATAAATAAAAAGGAAAAAATTGAAAGAAGTCAAATAGATAATTTTAAATTGAAGTAGTTTAGAAAAGTTAGGAGAGAATTTGAGGTTTTAATGATGGAAAGTTTTATAAAAAAATGTAAATTTAAGAGAAAAATAGAAAATTGAATAGGAGGATTTGTAGTGAGCAAAAGTGATAATTTTATTTTATTTTTGAAAGTAGCCAAAGAGTTAACTAGGAATTAGAAATAGAAGTAGTTTAGAAAAATTAGGAGAGAAGTTGAGGTACTAGTGATAGGAAGTTTTATAAGTAATATAAAATTAAGAAAAAATTAGAAATTTGAGTAGGAGGATTTGTAGTGAGCCAAAGAGATTTTTTTTTTCTTTGAAAGAAGTCAAATAGATAATTTGAAATTTGAAATAGAAGTATTTTAAAAAATTCAGAGATAAGTTGCGGTTTTAATTATAGGAAGTTTTATAAATAATGTAAAATTAAGAGAAAGTTAAAAAATTGAATATGAGGATTTTTAGCGAGCCAAAGAGATAATTTTATTTTATTTTTTGAAAGAAGCCAAAGATATAATTTGATATTTGAAATAGAGGTAGTTTAGAAAAATTAGAAGAGAAGTTGCGGTTTTAATGATAAGAAATATTATAAATAATGTAAAATTAAGAGAATTAAAAAATCGAATAATATGATTTGTAGGGAGCCAAAAAGATAATTTAATTTTATTTCTGAAAGAAGACAAAAAGATAATTTGTAATTTAAAAAAGAAATAGTTAGAAAAATTAAGAGAGAAGTTGCGGTTTTAAAGATAGGAAGTTTTATAAATAAATATAAGTGAAAATTAGAATATTGAATAGGAGGTTTTGTAGTGAGCCAAAGAGATTAAAAAAAAATTGGAAGAAGCAAAAGAGATTATTTGAAATTTGGAATAGAAGTAGTTTAGAAAAATTAGAAGAGAAGTTGTTTTTTTAATGATTGGTAGCTTCATAAATAATGTAAAATTACGAGAAAATTACATTATTAAATAAGAGGAATTGTAGTGAGCCAAAGAGATAATTTGAAATTTGAAATAAAAGTAGTTTAGAAAAGTTAGGAGAGAATTTGAGGTTTTAATGATGGAAAGTTTTATAAAAAAATGTAAATTTAAGAGAAAAATAGAAAATTGAATAGGAGGATTTGTAGTGAGCAAAAGTGATAATTTTATTTTATTTTTGAAAGTAGCCAAAGAGTTAACTAGGAATTAGAAATAGAAGTAGTTTAGAAAAATTAGGAGAGAAGTTGAGGTACTAGTGATAGGAAGTTTTATAAGTAATATAAAATTAAGAAAAAATTAGAAATTTGAGTAGGAGGATTTGTAGTGAGCCAAAGAGATTTTTTTTTTCTTTGAAAGAAGTCAAATAGATAATTTGAAATTTGAAATAGAAGTATTTTAAAAAATTCAGAGATAAGTTGCGGTTTTAATTATAGGAAGTTTTATAAATAATGTAAAATTAAGAGAAAGTTAAAAAATTGAATATGAGGATTTTTAGCGAGCCAAAGAGATAATTTTATTTTATTTTTTGAAAGAAGCCAAAGATATAATTTGATATTTGAAATAGAGGTAGTTTAGAAAAATTAGAAGAGAAGTTGCGGTTTTAATGATAAGAAATATTATAAATAATGTAAAATTAAGAGAAAATTAAAAAATCGAATAATATGATTTGTAGGGAGCCAAAAAGATAATTTAATTTTATTTATGAAAGAAGACAAAAAAGATAATTTGTAATTTAAAAAAGAAATAGTTAGAAAAATTAAGAGAGAAGTTGCGGTTTTAAAGATAGGAAGTTTTATAAATAAATATAAGTGAAAATTAGAATATTGAATAGGAGGTTTTGTAGTGAGCCAAAAGAGATTAAAAAAAAATTGGAAGAAGCAAAAGAGATTATTTGAAATTTGGAATAGAAGTAGTTTAGAAAAATTAGAAGAGAAGTTGTTTTTTTAATGATTGGTAGCTTCATAAATAATGTAAAATTACGAGAAAATTACATTATTAAATAAGAGGAATTGTAGTGAGCCAAAGAGATAATTTGAAATTTGAAATAAAAGTAGTTTAGAAAAATTAGGAAAGAAGTTTAATGATAGGAAATTTAATTAATAATGTAAAATTAATAAAAATTTAGAAAATTGAAAAGGAGGATTTTAAGTGAGCCAAAGAGGTTTTTTTTTTTTTTGGAAAGAAGCCAACGAGAAAATTTAAAATATTTAATAGAAATGGGTTAGAAAAATTACGAGAGAAGTTGCGGTTTTATTTATAGGAAGTTCTATAAATAATGTAAAATTAAGAGAAAATTACAAATTTGAATATGAGGATTTTTAGTGAGCCAAAGAGATTTTTTTTTTTTTTTGAAAGAAAGCAATGAGATAATTTGAAATTGAAGTAGTTTAGAAAAATTAGGAGAGATGTTTCGTTTAATGATAGTAAAGCTTTATAAATAATGTTAAAATAATAGAGAATTTGAAAATCGAATAGGAGGATTTGTAGTGAGCCAAAGAGATAATTTTTGTTTTATTTTTGAAAGAAGTCAAAAAGATCATTTGAAATTTAAAATAGAAGTAGTTTAAAAAATTTGGAGAGAAGTTGCGTTTTAAAGATAAAAAGTTTCAAAAATAAAATTAAGAGAAAATTAGAAAATTGAATAGGAGGATTTGTAGTGAGCCAAAGAGATAATTTTATTTTATTTTTGAAAAAAGCCAAAGAGATTATTTGAAATTTTGAAAAGAAGTAGTTTAGAAAATTTTAGGAGAGAAGTTGTTGTTTTAATAATAAAAAGTTTTATAAATAATGTAAAATTACGAGAAAATTAGAAAATGGAATAGGAGGAATTGTAATGAGCCAAATAGATAATTTAAAATAGAAGTAGTTTAGAAAAATTAGGAGATAAGTTGTGGATTTAATGACGGGAAGTTTAATAAATAATGTAAAATTAAGAGAAAAGTGTAAAGTAGGACTTGTAGAATTGATAATTTTTTTTTTTTTTTTAAAGAAGTCAAAGAGATAATTTTAAATTGAAGTAGTTTAGAAAAATTAGGAGAGAAGTGCGGTTTTAATGATGGTAAATTTTATAAAATATGTAAAATTAAGAGAAAAATAGAAAATTGAATAGGAGGATTTGTAGTGAGCAAAAGGGATAATTTTATTTTATTTTTAAAAGAAGCCAAAGAGTTAATTAGGAATTTGAAATAAAGTAGTTTAAAAAAATTAGGAGAGAAGTTGAGGTATGTGATAGGAAATTTTATAAATAATATAAAATTAAGAAAAAATTAAAAAATTGAGTAGGAGGATTTGTAGTGAGCCAAAGAGATTTTTTTTCTTTCGAAAGAAGTCAAATAGATAATTTGAAATAGAAGTATTTTAGAAAAATCAGGTGATAAGTTGCGGTTTTAATTATAGGAAGTTTTATAAATAATTTAAAATTAAGAGAAAGTTAGAAAATTGAATTGGAGGATTTTTAGCGAGCCAAAGAGATTATTTTATTTTATTTTTTGAAAGAAGCCAAAGAGATAATTTGATATTTGAAATAAAAGTAGTTTAGAAAAATTAGGAGAGAAGTTGCAATTTTAATGATAGGAAATTTTATAAATAATGTAAAATTAAGATAAAATTAGAAAATCGAATAAGATGATTTGTTATGAGCCAAAGAGATAATTTTATTTTATTTCTGAAAAAGTCAAAGAGATAATTTGTAATTTAAAATAGAAATGTTTTGAAAAATTAAGAGAGAAGTTGCGGTTTTAAAGATGGGAAGTTTTATAAACAAGTGAAAATTAGAAAATTGAATAGGAGGATCTGGTGAGTCAAAGAGATAATTTTTTTTATTATTTTATTTTTGAAAGAAGCCAAAGAGATTATTTGAAATTTTGAATAGAAGTAGTTTAGAAAAATTAGAAGAGAAGTTGTTGTTTTAATGATAGGTAGCTTTATAAATAATGTAAAATTACATTATTGAATAGGAGGAATTGTAGTGAGCCAAAGAGATGATTTGAAATTTAAAATAGAAGTAATTTAGAAAAATTAGGAGAATATTAGAAAATTGAAAAGGAGTATTTATAGTGAGCCAAAGAGAATTTTTTTTTTGAAAGAAGCCAACGAGATAATTTAAAATTTGTAATAGTAGTAGTTTAGAAAACTTAGGAGAGAAGTCATGGTTTTAATGATAGGAAGTTTTATAAATAATGTAAAATTATGAGAAAGTTAGAAATTGAATAGGAAAATTTTTAGCGAGCCAAAGAGTTTTTTTTTTTTTTGGAAAGAAGTCAATGAGATAATTTGAAAAAAATTAGGAGATAAGTTGTGGTTTTAATGATAGAAAGTTTTATATATTATGTAAAATTAAGTAAAAATTAGAAAATTGAATAGGAAGATTTGAAGTGAGCCAAAGAGATAATTTCATTTTATTTTTGAAAGAATCAAAAGAGATAATTTGAAATTTAAAATCGAAGTAGTTTAGAAATATTATAATTGAAGTTGTGGTTTTAATGATAGGAAGTTTTATAAATAATGTAAAATTAAGAGAAAATTAGAAAATTGAATAGGTGAATTTGTAGTGTGCCAAAGAGATAACCTTTTTTTTTATATGAAAAAAGTCAAATAAATAATTTGAAATAGAAGTAGTTTAGAAAATTTTGGAAAGAAGTTGAGTTTATTTATAAGAAGTTCAATTAATAATGTAAAATTCAGAGAAATTAGAATTGAATAAGAGGATTTGTAGTTAGGAAAAGAGATAATTTGAAATAGAAGTAGTTTAGAAAAGGAGAGAAGTTGTTGTTTTAATGATAGGAAGTTTAATTAATAATGTAACATTAAGAGAAAATTAGAATATTGAATTGGAAGATTTGTAGTGAGCAAAATAGATAATTTGTGATTTGAAATAGAAGTAGTTTAGAAAAATTTGGAGAGAATTTGCAATTCTAATGATAGGAATTTTAATAAATTATGTAAAATTAGGAGAAAATTAGAAAATGGAATAGGGGGATTTGTAGTGAGCCAAAGAGATTAATTTTTTTTATTTTTTGAAAGAAGCCAAAAATATAATTTGATATTTGAAATAGAAGTAGTTTAGGAAAATTAGGAGAGAAGTTGTGGTTTTAATGATAGGGAAGTTTAATAAATAATGTAAAATTAAGAGAGAATTAGAAAATTGAATTGGAGGATTTGTAATGAGCAAAAAGAGATCATTTTAAATAGAAGTAGTTTAGAAAAATTTGGAGAGAAGTTGCAGTTTTAATGATAGGAAGTTTAATTAATATTGTAAAATTAAGAGACAATTAGAAAATTGAATAGGAGGATTCGTAGTGAGCCATGTAGGATGACCAACATTGAGAAATAGATAAAGGGGGAGATTTGTAATGAGCCATGTAGGATGACTAAAATTGATAAATAAATGTGAGGGGAGATTTGAAATAAAAGTAGTTTAGAAAAATTAGGAGAGAAGTTGCGGTTTTAATGATAGGAAGTTTAATATATAATGTTAAATTGATAGGAAGTTTTGGAGCATCATTGAGGAAGATGGATGCTTGTTGTCCTACTTATGGTTTTTTGGTTCACAATTTCCTTCCTAAATAATGTTATATGTAGTTTTTTGCTGTTATCTTAAGTTTTGGAGCATCATTGAGGACAATGGATACACTTTATCTTATTTCTGATTTTAAGTATGTTTTAACGAGTTTAGTTGTTTGTTCCACTAGTTCTGTTATTCCTTGGACTGAGTTGTTCCCTAGTTTTGGGCGTTCCCTTTTCTTTTCCTTCTATAACATTCTAGTTATTGGGCTACGAGCTAACAAGCAATCAAGTTGATAACAAAATAACTACATATTGCTTGTTTAAAGCATAACACAAGATTTAAAGGAACTGGAAACAGGGGGAGATAAGATGAATACCTGGTGTATAGTGTTAAAAAGGTAATGAACGTCACGGGGTAACTCCATGTTTAGGAACTGATCCACGTGTTTATGTATTTGTGGCGCTACTCACTGTTGATTCTGTCCACTATTAGCACACACGGGGGGTCTTCCCATTTTGGCTCGATTTTCTCTTTGAAACAATGAAGGTCTGCTCTCACTGATGGTGGGACGATTTCTAGGGAGGAGAGAATGTTTATGGTGGGTCTTCCCATATACGTTTTTGATACATCTGTAATTAAATTATTAAAAAAAAATTAAAATTAAATAACAGAAATATCTTTCAAAGAAATTCTATATTAAAACTCTATGAGCTTCATGAAATATCATACCTTCAGTGGGTCATCGTATCTTGGGAAGCACGTTATACTTGCAGCTGCAGAAGATAACAGTAACAGTAAGATTACAACTAATATACAAAGAACTATAAGATTACATTTAAGCATACCGGTAAAGTTCTACACGATATGGAAAGAAAGAGGCTAGCAATCTGGAAAAAGACAAATATGCTAATATGCAGTTTCTATAATGAATATTGACTTTAAAGATATTTGACAGCAAACAACCTACATTTGCAGGTACTATCTGGACATGCTTAAGGTCACAAATTGAGATCAAATTGAGCACAAAGGCACCAAATGCTTTTCTCATATTAATATCACCAAACCAAACCCGATTTCCCAGGTAGCAAACAAGCAGCCTTTTACTGTTTATTTATTTTCATAAACAATGATATAGTTCCAAATATTAATACCTTTAAACACCGAACCCTATGATACATATGATAGAAAAGATATTGTCTCGAACAAAAATAGAGCTATAACAAACATCAAGTATCATTTTTCTGAATTAGGTGGCCATTTTCAAACAGCAGCCAACCATTGCTGAGTTGCCTTAGGAAGCATTTATGAAATTATATGTTATGGTTATATAAGTTAGCTGCTGAATTGTTTCATTATGTAAGGACATTGTGATGCTAAAGATGAATCCTCCTGTTTCTTAAATTCCAATCAACGACATGCTATTACTATGTGCTGCAAGTGAAAGAACACCACAATTTTATGAATAGTAAACCGCTGTATTTAGATTTAGACCTGAATGGGTGCTTAAACCAGAAAATATATAAACAGCAAGAGTTATGCATGCAACTCTATCAAGAAACAGACAACTCTGGCATAAAATAAAATACAAAAAGTGATATCTTCAAGCAATAAAGTTACATTAAACTGGAATCATCAAATCATGGGTACAACGAAAAACACACTCAGTCTCTAAGACTAAGAGGCTCCACTCATCACTCTCAAAAGACGGGCAACGGACATTAACAAATAAAAGAATGATTAAGATGTATAGCAGTATCGGCATGTTTTCCGGAGATTCATTCTAGCTAAAAAGGGCATGTTCTATATCACAGATTCTAAGTAACATATCTAGAACCGAGCAACTTACCAAAACTACTCATTAATTTGTTCATTCGTATAAAAGATTCAATCTTGATAATAAAAGAGCAAAGAATTCAAAACAAATAACACATGGGCGTCAAACCAAACACCACTCAAATCAATGACAGGAAAGGGAAAAACGATCACTTACTGGGTTGTTTTTCATAATCGCATTCGTATTCATCGTCGGAACTGCTCGACGGCGGCATAGCTGCAGAAGTACCGCCGAAGAACACTAGACTGATAATTCAAGTTCTGGTGCTGGAATAAACGGGCAGAAAAAGTGGCGGATTTTGTGGAGGCGCGTGCAAGAACTCCAAGGCATTGTGAGTGAGGAGAGTATTCAACAATGGCGGGTCTCCTTTCCCCTTTTCTTGTTTCTTGATCTCTTGAATTTCTCCCGTTTTCCCCTCTTTGGGAATTAGCTTGATTTCTTGATTTTCTCCCGTTTTCCCCTCTTTGGGAATTAGGGATTTGTACAGAAAGCGGTTATTCAAGCTTTAACTGAGAGATTGTTGATTTATGTCGGTGTAATTATATTTATAGAGTAATAATTAATTGGTTCGTTTTCCAATTGAGCCGTTGGATATTCTTAATTTTTTGTTTCCTTATTTAAATAAGATGATTTGTTACCTTATTTATTTAAGATAATCTCTCATCTCTCTCATGACTTTTTTTTGGAAAAATATCAATTTAGGGCCTGAAAGATGACAAAATTATCAATTTAAGGCGCCTTAAATTTTTTTTCCTATCGATTAGCCGAAAGATAAAACTATTGATCCGGGCACGAAAGATAAAAAATTATCAATTTGCGCTACACATTTTAAGGTCGTGTTTTGACATTTATATTTAAATATCCTTATTTCACGTATTCTTATTTTTTTAATTTTTTAGGGTTTCTGATTCGAGGTTTCTGATTTGAGGGTTTAGGGTTCATTGGTTTGAGTTTAGGGTTGTTCATTGTTTAGGGTTTAGGGTTTTAGTGTTCGGGTTTAGGGTTTTAGTGTCAAACATGGCCTTAAAATTTATAGTTCTCGAATTGATAGTTTTATCTTCCGGCGCCCTGGATTGATAGTTTTTTATCTTTCGGCTTGAATCGATAGAAAAAATCTTTTCGCGCTTTAAATTGATAGTTTTCTTTATCTTCATTTCTCGAATCGATAAAAACTCCTTTTTTTTGTATTTTTTTCATATTTATTCTAAATTTATTTATAGTATTACTATTTCCTAACTTTTATTATATTATTGCGGCTGGTTTGATAGATGTTGAGCCTTGTTGGATATTCAAAATATACTTTTGTTTCTTTATTTACTTCAGACTTATTATTGACTTGTGCAATTCACGCTTTTTTACGCTCACAAACCATTTTATTATAAAAGATAAAAAATTGGTTCATATAAGTTTAACATGAACTCGATAATATTTTATAATAATATATGAAGTATCATAATTGAGTGATTTTGAAAGGTAAAACACGTGATACTTTTCTTATGTTAAATAATAATCTCATCTATCTTATCTTATTTGTTTTTCTAGAAAAAAAAAATTCCAAAAGTATTTTCATTTTGTACTAATCTTGGTGAATTAATATTCATTTTTTTCATGATAAATAATATTAATTGTTTAATTAAAAAGAATTAATTAATTTCACTAAATAATATTAAAGTGTGTTTAATATTATAACCCTAATTATGTACTTAGATAGTTGAAACAGATTTTACAGGTGTTGTCATTAAATCCATTTATGAATAACATAATTAATTGTGGGAATGACATTTTTTTTATTCACTAGTCGGTTCACTATAAGTCTCATTTTTTTTATTTTATTTTTTTGTGGGAAGGACCTTTTTCTGATGTTTTTGTGGTTTATATATTTATGGTGCAAAGAGAGTAAATAGATAAAGCCTTGAAATATATACTATATAGTATAATACTTTAATATTCTTTGTACTTTTGAACTCTTCTCTATTGTCCATTTATGAAAAAGATGAAGATTTGTATCCATGAAAAATAAATAATTATGAGATTGTGCTCCCATATTTTATTATTTCAGTACCTATAATATAAATTATGTTATATAATAATTAAAAATAACACAACAAATTAAGTAAAACGACAGCGTTTATTAGTACAACATGTATTAAAACGCAACCAATTAATTAAAACGACATCGTTTATTAGTATAGCATGGTTGTTGTACAGTACTCCTCGCTTAATTAATTAAAACAATAGTGTTTATTAGTACATCATGGGTGTTGTACAGTACTCCTCGGTTGAAGAGAGAAAGCAAACTAATTACAGTACTCCTCGCTGAAGAGAGAAAATAAATTAATTAAAACTACAGTGTTTATTAATAGTGTTGTATAATACTCCTCGCTAAAGAGAGAAATCAAATTAATTAAAACGACAGAGAAAATTTTCACATAAGACTTTGTCTAAATATAATTAGAAAATAGAGAAATCAAATTAATTAAAACGACAATGTTTATTAGTACAACATGGGTTTTGTACAGTACCAGATCCTCCCCAAATAATATTGCAACAACATTAATTTAATAATTATTAATTTATTATTTAAAGTAGATTTTTTTTTTGAATATCTCTTCATTAATGCATCGGCACCCTCTAAATACACGGTAAATACACCGTCTCTCTACCCATTCGCACGACTAGAAAGAAGTGAGTTCATAAATCATGCAGGAAAGTGACCACTTCGAGTACCGCCGCTATACCACCAATTGAAGCCTATTGACGTATTGACATATCATGTCTTATAGGCAATCGAGGCAATGCCCCTGATCCGATTGTAAGGATTGACTAAATTTATAATATTTAAAATGCTTTATATTTTTTAAATCTCGTGAATGATAATACTCGTCTATTGACGTGTTGCAGATATTTGCATGCATGTCTTGTTTAATTTCGTCATTTAAGCACTCTAAATTTTCGTGTATTTATCCATTTGAAAATCTTGAAAGTTTTTATTGTTTTACCACCTATCATCTACTCAATTGTGTGTACACTGTAAAAGTTTAAATATAAAATATTGAGACTAACTTGATTGTTTTCTGAAAACCTTTAACAAAGTTGCAAGAGCTATGAAATTGGTGAAAAATAATTATCATTAAATGAAAATTTGATTGACTGATGGCTCAAAGTGCCTTATTGAAGGACATACCATCAAGTGTTGTAAATAATTTGAATCAGCATAACATTAAAACACAAGTAACTAAAATGTATGTGTCCTTTTTTTTTTTTACAAGTTATGTGTTTTAGTAAGAATTGGTCATAACAATGTATTTATTTACAATTTGTGAAGGTTTACAATTTTTTTATTTCTTACAAACATAAATTTTTTCTATTTATACCAATTTGCACTCTCAATTGACTGTCGAGATTTATTTTAGTTAACAATTATGATTTTTTTTCTAAAACTCTCAATATTTTTCCATATATTCTAAAATTTTCTAAAACTATTCTAAGTTTATAGAAATATGTTATTTTAAAATTATTTGTCTAACATTCATTACTTTTTTTAGATTTTAGGGAACTGAAACCTCAAATTCACATGTTACACATACAATTAAAGTCGGACCAAGTCATGCATCACAAGCTTCGTCAAACCAATCTATTGCAAACAAAGAAATGAGTGATGTCGAAACTCGGAATAGCTCCAAGTAATTTTGGAGCAAGTCCACCTTTGAAACAGAAGAAACAAGTGTATTAAAAATTAGTGTATGTTTTCTAAGTTTTCCTTTAAAATGATAACTTGTAATGATCTTTATATATATATATATATATATATTATTTTTTTTTAAAAAATTGACAGTCTACCCACACAGTAACATCTATATTGTATCACCTCCACCACCACGGCTAACTTCAAAAGCTCCTCCAAGCTCCAACCTTTTACACTCTAAAAACATTAATGTGAAACAAATTTCTGAAAACTTGATTTTTAATTTTTAAAATTGTTATATTGCTCCTAAAGCTTCAAAGTCAATGGAGCAAATGAGTCTTTTTCACAAAATGTAAGTGTTGGAGACTGAATTAAAGAATAGTGTGTAATAGGTTGATTTGGAGTAGAAACTTGAAACTTGTAAACATATACTCAATGAGTACTTTTTTACTAATTAAAAAAAAAAACAAAAAACTAGGGTGTCGGTGATACAATTTTTCTAATTTTGGCCAACTAGATAAATGTTAAAATATTAATATTATTTTATGTATTTATGCCTTTCTATAAACTTATGTTGGAATTAATGTATTTACATTTGGTGTATGTAAATTAATTATGTTACTTTTAAGCATTAGATGAATATTAAGTGGTAATTTAAGTAAATATATGTTTAAATTTGAATTGAGTAGGTCTTCAATGAAATTTGTTCATAGTATGAAATTTATAACATTACACTTATTAATTAATATCATAACATATCATTGCACTTATAAACTAATATCATAACATAATGATATAAATACTAGCTTATAAGAGTAATGAAATCAATTGATATGTGTAATAGTATCAATTGCAGAACAATGTTTTCAGGGGAGAATTTGTGATTCAAATTATTTAATATTAAAATGAAATATTTTATACTTTAAAATTAATTAAAAAAAAAAACAGATGAGGTGGGAAAGATTAGGCCCAGCGGGTCTCAAGACGGGTCCATTTACATGACGGGTCTTCGGAGCGCCAAAACCAGTCCTAGGCCCGCCCCAATACCATTCCTACGTAATTTCATAAGCAATAATAGTGAAATACTGCCCTTTAATCAATTCCAGACTTCTCATCTTGAATTACATATTACCTGCAATTTTTTTTTTTTTTTAAAGATGTCAGAAAAAACAAAATACTCAATTATTCAAATACACTCTTAAAATTATTCAAATTCATCAATCTATATACTTTTTATCGATCTCATTATCACCCTATTTGTATCCACTTTTAGCCAAAAATTATATTCTTTCTATTATCTAATATTTGGTTGGACAACATTCTCTCTAAATTAAAAATGGCCCACAATTATTTAAAATATCAATATTCATTCATCTAATATTTAAAATTTATAGATTACCACCTTTTAACTTAAATGTATTATAGATTGCATAAACTTTCAGCGCATCCCCCAAAAATGAAAAAAAAGGTTGTATGGCAAATTTATCAAAAATAATCAGAAATATGACTTTCTTTGAATAACAGATATATTAGTATTCTATTTCTTAAGCAAAATCTTTGATGTTTTCAAAAGAAAAAAAAGAGCAAAATCTTTGATCAGCTTAATTCGATAAAATATTTCATATAAGAGGCACATTTGATTAGCTTAAAATATTTAATTAATTTGATTAATTTAATATAGACATTATTTTTATTTTTTAATATTGCATGGGTATATTTTCATTCATTTTTTATTCTGAATTATTCTCTCTCATTCTTCCTAACGTCTTTTTAGTCTATTAAAATTAAAATATTTATATAATAAATATCGTTATAATATTTTCTCCCTTCATTATATCATGTATACCCATAATAATTAATTTTTAGGGGAAATTACTACCAACTGCATCTTTTTCCCCCTTATATCTAATAACTACAACAATATATTAATATTACTATAAACTACAAAAGGGAATAAAATTGGACACTTTTACCCTTAATTCCCTTAACTCAATACAAACTCCTAAAAATTATATTTTAATTAATTTTTTAAATGTCAAATCAGCTGTTCAGCAGTACGTAGATGTCTTCCTCTTATTTTTCTCTTTAATGCTCAACATCACACACCCCAATCTCTCCTCACCTTATACTCTCTCTCTCTCTGTCTCTCAAAATTTCAAAATTGTCTCTCAATCTCATCTCAATTTCAGACCATAGATGATTAGAACTCCGATCTGTATTTAGGTCCAAATCTCCGGACGTTGTCCACGTATATTGAGTTGTGTTTCCCGCTCACACACAGTTCACCCCACTTGGAGTTGGGATTCATGTGTTTAAGGTTGAATTGAAGATTTTTATTTGTTTGGTTGAAGTTTAGATGGGGTTTTGAATTGTTGGATATTTATTATGTAGGTTTTTATGATTTTTTTTTAGGTTCTTTCTTCAAGGCAGAGTGAAAATTAATGTTTCTGTTTAAATGAAGAGTGATGTGTTTGGAAGATGGTGGGTTGGGGTTCTTTTAGGAGCTGTGGAAGAGTGAAGCTTAATTTGATGAAGACTTTGGATTCTTTCTTCAAGACAGGTGGATCCATTTTTTTGTAATTGATTCTAGGGCTTTGATGTAATGAAAAATTTAAAATAAAGATGATGTCATTGTTTGGTATGACAAGGTTTGAAAAAAAATGTTATTTTTATTTTCAAGAGCCACATGATTCTTGAATTTTTAATTATTTTTCTCTTTCAATTCTTAGCAACAACATTCATGTTAATTGATTTTCGAAGTTATGTTTTATTGAACCTTATAAATAATAATGCTCTGTATATTTTTATATAAGGACGACTCTGCTTTTAGCCGTGTTTATATCCACTGATATATTTTTTATTTGATTTTTTTAATGTTATCAAGTAATGAATTCACTAGTAGTGATTATAGTTTTGTTTGTTGTTTTAGTTATTGTAGGTCCCGAACGGGTTATGTGAGGCGTAAGTCTAGAGGGTGAATAGACTTCGAAAAACTTTTTCGTCTTGGATCGTACAGGCGCGGCGGATAGCCCGATCGAGTGTGAAGTGAATCGATTCGATCCGATAACCAACTTCTTGAACGCGGAAAGGCGATCGGTTTGGTAACTATCAGATTAAGCGATGAGTGAAGCTTTTAAGTTTTACCCGTGAAAAACCGGTTTGTATAAATCGATTCAAGTTTTATCTTTTTAATCGGATGTCGAAATCGGTCCGTCGGATCGAAGCTTGGAGATCTTAACTTAGAATGTATGCGCTTTAAGATTATGCGATGTAGGAGAGCAGGTTAATCAAAGCAAAGAAAGGCACACAAGATTTATAGTGGTTCGGACAAACCGGTCCTACATCCACTCTTCCCTTTCACAAAGGGCACCAACTTAACCGAATGGACTTAGATTAGTGTGTTAGTCCAACACAAGACACCAACAGATGTTTTAAGAGTTCTCATTTCAACCGATCCCGTAAATCAAGACTAGAAACCCTAGACCGAAATCTTGCTAAACAACTTGTCCTAACAGGGGGGTTTGGGTAAGATTGTTGAGGTTCCAACTATGAAATCTTTTCTTTGCGTATAAGCGGCGATAGCTAGATGAAAAGATTTCTTGCTAAGAACTTATGGGATGAACACAATATAAAATAAGCTTGTAGTTGTGTTCTTCGATGAAATCGACTATAGTTTGAGCTTCTTGATTATGTTGTTTGTCAAAGATTTCCGTGTTTCACTCTGAAGTGTGATCCCATATTTATAGACCTTGAGATCAAAGAGCCGTTGGAAGCAATTTGAATCTCGGGCTATTTTAGGTAGAGTTGAGCTTGATGTGGCGTGCTTGAGAAGCGGCATGGGCCGAAAGTTTATAGCCGTTTGAGAGAGCAACATCGAATCCATGATATCATTTCGGTTAAATACGTGTTTCTTCCTTATTGGATGAAAGTCTTGCTTTTGCGGTGTTGTTCTCCAACTAAGGTTTGTATTCATCTTGTTGATCGCAGGCGTATGATAAGATGAAACATCGTTTTTTCATCTTAATGATCGATGTTGACAATCGATCCCACGATGGAGTCTTACGGCGCTGTTGACTTAAACTTCGATGGTGACAGGTCTTCGGTCTTATCTTGAAGTCATCGATCTTCTAGTATAGAGGTTTGAACTTCATGACTTCATTTGAGTTATCGGCGAGATCGGTTCAATGATCTTTCGTTACAAGTTTAGCGTTACGGATATCGAACTTTCTTACGATTCTTGAGATCGACCTTTACATATTGAGTTCCCCTCAATATGTGACCTATCTATTACATCGGTTTTTCTATGCAATCATTATCAGCGGTCTCCTATTGCATTAATGTAAACATCGATCGGCAAAGTCGTGGTCTATTATGTGTTTTTGGAACTTTCATCAAAGCTATAAATTTCCCAACAATTTCCCCCTTTTGATGAAACCAAAACACTAGAAAACCAAACAGTTGATAAGTATAGAAGCGATTAAAGACAAGCATCGGAAAGACAAAGAGATTTTGTCTTGGGATCGAAAAATAAACTTTTCATTAGATATGATGATTACATGTTACATCGAGAAAAGTTTTGAATTTAAAACAAACGATCCTCGGGCGTCTTACGAATCTTCACTCCTTGGGGCTTGTATCCTTCGGCATTTCTCTTTGGTCTTGCGGAATGTTGAAAATCGATAGAGTTTCCATTTGACATCGGTTATACGCACTTGATCGAGTTATCTGCGATTTGCTCAAGATGTCAAAGTAGAATCTCTCAAATGCCGGTCTGTCAAATGAGGCCATCCGCGCCTTTTGAGTATATTAGCAGATCATACTCTTGGCGAGATATCTTTACATTTATAAGCTTGGCCTCATTTTCCGGATACTGCCGAAAACCGGATATTTATTTCGTAACGGTTGAGGAACTCATCATCCGGTGATTCTTCTTTTGGAACAAGATCAAGGACAAAGGCATCTAGAAGCCATTCATTACGATCTTATTCCATTCCTCAAACCTCTTGGCGTGTGCGGCATTTTTTTGGTATGATCCGTCGACTCTTTTTTGCAAACCGAAAAGTGCGATTTTTTCCGCTTAATCCTTTTCTAGCCCTTGATTTGAATCGTTTTCAACCCTTCCCTTGTGCGGATTTTTTACGTCCTTCTTCTTCTTCACCATCGCTCTTTGGACAATTTTCTGACTAGCTCCTTATCGGCCAGTGTCGTATTTTGTGCTTACGGTGACTTTCTGATGCGGTAGCTGGGTCCGATTTTGATGTTCAGCACCCGCGGCGGCCTTTCTTGCAATTGAGCTTTGTCCATGGGCGCATAATATTCCGATGTGTCGGTTGGTTTCTCGAGATCCTTCCCTTTTTGGTTTGAGGCAAATTGAGTGGGGGAAGTCGAGACCCAAAGTTATTGACAATGCTGATTTAGATCATTAGCAGATAAACACGAAAGATTTTTGTCGGTTCGAGCAGTTATGTCGATTCTTTCTTGGCGGTTTCCATTTGTAGCGAAGTGTCGAAATCATTTTGTCAAATTTCTCTTACGATAACTTTCGAGCACTTTTCTCGATGGCGTCGAAAAGAAGATTGATTTTGATCCACTTTTGACTTGTCATCAAGCGATTTTGTAAGCTCGGATGGAATATGGTGGTCATAGATTGGGAGGCGATCTCGATTCTTCGATTTGTTTGAGGCGATTTTTCTCGATCGGTTATCACTCGCCGATCTCTTTGCTTTCGGAGATCTTTGAGACAAGATCGATCTCGAAGTTGATCGATGGTGATTTGAGATGTAGGAATTGGATCCATCACGATCGGGTTGATTGTTTGAGCCTCCGGTGGTTGATGCGTGTGACTTAGTTCCACTTTCGCCGGCGACTCCGGCATTCACCATTTTCGGCGTCTGTTTGGGCTTCTTGGCGATCTCGACTTCTCTTCTTGCGGCAATTAATGTTGATCGAGCTTTCGCTGATTTATCGGATATGAGCAAATTTGGTGATCCCATTTTGGCGAGGACTTCACCATGCTCGAAGTCAAAAATCTGCGAACTCATCCTTCGCCCCCATTTTTCAACAAGTAAGATAAGATCACGAGAAGCTTTTTAATCTGAGATCTCTCGGTGAGGATCTCCATGACTTCTTCTCGATAGCGGGATGGGGCGACGAGTTGTGGATACATCTCATCAATCTCCCGTTCGATTCTTAGTCGACCATTTTTCCGTTGATGGTCTTTGTTGATCTGGATGCGAGGAATGATCTGTCCGCATTACATTGGATGAGATGTGGAAGCTTACGGTTGTGCTTGAATCGGCGGAAGTTATGCGATTAGTTCAACTTCGCAGTGGATTCTGTTGATTAGTGGCGGTTAATATTGGTTCAGTTCATGAGGGTGAACTAGCGGTAGAGATATGCTCTGCTGCCTTTAATTGGCGGTGAATCGGCTTGAGGTTGAGGAAAAGTAGATTTATCGGCTTGTCTTCTACCTCCGGATCGTTCTGGCGAGCCCTCGGGTTAGCTTACAATGCGATTTACATTCTTTGTTGCATAGCAAATTACCGCGCTTTTTTCTTCTTCGACTAAATCTTTAGTCTTTAGAAATCGGGGTAGGTTCTTTGCTTTCTTTGGCCTCTTCTCCGGGCCTTCACGATTCGTTTTTTTTTTACGTGGAGCAACGGGTGTGGATGAAGCGAAAACTTTGCTCTTTCCTTTCTTGATTTTTTGTTGGAGTGGGCTCGTGTCTTCGTCTGGTGGCCCATATATTTGAAGTTGATGAAGAAGGCATTGTAGGACTTCGATCCATTGATTCCATTCAAATATTGCTTGGCGGTTTGTCTTTTTAATATGTTTTGCAACCTTGTTTGAGATTCTTGATTCTCTTTTTCGGAAAGACACACTTTGGATTCATTGACTCCAAATTTTTACCCCGTGTTCTTGGAGCAAGATGGCTTTTCGAGAAGCCGTGCGATTGATGTTCTGAGCCCCATCAATTATTTTTGCCATCTTTGTACATTTTGGTGATGTGAGAGCATCTGGGCTAAATAAATTCCCATAGAATGTCAAGCGGCGATCTATCTTTCTTTTGAGCATTGGCGCGATGAATATCGATGTTTATGCGCCTCTCTTAAGAGCTCCTCTCGATTTCTTCATCCTCATTCTCCTGTAATGTGCGGGTGAGATTTGCTTGGTGAGCAGGCAGTGATATACGCATTTGTCGATCGATTTCATCTTTATTCGACGACATCGATTCGTCTCACGGTTTTACGTATCCACACTCAAATTATGAGAATTGAAGTCTTCATTTTGCATCTTTGGATTGCGATGGCGAGGAGCAATATGTTTCGATCCGGCCTTCTTGAATTTGTTCCCCCTCCATGGATTAGAATCCTCGGTGGTTCCAAATCGAACGAACTTATCCTCAAAGATCTTACGTTGCGGTTCCGCATAATTGCACATGATCTTTCCAAGTCCACGAAGTGGCCATCTACGGTGAGATAGACTTCATTAAATTTGTGCATAATCAATATCAATATCATTCCGGAAAACAAAAGGCAATGAAGCATAATTTCCGAAAAACAACTTATGAAAACAATGTTTTTAACGGAAAGAAAGATTCATCATTAAGCTAAAAAGAAAATATTACGATTCAAATTTTCGAGAGGCGATTTTGAAACGTAGAGTAAAATTTGAAGTTTTTTTCAAAGAGTAATGCGAGTTTGTGAAAAGAAAAACTCGTAAGGTTTGATGAATCTTAAATAGAGAGGGTACAATAAGACAAGATTTTGAAGATCAATCGTTTTGAAAAGATTATGCGCTCCAGTTAGCGGTTTTGATCGTAGGGTTGGAAAACGCACGCGTACACAAAACTTTTGGATTTAAAAAGCACGATCAAGTAGCGGTTAATACATACCCAGCGTCCGCGTTAAATGATTTAGAGTGGCGTCCGCAAGGATAGTGGTTGCGATAAAGGCGAAATAAAATCGGGAATACGATCAGATAAATAAATAAAGAACAAGAAAGAGATCGTATCTGGTTGGTGATGTTGTTATCGGTCGATATTACTTGTCAATGTTGATTCCACTTGTTGATCTTAATCATTACGCCTAAGCCTAAGAAATTTCTGGCCCGATCCTTTTAAGCGATCTTCTCGGTTGCATCGATTTGTTGAAACTTGAGGCTTAGGTACGATCTTTTCCTTAGTCGCGTCGATTTCCCTCTTTTGATCCTCTTGATCGGTTGAAGTTCCCCCTTCAAGCGATATTTTACGACAAAGATGATATATCGATTTATTGGGTTTCAAGCTCAATGATCTCTCAAATCGATCATCTTTGTAAATGTCAGTTTTGGTTGACCTCATCGATTCTTTTGATTAAGCCAATTCTTGGGATAAGTGTTACCAAAACTTAGTCTAGAGTAGTAGCTTCTATTCCCCTAAGTAGGCGTGATTGACATGCGTAAATATAAATGCGAATCTCTCGATATGTCAATCAACCAGAATTTATCCAATTATCGGTCGCGTGATTTCTACGCTGTCTTTTGATGCAAATTTCTCGGATAGGCTTCTTGAATCGACAATTGCATTTGCATCCTTGCTTGGCCTCTATAAATTGGACCAATGTTTTTACACAACATCACCCATTCACCATACTTATCTTCTTTTGTAAGAATCATGTATCTTGGTGAACCCTTGTTTCGGTGAGACTTGATAAAACACTTTTACACCCTTTATATGGTTTCATCTTCTCAAATCAACCCTTTGCATCCCTTATTCTTTGTTTTCTTCATCATCTTCGATTTCACATACGATTCTTTGCCAAAGCTTCTACCACCAGTGGCGGATCTTTTATTGCAACCGGAAGACACTTCTCTCGACCAGTATGCACCTTGTGTGTCTATCTGGATAGCGTAACCGGAACCATCGGACTTAGTGCGGTATAAAATATCACCACATGTGCCCATGAGATCGATGACCAACTCTTTGGCACGTGCTCCATTTAACGGTTTGGAAGCCCCTACTAACTTCTCAATTTAGGGCTCGGGCTTAGAATCTATCAAGGCCTCTAAAATGTTTTCTTGATCTTGACTTTTGCGACTGCCTTGGGATTCTCGTTCTTTAAAGCCTCTCACCCCTTGTTAAGTGGGGAAAAATGAGAGTTTAAAATCTCTCTTTCCTTCCTTACGGGGTTAGGATGAGGTTTAGGGTTATAGGGTTTAGGATTTTGGTTAACATTTATGTCTTGACCTCTCAAAGGTCTTCTTGTACTTGTAACTCGTAATGTAACCTCAAGGCCGGGTTTTATCAATGAAAAAGTTACGTTATTTCATTTTGTTGTGTAAATTCCACCTTTCTTATCACGATTGTTAGCCTTAATCTACGAATCTTGCTTGTTGAATCACAAAGAAATACTATAACCAATTTGATTTAATCGGATAATCCTTTTAAATGAGCATTTACCTTAAATCGATAAACCTTGAATCGATCGATTCCTTTAAACCGATAGACTTAAAATCGATAATTAAAATCGATCGATTCCTTTGGATACGGTGGCGTGTATGTCGATCGATTTTTGCTTATCGATCTCTTGAGATCGATTAAGATACCAAACTCAATGATTTCTCTCGTCCGGTTAGTCTCTTAACCAGTTAGTTGAGAGCATTCCATCAAACATTTTGGTGACATTTCTCCAAGATCTAGAAGTCCAGCTCATTGCATAAATCTACGAATCGATCTTTTTAGTGGCTTGGTTAGAATATCATTATACGTATATCATTATGAATCTTTTCCATTTCGATATTCTTCTTTTCAACGTGATCTCTTATGAAGTGGTGTCGACATCTACATGCTTGCATCTTGTATGTAGAAGCCCGGATTACGAGTGATTGCGATATGACTATGCACGTCCTGCGAGAATATAGGCACGTTCTTAGCTTACAATGTTGTAATCCTCATTTCTTGGCGAGGGCGATTAGGAACAACGACTTCCTGTGACCATATATTCCCTTGGTTGTTGATGTCATAATCGATGTGCCTTCTTTGAAAACCACGAGATCGGTTTACTTCCTAAAATGACATGTTCACGAGGTTGATTTTACGTCGATCTTGCAACCTCCATAATCGTAATCGAATACCCACTAAGCTACAGATTATCATCGATGGGTAGAATAAACCAAGGTTTATTGTTCCGCCGGATATAGAAATCGCTTACCGCTTCAGGTGGTGACCATTGGATTTGCTGAAATGCACATACACCTCTGCCGAAAGTGATATCAGTCGGTTGGCGGTCGGTATAATAAAGATCCAAAGAGCTCTATATTCCTTCCGATTTGTTTTACGACCGGCCTCACGGATCCATCTTGAATCCGATCATCATAGGAATTTGGCTTCCTTGCTATTTTGAATTCCAAACTTAGCCAAAATATTCCTAGTGTACTTTGCTTGCGAGATGAATATCCGCCGAACTTTGTTTAACTTGGAGACCTAGAAAGTAATTCATCGACCCATCATGGACATCTCGAATTTCCCTTCATCGGTTTCTTTGAATCTTTCACATAGGTTCTTGTTTGGAGATCAGAAGATGATGTCGTCCACGTAAATCTGAACCATCGAATATCTTCTCCATCTTCTATTACGAATAAGGTTACGTCCATTTATTCTTTAGTGAACCCACTTTCGATCAAGAAGCGAGAAGAGTGTATCATACCGGGCTTCATGAACTGTTTGGGCCATAAAGAGCTTTTTTCTTAAACGATACTTGTTTGCCTTTTTTTCAAAGCACGGAGGTTGTTCGACATAAACTTCCTCCGCTAGTACCCGTTTAAAGAAACTCTTTTCGTCCATCGATACCACAGTGAACCCTCTGTGGGAAGCATAAATAAAACGACCCGAATGGCTTCAAGGCGGCGGTGGTGCAAAAGGTCTCATCGTAATCAATTCCTTCGATTGTGAATACCCCCCTTAGAACAAGTCTTGCCTTATTTACGGTGATAATTTTTTCTCATCTCTCTTGTTCTTGAAGATCCATTTCGTGCCAATTACGTCTTGATATTTGAATGCGTCTACTAGTTCCCATACTTCATTTCTCTCGAATCGTTCATTTCCGGCTCTCTGCGTAGCTACAGAATCGTTTTCGTCTTGTAATCTTCCTCGATTGTAGTAGGTTCCTTCATAGACGGATACAAACAATACATAGCACTTTCCTGTCGATGTCTAGTTTTAATTTTATCGAGACGGGTCTCAATTATCGGATCGGTTGGATGGACCGGTTATCGGTGTCCTTCTATTACGATTTCGCGTCGGTTTTTGAGAACATCGTCCGATTTCGATAAAATCTTATTACTAGTGATTGGGAGTGGTGCGGGGGTTATGGTCACTTGATAAGAACAAGTCTCGGTGATGTTGGAATCATCATGTCGATGATGGGCGTGAGAACCCGGAAGTTCCCCGAAGCCGGATGGTTCGATTCTTCTTATCTCATTTGAATCGGCTTTTTTCGCCGACGATGTTGTTCGTACCTTAGGATCGATTGATCGGTGAATCGGCTAGATACGGAATGTAAATTAATCTGATTTACGATCCTTTATCCTTGATCGTTAAGTGATCCATTTCTACGAATATCGGGGTTAAGTAGATCAGTCTTTTATACGGTGATTTCTCTTGATCGGAAGATGCTTCATCAAAGCTACATGGGGTGTTTCTTCCAACAAGGGTTAGTTTTTTTGTAGACCTGAAAGGCTTTGCTAGATGAGAATACCTAGAAATATACCCCTCGGACTTGGCCTCAAAGGTCTTCAACCCGACTTTTTCCCGTTGTTGTGTATATGAAACACTTGCACCCAAAACATGGAAGTAAGAAACACGAGGTTTACGCCCTTCCGCAGTTCATAGGGTGTTTTGTAGTGAGCCTTAGTCGGGGAGACAGACATTACTGCGTATGGCATGCGGTGTTGATTCTTACGCTTGAAAATGGTTTTGGTATCGCATGTTAATTTAACATTGTTCGGCGAACTTCTTTGAGGATTACATTTCTCGGATTCATTGGATACATTTGTGGCGTCCTCATTTGATGTTTCATCTGAGTATACCAAACTTAGAGCAAAAATCATTAATAAAGGAGTTGAAGTCATGCCTTTTATCGATCCCGATTTGAATGTGGCCGACACCCCTTTCATTTTATAATCTTCTTAAGTATTTCGGGTATCTTGGTTGTCGTCTCATT
Organism: Stenogyne calaminthoides; assembly: GCA_037126765.1. NCBI lineage: Eukaryota > Viridiplantae > Streptophyta > Magnoliopsida > Lamiales > Lamiaceae > Stenogyne > Stenogyne calaminthoides. The sequence continues at coordinate 46,236,461 of JBBCBC010000003.1, forward strand.
CTTCTTATGTAAGAATATAACCCGAATAAACTTGGAATAGTCATCCACGATTACGAGTGTATTTCGTCCGTTGAGGCCGGGTGTATTATGCTTGGTCCAAAGCGAGATCCATATAAAGCAATTTGGTAGATCTTTGGATCTTTGGTCCGGAAATCCCTTTGAATGAAGCTTTAATTTTGTTTTCCTTGACATGCAATGCGTATGTCGATCCTTTGAGAACACTTCATTCGGAAGTCCTTCCACTAGAGACATCTCATTTATCTTATTAAGAGTTTTAAAGTTCGGATGGCTCATTCTTTTTTGCGAGCCAATCCGCTACTTTTGGAACTCTTAACAATCGAGCATGCATTTCTTGGACAATTTGTTCAATCACGTGTAGATCGTCCTTTTCTTGAACCCGATTAGCAATATCCATTTGGTATTTCGATTCTTGATAGTGCATTGATCGATCGAGAACTCAACACTTGAATCGTTGTCGCGAAATTGTGAAACCGATAATAGGTTGTGCTTGGACCCGACAAACGATACTCGATTCTTGTACATCATCATTCTCTGGGTTAGAACCTTTGGTATAACCAAAGTTATCATCATCCGAAGAAAGACACGCTGGCCTTACGTTTCTATGAAGGAAGGCGAGGAGATGTTTGCTTCGGTCATGTGCCTTGAGCATCCACTTATCGATGTACCCGGATAGTTGCTTGCACACCTCCTTTGTTGGCTGGACCAGCGAACACCGCAATCGGATCGAGTTTTAGGTACCGCTTTTCGGATTGGGTCTGAGGGGTTAGGTTTGGATTTGGGGATCCATACAAAGCAGAAAGCACTTCTATGGTGATCGGTCGGATCGAAGGCTGATTTGTCTCCATACACAATCAACATAATCATACTTATCCTCATATGCTTTTCGATTTGTATGATTACTTGTGTGAACCTTGGATGACTTAGAAGACTTATGATTTATCTTTTCGGTTTTGTCTTCTTTTTATCAAATGTGGTTGGTCGCGATAGCCCTAAATTTTTGACTATAGGGGTAGATACATTCGCTACCATCAAAAGATTCATATCCTTTTCGCATAGATGGTTTTCGTAGCGGTTTACTGAAGCATCTTATTAATTAGGTGACCGTGGATCGGGTCTCGATTAGACTTCCTTTTGTAGGTTGTCTTTTTACGATTCGATCTGTTGATCGAGTTGAGGTTTCTTCGGAAGGCTGGGGTTCTTCCGTTGATTCCTCGGTGATGCTTTACCGGTTGGGGTCCACCCATTTTCCCTACGGTTAGGCACTTACACCGCTCAATGGTCTCTTACCCCTATTAGATACAAGTTTAGCTTTTGGTGTATCTTTTGAATTCGTCGATTACACCTTTACGAGATGAATCGATCGGGGCTTTTGAGGATGTGGAGGGTTTCTCATAGCAAGTCCCTCCTTATCAATCTTTACTCGAAAATAGGCGTTCATGTCTTTAGCGGTTTGAGATGATTTTGAAAAAACATCTATTTTCTTTACCATGATTTTCCTCGGAGGATTTTAGGACTTTCATGCATTCGGAATAGCTCATCGAATTTTGCTTGCAAGATTTTGAAGTCATCGAACTTCTTTGTCTGTTAATTTCCATCGTTCTTTGATCTGCTTTTCTGATCGAAGCTTTAACCGAAATTTTAAATTCGCCGGTTACATACGGCGATTTCGGTGATCCTAAGTTGAGGTTTTTCGAGATCATTTTCTTGAAAAAATTTGATTATTTCGATCCTCGAACATCATTCTCTGCTTCCACAATAGCATAAGTTTCTCTCGCATTGGAGAGATCTTCAAAGCAATTGCTTCGAGTTGGTCGATCTCCCGGTGTGCTAATGATAGCGGGTGTGAAGCTTAACGAAGGGGTTTGAAGGTTACCTCTGATTTGGTCCTCCCGGCCATCGAGGCAAAGTTCATTATCGTCGTGAGAATATCGGATCTTCACTTTCATAGAAGTCGTGGCAACCTTCTTGTCGGTAGAAGTCTTCACAGATATCCAAGGAGTCCTCGGAGGCGGATAGAATCGTCAATTCTGACGTGTCGGCAACCATGGCTCTTACGTCTCTAAACCGTTTGCTCTCTTTTGTTCTTTTCTTCCCTCTCATCAAAAGTGCAGGCGATCTGTCTTTATAGTGACACTGCTTCTCCGGGATTAAGCACGCCTCTGGATCCACCGTTCCCTTCCTTCGGTGAATCACTCATCATTATGACCCTATCGGTGATTTAACTTTTCGATAGTAATCGAGTTTCTTCTATCGATTGGTTATCTCTTCCTTCCTTTGTCGACTATCTCTTTCCTTTCATCTCTGTGATCCTCCGATCATCGATCACGGTTCTTTCGGAGATCTATTATACGATCTCCTATCTCGAGAAGCTATGTTGATAGTCCTTATAAAATCTTCGATACTTACCAAGTTGTATATCGACTTCTCAAGCTTCCGCGGTAAGCAACGCGATCTATTCTGACTCGATAATATATTTCCAATGGGTTCATTGGCCTTTGTTCTGCTCATTTGGTTGCCTTGAAAGCCTTGATTTTGAAGTCGAGGTTTTGAGGGGGCCTCGTCTTCATCGGCTTGACCTCTTTCAATCGGTCGAACTTCGTGAGCTTTAAGACTTCGAAACAAGCTACTAGGTTTCATTCTTGAAATGTCCCGGCAATCTTTGATTCTGCGTGACCTTCATGTCTTCTTTCTTGGTGAGACCTTAGGATCTTATAGTTGATATCTTTATCGGTCATCATCTCTACCAAGTTCTCGAAGCTTGTTTATAGACATTGTAATTCTTCCATCGAGTTCGTTGATGGTTTTGATTAGGCGACATCTTGATTTTTCGAACTTCACGGTTAGGCTTGAAACGGCGTATTTTATCTGTTCATTTTCGCAGGATCTCGGCGAGTATCCCGCATTGCTTTTGATTTGAGATACTTAATCTTCTCTTTGGTGACCTTATCCATTGTCTTCATGATGATATGTCTTGCAATGGTGTCCAGTATCGCGTTTTCTTTCTTACGTGGTCCATCAATTTGGGCTTTTTAAACAAGAACTTCGTGGGAAAATGCGGAAAAAGATTGTCGTAGTAAATGGCGATGGGTCCTCTCGATGACTTCCATCATTTACGCATTGATCGAGCCTAGATGGTTGGACATATATATGGCCCAATCTGCATACTCATCAATAGAGAACTCCCTACAGATCATGATACATACCGGATGTGTTATCCATCTTTGAGTGATTTTGGAAAATGAATGAGTTTTAAAAGCGGTTTTTCAAGATCGATTCAGGATGACCACAATGACACGAGAGTATGGTCGGAAGAACCAACCGCTCTCGATACCACTTGTAGGTCCCGAGCGGGTTATGTGAGGGCGAAGTCTAGGGAGGGTGAATAGACCTTAAAAAACTTTTCGTGCGGATCGGTGTGCGAAAGAATGATTTGAAAGTGAATCGATTGGTCGATAACCAACTATTGAACGCCGGAAAAGCGGTCGGTTTGGTAACTATCGATTAAGCGATCGTCTTGAAGCTTAAGTTTTACCCGTGAAAAAACCGGTTTGTATAAATCGATTCAAGTTTTATCTTTTTAATCGGATGTCGAATCAGTCCGTCGGTCGAAGCTTGGTCTTTGTCGATCTTAACTTAGAATGTATGCGCTTTAAGATTGTGCGATGTGAGAGCGATTAATCAAAGCAATAAAATTACCACAAGATTTATAGTGGTTGGACAAACCGGTCCTACATCCACTCTTCCCTTTCACAAGGGCACCAACTTAACCGATTTAACCCGATGGACTTAGATTAGTGTGTTAGTCCAACACAAGACACCAACAGAGATGTTTTAAGAGTTCTCACTCAACCGATCCCGTAAATCAAGATTAGAAACCCTAGATCGAATCTTCTTAAACAACTTATCCTAACTTGGGGGGTTTGGGTAAGATTGTTGAGGTTCAACTATGAAATTTTTTCTTTAGTATACATGACTGATAGCTAGATGAAAAGATTTCTTGCTAAGAACTTATGGGATGAACACAATATAAAATAAGCTTGTAGTTGTGTTCTTCGTATGCGAAATCGACTATAGTTTGAGCTTGATTATGTTGTTTGTCCGGCATTTTCGTGTTTCCTCTGAAGTGTGATCCCGTATTTATAGACCTTGAGATCAAAAGAGCCGTTGGAAAGCAATTTGAATCTCGGGCTATTTACAAATAGAGTTGCGGGCTTGATGTGGCGTGCTTCGTGAACGGCATGGTGAAAAGTTTATAGCCGTTTGAGAAGCAACATCGAATCCCTTGATATCATTTCGGTTCATCGTGTTTCTTCCTTATTGGATGAAAAATGTTATTCCTCCAACTAAGGTTTGTATTCATCTTGTTCGGATCGTGGAGGCGTATGATAAGATGAAACATCGATTTTCATCTTATGGTCGATCGATCGATCGAACCGATCGATCCACGATGAAATCTTCGGCGCTGTTGACTTAGCTTCATTTGGTGACTCGGCGATGTAGTCTTCGGTCTTATCTTCCGGAAGTCATCGATCTTTAGTATAGAGGTTTGAGCTTCGTGACTTTCATCGAGTTATCGACGAGATCGGTTCAATCGATCTTTCGTCGCTTAGTTTAGCGTCGCTCGTCGGATATCGTTTTTCTTACGATTGAGATCGACCTTTACATATTGAGTTCCCCTCAATATGTGACCTATCTATTACATCGGTTTTTCTATACAATCATTATCAATTGGTCTCTATTTAAATTAATGTAAACAAAATTTAATGTGTCCGATCGGGTCCTGTCCATATGTGTTTTTGGAACTTTCATCAAAACTATAAATTTCCCAACAGTTATGATTTTGGATCTGGTGTGTTTTATGTGTGTCTGGTGATAAGTTGAGTAAAAAACTGTAAGCTATGATTTTGGTTGGTATATATCGATAAAAATATGAGAAGAATATATGTGTTTCAATTATGCATGTTTAAGATTATAAGGAAAATAAACAGAAAACCCAACATTTTTTTTTCTATTTTACCGGAAATCGCTTCTGGGCTGAGGATGCCCCAAAACATTTCATTACAATAAACTTTTCACTGCACATGTTCAGTATAATATTGTTTTGTTCAATTTTATACTGAACATGTTCAGTTTATTATTGAACATATTCATTATACTGTTGAAAATATTCAAATGAAATCTGAACATGTTCAGCAGTAATATTGCACTTGTTCAGATCTTGTGTTTTAATATATTGAACATATTTATTAAAACGTTGTACATGTTCAGTTTGTTATCACACACATGAATTCAACGTAATCTTACAACCCATATGTAATGACAATCTAAAAACTACAAAATGACTTATAAGGTGGAGGTCGAAAAATCGATGGTCGGTAGATATGGACGTTTTAAATAGTCTAGGCTGCCTAGGGGACTAGTCAGTTCGGTTTTCTTTTATTTATTTTCATCTAAATAAGTTTTATTTACTATTTATCGATATATTATAACAAAATTACACTTTAAGATTAATTAACAAATTCATTATACAACCGCCTAAATCTAGATAACAATTGAAACACCTTTTCTTAAATATATTATCTATTATAGAGTACAAGAAAATTAATTTAACAAAAAAAAAAACTAAATAAATTTGTGTTTTTGAATTTTAGTGTAGTGAAAATTATCAATATTTATCTTATCATTAATTTATTCTAAGAACAAAGTCTCTCATTATCAAATAATACCTTAGTGTTGAACATCTAGCCGAAACTTAGCCATCCAGCTCTCGGGCTTAAATTCAGGGCTACGCCTAGGCAAAATCGGCTCTGACGCGACCGCCTACCTTGCGCCTAGACGCTTGCGTGGGACTAGTCAGGACTTTCACACCACTGCTTATAAGAGGGGTTAATTGCACTTTAGGTCCCATGTGAATTGACCGAATTCAAAATGGTCATTTTTTCGACAAATTTGGTCCCATAAGATTTTTCCGTCCATTTCTAACGGAAGTGGTACACACGCGCCGTTAGTTGCAGTTTTAGTCCCAAAAAATAAGTTTTTAAAATATAAATAATTATTTAATTTAAAATAAATTTAATATAATTTTTTAGTGTATCAAACTATCCAAAGTTTTTAAAATATAAAATATTATTTAACTTGGTATATATTTTAATTATAAGAACTATATATATAATTTTCAATTATTTTTAGATTTTATATAAATTTTATTTGATTTGAATTATTCTTTGCATTATAACATATTTCTTTTTCAAAATTTACATAATCTTTTATTCAGTTGAAAAAATTTGTGTTTTGTATTTACAATTATATACAAATTCTAAATATATAAATATTTTATCTTTTAAATTTTACTTAAATTATTATTTATTTTATTTTTAGAATTATATAAAGATTATATACAGATATTTTAAAATTTTAGATCATACATAACTTATTATTTAGTTTGATTTCTCATATAAATTTTTTAATTTTGTAGATTAGGCATAAATTATCATTTACTTTGATTTCTTAAAATTTATAAATAATTTTTTTCTATTTATATTTGATAGATTAATTGTCAATTGATTTGGAAAAAATATTATTTATATTTATATACAGATTTTATATTTCTTTTTAATATTCAATTCAAATTTTAAATAAATTATTTAGTTTAAAAAATATTTATTGTGTTTGTAATCATATTTAAATTCACTATATAAGTTTACAATTAATTTTTAATTTAAAATTTTATTTTATTATATAAATTAATTTGTTTAGTATTAGTTCAAAAAATAATGGAAACCTTAGAAACTTAACGGTTGAGACCATTTCTACAAAGAAAAAGACAAATAAAAAAACGTGAGACTAAAATTGCAAACACAAAATTCACATAGGACCTTTTTTGCAATTATCCCCTTATAAGATAGGTTTCTTGACCGCAAAATATACACAACAATAGCAACCAAAAAAATATTACTTGGAACCTCAATCCTCCATTTTTTGCGTATTGTATTGTGTGGGCATCCACAAAAAGAAATGACAATTACATCAACAACACATACTACTATTATATACTCCTCATATCTCTCCTCATCTCATATTCTCTCTCTCTTTCAAAATTTCAAAATTGTCTCTCCATTTCATCTCAATTTCAACTATAGATGATTAGGGTTTTGATCTCTGTACTTAGATCTAATTATAACATTCATTTAAAAATATTACACTTATAAATTAATTAATGATACACACAGAGTTCGTGTATTTATGTGTTTAAACGTGTTATAATATTAGTTATGGAAGTATTAAGTATTACTGAATTTTATTTATTGAATCAAACTTCATATATACTATAAAACTTAGAAAAATTCGGCGGTCATTATGATATTTGAAACTCTAGTAATTGGTTTCACAAAATGCCAAATATTCATTTTATATTAAACACAAAAAATTAAAAACAACAACTGGTTTGAAGGTAGCAGCACTACTCGATTTTGAGCAAAGACTTGCAACTCTAATGAATCTTACTCAAAAAAGGCCATCAAATTCTTATTAGAAGATCCATTCTCCCCCACAGCCTCACTAGCCAAACCCTTCCACTTGTGAGCACTCTTTCTCAATTCTCTACACTTTTCACCACCATCCATCACTTTCTCAATGCACCTCCTTATCTCACCACTCTCCACCACCCCTTCTTCATTAACATTCACTCTAACCCCCGTTCCCCACACATCCTCAATCAACTTCGCATTCGTCCCTTGATCCGTCCAGCTGGGGAACGCCACCACGGGCACCCCGCACCACAGGCTCTCCAGAGTCGAGTTCCATCCACAGTGCGACACGAAGCACCCTAAAGACGGGTGCTTCAGAACCTCCAGCTGCGAACACCACGGAACAATCTTCCCCAATCTCTCAACTTCCTCAAAGCAACTCAACTTCTCCTCCTCTTCTCTCCCCTCCTCGTTCGCCCGTATCACCCACAGAAACGGCCTCTTCGACTCCATCAGCCCTTTCGCGATTTCCTCCATCTGCGGCTTAAGCAGCCTTAATAAGCTCCCAAACGAAACGTAAACAACCGAATATCGGGGTTTGGAGTTCAACCATTCTAAATATTCATCATCAGACTTCTTGAAAAGATCCCCTCCGATCCACGTTTCTTTAATCAATGGCCCCACGCCAATCAACTCGTACCCCTCAATGGCCTTCAGAGCATCGCCCTCCAGTGAGTCAAAAGTGTTGACTAAAACTCTAGGCTTCGTCTCGGCATCCAACGTGTCCAGTTGCTCCTTAAACGAGGGAAGGACAAAGCTGTAAGTTTCAGATGCATTTGGAAGCATGAACGACGGAAGGTCGCGTTTGGAGAGAGGCGTAACCCCGGGGATTTTGATTTGGTTATCACCGGAGCATATGGAGGATATTTTGTCTCCGTAGCCGTGGAAATAGTAGTAGTACGTGGCCAGCACGGTGGCGGGCTGAATCCAGAGGAGGGCGCTGGGCAAGTGGAACTCACGCGCCACCTCTGCCGCCCACGGGAGGAGGAGCGTGTACACCACGCGCGTGACGGGGCGGCCGTGCTCCGCGGCGGCGAGGATGGTGTCTCGCAGGGACTTGGAGCCTTGGCTTCTTATCTCCACCATATACTTCTCGGCGTCGTCGGTGGCGAGCTTGAATCCGTCGTCGTAGCCGTCGGAGAAGGAGGCGAAGGTGAGGTTGTCGGCGGTGGCGGCGGACATGCGGCGGCGGGCGTAGAGGGTGGTGGCGAAGGTGACGTGGATGTCCATGTGGATGAGCCTCTTGGCGAATTGGAGGGATGGGTTGATATGGCCTTGGGCTGGAAAGGTTACTAGGAGCACGTGGCGCTTGTCCATTGGTTGAGCTAGATCTTTGTGAATGTGAGATTAGTGTATGCTAAATGAGAGACTGTATAGTGAATGTTTTATATATGTTTGAGCTAAATCTAATGATATGGAGATTGAGTATCTGAAATGAAGAGGGCGTGCTTATATATTATATATAAGGTGGGGTAGTTGGGTGGGTTGGGGTGGGGCCGGGAATGTTTTTTTATAAGACTAGAGAAGTTTGATTTAAAGTGATAATTAATTAGAAGAAAAGTTGATTCATGCATGTCTATGACTATTGAGAAGGGTTGGGTAACATGGTGGTGGAAATTTATAAATTAGCAATGATTTTTATTTGAGCTGATTATTAATTAGAAGAAAAGTTGGTTTTTGTTGTTGGGTTATGGAGTAGGGGTGAACACTATTCGGATAAAACTGAAAACCGAATCGGAACCGAACCGAAATATTAACTCGGTTCAGTTAATTCGGTTTCGATTTTTAATTTTAAAAAATTCGGAGTTCGATTTCGGTTTCGATTTTTAGTATGAACAAACCGAAAATCGAATCGAATTAAATAAATAATATATACATATATAATATTACATAAATAAAAAACTGAAACTCTAACTCCTCATTTACTTTCTTTCCATTTCTCAAATTCTCCCTCTGCCGTTCTGCTGCCCCACCCCCACAACCACTCTCTCGCTCTCGCAAATCCGGCGCCGCCCAATCCCTTCGCCCGTCCGCCCTCATCCATCACCTCCCGGCGGCGCCCAATCCCTCAATCCAGCGCCGCCCAATCTCTCGGTTCGGCACCGCCCTCCACCCATCACCTTGGAACGCACCACCCTCCGCCCAATTTTTCAAGGTTTGTTTTGTTTAATGAATCTAATTTAATGTAACACATTTATTTATTTATATATTATCTAGGGAAATCAATCAGTTTATTTATGGAGTATAATTATGAAAAATGTGAAACCTGCATCTGATAAATTGAAACAGTGCATCTGAAAGCATCTGGATTTTTGGCCTATTAAATTAAGGTTTTCGATTTTTAACCGAAACTGAACCGAAAAAATTTGGTTTGGTTTCATTCGGTTTACACTGAACTCGGTTCGGTTTCGGTTTTGAATTTCAAAAAAATTGGTAATTCGGTTTTAATAGTTCGGTTCGATAACCGAATAATCGAATGCTCACCCTAGGTTGGAGCCTGATCGACTGCTTCATGTTCCAGCTTTTTGGTGTCCAACTCGACCAAAATGGGCCTCTTTTGGGGGCCTTTTTTGACATACTCGACCAAAATATTAGTAAATCTCTTGGCTTAGCAGTGCCTTCAGACATAATCATTACTGACGAAATGAGTAATCAAAACTGTGTTATTTTTTTTTTTTTCAATTTCTCCATAATTGCAATTTAAATCTTAACATTTGTATATTAAGAAAGGTTGAGAAGTGAATAATTAATCAATATAAATTTCTTGTAAACTGAAAAAAGAAAAAATCTTGAAATAAGTCAGCCCATATAGAGTTTCGCTCATGTTAGTGGATGGTGGGTTCTGAGGATCTGGTCTTTGGGCCTGATACCGAATTATTAAAAAAAAATACTTCAACTTAACATTTTCTCAGAATATTTGTGAGGTAGAAATTAATTAGGTAACCTTGTCTGCGTTTACTTAACCTCGTCTGCGTCTACTTGTCGGATTGCCCCTCATCGAACAAGGGAATAAGTAAGGGGTACCGGATAAGGTTAGCTTTGGACTTAGCAATTTATCCACTCATTTGTTTTAGTTATATTCATGTTTACACAATTCTTTCAAAAAAAAAAAAAAAAAATGTTTAGACAATTGACCTTACTAATCATCGTATCATATCAACCAGGTAAAATTGAAGACATTTTTATAAAAAATCAACATATCATATCCATATCAACCGAGTGAATGTTTGATTAGAATTGAATCCTACTTATTTTATCACAAAGCAAACATGAGATAGCCCTATTAATAAGATTATATCTCCAGTAAATTTGTTTATAATATAAAATATATATCACTTACATTTTTTATCAATTGATATTATTATATTTGTGAACTAATATTATAACATTAAAAGTTATATGCATTAATTTATAAATATAATAGTATCAATTTATAAATACAATGATATTAATTTTATATACAGATACATTTCACATGAAAATTTATTAATAATAAATTTGGAGTAATTTTCCCCATATCACATTATCACCAAGTATCTTACTAACCGGCTATGCTACTCCAAGCAAGCAGATAATGCATTTTCTTTTGGGAAGAATTGCATATTTGCATGCATATCCGATGACATTGATACAAATACAATGACGTTTGAGATGACGATTAGAACTTGAAAAGGAATGGCAGTTTTTTCATGATAGAAAATTACAAATAAATTAAATTATGTGGATAAAAAAATGGAGTGAGCACATGTGATCTCTTACTGAAGACAGGTCACAGGCACAGGAGTTACGTACGTACAAGCCGCTGAGACTGTCCCTACTAACTCATTGATGAAGACAAAAGGACAATTAATTTTATCTTTAATTGTTAAACCTACATTAATCTACATTGCATATATTGTTTTTAATTTTTTATTAAATTAAATTATAAAATTTAAACTTAATTAATATATTATACAATTTTAATTAAACTTAATACATTTATACTCTTATTATTAAATATAATTGTTTTTTTAATTACATATTTACAAAATAATATGTATATAAGAAAGATAGAATTTATAAAAAAAGACATTATATTAAATTTCACAGAAATGATTAAATATAATGATTTGTGCAATTTAATTATGAACTATGTAATTTATTTTTGTGGTTTAAGTAATTTAGTTTATTATATTTTATGTGTTTTAATTATTTATTTAGAACTTTATTATTTATTTTAAAATAATTTTATATTGTATAAATATAATAAATAATAATTTCCACAAATAATAATAATAAAAAGAAAAAATAATAAATGTAAATTATATTTAAAAAAAAGAATGTAGTGGGTGAATAGTACCGTCACATGTAGTGGTGAATCTTGCACCATATTAGTATAGTGTGAAATTGTAATGCACTATTAGAGCAGTACCATCTTGCACTACATGTAGATGTAGTGCAAGATGTAATGCTCCTTTGAGAATGCTCTAAGGTTCTACTTGTTTATAGTTTTGAGGGGATTTGAAATCTTATAGGAAGAATTTGAAAGGATTTTGTATAAAGTAAAAAATGTATTTTTATTTTGTATATGTTTGTGAGTATATAGTTTGTAGGATTTGGTAAAGTAGGATTTAAAAAAAGTAGATGACAAAAAGAATATTATATTGTAAAATGTAATGTAGAAATTATTGAATGATTGTATAAAAATTGATTATATTTATATATAATGATAACAAAGTAAAAAAAAAAGTATTGAGTTTGATAGAAAATAATATTACCTCGGTCCTAACTCTTTATTTACACTTACTGTTTTATGTGTTTTAGTGAGCGAATTTTTTATTAGTATTTGAAATGATAAAATACTTTTTAAGAAAACATATAATAGAGAAGATGTTGATTTATCGTACAAGTCCTCCTTAAAAGTCATTTTATCATTTCATATATTAATAAACAACTCGTTCGCACGAAAAAAAAAGAAAGTGTGAATAAAGGGTTGGACGGAAATAGTATTATTATCTATCCAACTCAATACTTTTTTTTTTTACTTTATTATCATATATATATATATATAATCAATCATTCTCTGCAATATACTTACCTCAATTGTCATATACATGCCCAACGGATTTAGAACTCAAATTACTTACCTCAATATTCTCTGCAATATAAAAAATAAAAAAACTGAAGTTATTGTTATGAACAGAAAAGAAGAAACTCTAATTAAATATTTAATTTAATTACACCATTGCAATAAACATTTATAACTAAATCAGAACTCAAATTATTTACCTCAATACCCACTGCGATATACAAAACAAAATCATTCATTTAATTACACAATTTCAATAAACATTTATAATCAATTTAGAAATCAAATTATTACCTCAATACTCCCTACAATATACAAAATAAAATTTGATGAAAATCCTTAATAGATTTATAGGTAATGATCTTAATAAATAATAAAAGTTAAAAAATAATCTCAAACGGCTTTTATATATGGAGAGATTTATACAAAAATATCATGCTTATATTGATACGTAAATTAGTAGACAGTAAAGGAGAAAAGTATTTACATCAATTCTATGATAATCTCAAACGCCTTTCGTGTATATAACGAGATATTTATAAATTAAAAAAATTAATTTAAGCAGTGTGACTTATATTATTAAAGAGTGTGATTTTTTACTATAAAGGATGTGACTTTTTATTATAATGGGTATTACTCATAAAAGTGAAGAGTGTGACTTATATAATAGCAGAGGGTATCATAGTGATAACTGAAGGGTGTGAGTTATATTACTAAAGAGTGTGACTTATATTATTAAAGAATATGCCTGTAAAAATAAAAAATCAGTTTCACGATGAACAAATTTCACAGCATACCAACTCTTCTTCGGCTGAAACAAGTAGTATTAAGATTAAGATATTTTTTCAAATATTTTTTTCAATCCGTTATAATTTGTTAATATTTATTCCAAAGATTCGTTATTAAGAATTTTTTCCATTATTATTTGTTAATATTTATTTCAAAGATTGTTATATTTTTTTTAAGGATTATTTTTGTTCCATAGATTCGTTTCAAAATCTACCAATAATTTTTTTGCGGGAGAATTCAATAGTTTCTAAATTTGAGCCGATTTTTGCTATTATATATATATATATATATATTTTGGCTAGAAAATTATTCATACAACACATTAATAGAAAGTTTGATTTTTTTTTAAAGGTAATCAATTATAATAATTTTTAAAATAATCAATTACAATTATTTGTTCTACCACCGCATTACAATATCATTTTATCTCATTGTAGATCGGACCACAACTACCACAAGAGGGGACCACCCCAAATTGCAACTAGGAACCAAAACCGCATTACAACCAGAACCGCAACCCCACAAGAGGGGGAGCACCAGCCCACGAGAGGGGAACCACTACAAGAGAGAATAAATATTTTCTCTCTGTGTTTCGAATCTAAGATTTCAGGGTCTCAGATATTGGAGCTTTAACATCCCTGGCTTGGATGCCCCCAGAGTAGTCATTTATTGATGAACTATGTCAACAATTTCTTGTTATTTCTTTGTAATATTGTACGATTTTTATTTTGTTTGTGAGTTGTTTTAAAATTAGCCACATAATATTCTCATTAAAAAAATGACTTGCAAACAATTGGTATTAGAAGGAGGTAGAAAAAACCAAAAGCCCATACACAATCCTAAAAACCGAAAGGAAAAAAAAATATGATGCCTCAATCTAGGAATTTCGGATGGAGAGGTCGGAATGAGCCGAGCCTCACGCTCGAAAAAGAGGCTCGAAGATCGCCTTCACAAAAATTAGACCGTGGAAACCATCAATCTTGAAGATATAATAACGATCCGATGGCCACAACAAAGGCCATCGCTTTTCTTGTTGCGAGCACAGAAAGAGAGGGCCGAAAAGGATTTGGCCAAGTTGAAAGTTCAAGATGATGATGATCGAAACTCGCGACACACCGAGATAGCGAAAGCAAGTTAAGATGAAAGGCTACGCGGAAGTTGGCCAACAAAAAGGTTGTTGATATGTTTGACGACGAAGCGACCTCTGGCGGTCCGCATAATCGGGCGTTTGAACGTTTGAGGCTCTGTTAAAGACCGAATCGGCGATCATGGCGTCGCCAGATCCCGGAGGGAACAACCAATGAATCATGCCCTTTTTTAGCTCCTCATGATCGCCCATACCATGAAAAAAGCAAGAACCGAGAAATCATTCGAGCTAAATTGTCTATCCATCATCGATTGGGTAGTCAGGGCTTTATTACGGAAAGGGATCGCCTCTATCACGAGAGTCGACTTCAGGTCCTCGTGATGGGACACAACCCCGATCCAAGTCTGTCGGGCCCATTTAAATTTACAAAAATGCAGAAAGCAATAGAGGGTTTACAGGCCGACCTGGCCGCAACGAGAGGACTCCCGCGGGCGGGCACAATGCCGTGCTCACCACTAACACCAACGATCATGGCAACCAAAGTACAAGAAAAAGTGGCAAAGAACCGACCACCAATCCCTATGTTCGATCTTCGAGTCTAACCCACATGTTCACCTCGGTAAATACTCGGATTTTATGATCGCCATGGGTGCCACCGACGCAACGCAGTGCCAATCATTTCCCATGACTTTGGGCGATCGAGCACATAGGTGGTTTTCTACTCTGCCCACCTCGTCCATCACGTCTTTCGCCTAGTTGGGACAGAAATTCCTGTCTCATTTCTCATCTATGTGTGCTCGCCCGGGCCCCGGCAAGCGGTTATCACATTTTTCCCAACTCAAGGAGAGTCGGATCGGGTATCGTGGAAAGGTTCGATAAATGTTTGTATGATGGGGCTCGTCGTCAAGAGGATGCCAAGATCCTCACGGTGGTGAGGTTCGACCCGAATCTGGACATGTGGAAGGCCATGCATCAAGAATGGCCAAACACATACTGCCGAATTCATGAAACAGCAACCAAGATTATAATAATGCAAGACTTGCTCGCCCGATGTGGCGGCAAGAGGTGGCGACCGGGGAAGGTGATCACCGGAAAGAAACCAAGAAAGGTATGGGGGTACAAACCCCTAGGATCCTTCAAACCATTTGAAGGGGCGAAGCACACGCGCTCGAGTATTCTCGGGGTCTCGGCGAGACAAGATATAACCAGATCAGGACCGAGACATGTTGAAAAACCCGACGCATTCTCGGGGATAAAACTCATCTAAATCCTTCCAAGTTTCGCTTTCGTTCCATGAGTTTATCAAGCCTGTCTGAGATGAGTGTCGCGACCTCATGCGGCTTGACTCTGGAAGTTATATGAGGAAAATCGCCTTACCCAATATATAGAGAAGCCGACGAACAGAGAAACCCGACGTGAGAGGTCGGGCAATCAGAAGAGAAAGCGTAAGGCGGAAGAGGTGTCCGACAACGATCAGGAGGAATTCCGCCGACAACTGGACTTACCGAAGAAAAGGGGCCCAACCACGAACAAAGGTAGGGAGGGGCAAGAAATTAACATGATCCGTCCGAACCACGACCCTGTGGGGGGTTGCTATCAAGTGCCTTCCCTATCAAACAGACGCAAGAAGATGGAGATGCGCGCCATGCAGGACATCCATCAGGTGAATGTGGCGAGCACATCACCTAAAGATGCCACCCCCTCTCACCAACTCATGTTCCCGGAAGATGATCTCGGCGGGCGTAATCACCCCCATAATGACTCTTTAACCATCGATGCTTTCGTCTTCTCGGGTTGAAGGTGCATAAATCTCTTGGTCAACAAGGAGCATATCACGAACATTATGTTCTTTAACACTTTCTGCACCAAATTGGAGAAGCAAGTTGGGGATCTAAGTATGTATATAGAACCATGTGATCACACCATGGGTTTCGGGGAATCTATAACCCGGCCCTATGGTCTGATCAGGTTAGGAGTCGAGCTAGAGTCAACTTTAAATCCGGAGATCCAACGAACTAGAATGCTAGATTTTGCAATCGTCAATGCTCCATCTACCTATAACGGGTTCTTAGGTCGCCCGTTCATCCAGAATTTAAAGGCAAATTTTGTTCGACTTACTACTATTTTCGTAAATTTCCTACTCTTGATGGAGCAGGCAAGATAAAGGGCGATTAGAAAAAGCTCGAGATTGCTTACTATCGTGCGTACCAGAAATACAAAATACTGTCAGCATGGTAGAACCAATATGGGAAGTCGGAGATTCAAGCCAACGGGCGAACACCCCGTTCCAAGCAAACATAACTCCCCGGGCGAGCATGTAACCTGGGCGGCCAACAGTCCCTATATCCCATGGGTATAGATCCATCAAATGGACAATCGATCATGAAGTTCTGGGACTTAGAACCCTCATAGGTTTCGACCCTATGGAGGTCGAAACGAAGCACCGGGTCGAACATAGATCCCTCAAGTGGAAACAAAAGAAAATACGAGCAACACACGTTGAAGCGGCTAGAGTCCGTCATGGCCCGACCCGCCAAACCCGGATTGGAGATTTTTTATTTCCTCGAACTCCCGAAGCCGCTCCGGGACGAAATGATCTCGTATCTCCGAACAAATTTGGATGTGTGGCTTGGTCACATGAGGACATGGTCGACATCGATCCTAAGTATGCATGCCACCACCTCAATATCAACCTAAAAAAATCCCAATAATTCAGAAATGAAGAAAGTTCGGTCAGGAGAATCTGTGACTCTGAATAGAAGTTAAAAAGTTCTTTCGACAATAAACTCATCCGGGAAGTCAAATGCCCAGAATGGCTAGCAAACCCTGTGCTCGTCCGAAAACCAAACGGAACATGGAGGTTATGCATATACTTCACCAATTTAAACAAGGCGTGCCCCAAAGACAATTTTCGTACCATTCACACATCGATTATCGGGTCGACAAACCTTTGTGGGGCATGAGCTTATGACGTTCATGGATGCCATTGCCGGGTACCATCAAATCCCTATGCATCTCGACGATCAAGAAAGCACCTCATTCTGCAACGGAAAAAATATGTACTGTTGGAAGAGCATGCCTTTCGGGTTAAAGAATCCGGCAAGAACATATCAACGGTTTGGTGAACAAGATATTCGACGAACACATAAGGTGGACGGTCGAGGTGTACATCGATGACATTGTGTTCAAAAGCGAGCATAAAGAAGACCACCTCGCCCACCTAACACAGACGTTTGATATCCTTCGGGCATATAATATGAAGTTAAACCCCAAGAAATGCAGTTTCGGGGTACATTCGGGAAAATTTCTCAGATATATGGTCAGCCAACGGGGAATCGAGGCAAACCCATCAAAGATTCAAGCAATGCTCGACATACAAGCTCCCATAAATGTGAAGCAAGTTCAAAAACTGACGGGATGTCTGGCTTCTCTGAACCGATTCATATCACGGACCAGAGATAAATGTAAGCCTTTCTTTGATGCTTTAAAGAAAGGACGATTTCAATATACGGACCATTGCCAAAGTGCCTTCGAGTCTTTAAAATTGTACCTGGCAGACACTCAGATTTTGTCCAAACCCATACCGGGCGAGTAGCTATATTTGTACCTAGCCGCCTCCGAGCACGCGATCATTGTTGTGCTAATCCGGGCAGAGAACGACCCCACATGCGCGGTATTATGTCGACCCAAGTATTGAAAGATCTTTGAACTTCTCTACCCCCTCTCGAGAAGCTAGCATACACTCTTGTTATGAGTGTTCGCAAACTACGATCTTATTTCTTCGACCATTCTGTCGAAGTTCTTACCACTTTCCCGCTACGCCAAGTTCTGCATCGGCCGGGAGGTTACTAAAGTAGGCTATGGAGCTAGGCCAATTTGACATCACGTACGCACCTCGAACGACAATCAAAGGTCAAGCCATGGCCGATTTTATGGTCGAGTTAACATACCCACAACAACCCAAAAAAGAAATCGACCCGGCTATGGAACATATGCGTCGATGGTTCATCGACGAAACACAAAAGCGGAGTGGGGTGGTGCTCATCGAATCCAACTTCAGCAAACTTTCTCAGCGGCCATTCGTTTTGACTTCCGGCCACCAACAATGAGGCGAGTATGAAGCTCGATCAGCCGGATTACACATGGCTATGGCGATGGGTGTTTAAACCGATAATTCTGATGATTCCGTACTAATCATCTATCAGGTTCTGGGCGAATATGAGGCTCGAGGCGAGCAGATGGCTCAATATCAATTACTGGTCAAAGAATTGTTCTAGCAATTTGAGCAGGTATATATCAAACAACTCCCCAGGATGGAGAATTCATTTGCGGACGCTTTAGCTCGATTGACTACCGCAGAAGATGTATCTAATTTAATAGATGTTGTGATCGTCACAACGTACTCGCCATCCATCCAGGAGAGTCGAATGTCGCCCAAATGGAGGTCGAACCAGAGACATGGATGACCCCGATTTTAAGCTATTTACAAGGGGGTCCTAGGAGAACAAAGCACAGTCGATCGCCCCACGTTTGCAAGCTTCTCGCTACACCATTTTGGACGGGCACTTGTATAAGCGAAGTTTTTTCTCTTAGTTGTTAAAATGTGTTAACGCCAGGAAGAAGGTCATCTAATTCTCATGCAAATTCACTCCGGGGTATGTGGGAATCATACAAAGGACATGCTCGCCTACAAGGCAATCGAACAAAGGGTATTCTTCGCCCACACTTAAAAAAGGATTCGCTTGTCTATGCTCATGGCGTGTCATGTTTTTTCGGTATATGCCCCGCTTTATTCATAGTCCGCCGAGAAGAACTTGTTTCCGATCTCTATGACCCATGGCCATTTGCAGTGGGGATCAACTTGATCGTACTTTCCCTAATCGGGCATTGGGGGTAAGATTTGCGATTGGTGGTCGCGTCAATTATTATACAAAATGAGTGGAAGCCGAAGCCATTGTGAAAGCCACGGAACAAAAAATATGGAATTTTGTTTGGAAGAACATCATATGTCACTTCGGGCTTCCCCAATCACTAGTGATGGACAATGGCAAACAATTCGGACGGAGTGAGTTTCGCTTGAATTGTGCTCATTTGGGAATCAAAAAACACTATTCCACTCCATACTATCCCCGGTGAAAAAGGCGGTGAGCGCTCAATAAAATCATCAAGCATACCCTCAAGGCTAAACTTGGTGATTCTAAGGGGGGATGGGCCGAGGAACTACCCGAAACTTTGTGGGCATACCGCACCACTTTCAGAACATCCACGGGTGAGACTCCGTTCTCTTTAGCTTTTTGGTACGAAGCGGTTATTCCTCGGAAGTCGAAATCACGAGCCATTTAAACTATGTGTTTTGTGAACATACCAATGACCGGTGTCGCCTTAGCACGAGACTTGTTGGAGGAAAAAAAAAAAGATCTGAGGCCGACCTCAAGAATGCCATGTATAAACAAAAGTCATAAAAATTTTATAACTCCAAACTTAGGATCCATGATTCAAAATCGGTAAGCTCGTCCTCGAAGCGAGCAACAGGGGTCCCGGTGGTGTGTGTACGCCGGCGTGGGAAGGCCCATACCGAATATCGGAGCGCTTTGCTAAGCGGAGCATACGATTTGGAGACGATGGATGGAACTCCGCTTCCTATTCATGGAATGTGTCAAATTTGAAAAAAAATATTAAGAATGAGTGGTGAGCGCAATGAAAAAACCAAGGTCGAGCACAAACACGTGTTCTTTCGTCACGAAGCACATGGTCGAAAACCTCTTTCGCTCAAGACAAGCGGAACCGACCACAAAAAAGTCGAGCAAAGGGTGTCGAACACATAACCGTAAAAAACCTCGCTTTTCGGCCAAGAAAAAGACAAAGACATCAAGGCATCAATAAGGTTATTACACGAGTGTAAATTTGTAAGCAAGTCTTGTCTACAAAAAAGGAGTTTTAACAAGTATGGATAAGAGCCTCAAAGATTAAAAACATCATGCGTGGTGTTTATTCATTTATCTAGTTTGTTTGACCATATGCCCAATCGGGTCGCATCGCAATAAGACGATCAAAATCCAACAAGAATCGGACAGAGCAGAGTTTGTGTTTGCTTGGCGAAAGAACTTGTGCTTACCATGCTCGCAACAAAGCACGCATTAAGTACATAGGTCGCACCATAAATAAGACGACCAGAGCAGAAGTGATCACCAGTCGCGAATGAGAACGGGTTGCACCTAAATAAGCCAACCATCATGATTGCACCAACATAAGACAATCATAAAACGAAGTCAAGTCAAACACAGACACATCAGATGGTTCAGTTCTTATACGGAAAAACAGGCGCTAACGGCCAAACATACAAGAAGACCCGCTAGGGGTCAAACATCAAAAAGGTCATTCTGGCCAAACAGAAATAAGGTTATCCTAGTCAAACACAGAGTTTATAAAGAAAAAGTCTAAGGAAAGGGCTCATTATCCAGAGTCGGCAGAAGCGAAAAGCTGAGCGGTCCCATCTTATCCTGACTGCCCTATTCGCCGCCATCCATAACACTCTGATCGCCACCAACCCGAGCCCTCTGCTCACCGACGCCCTGAGCGCTTTGCTCACCTCCAGCTGTCGTATCACCCCCATGCTCGCCCATGTCCGTTTCCTTGTCATCAGATGGGGGGTTGATCATTTCGACTCCCTCTAACAAGAACAAGAAATCAAGGCTGATTTCCTGGAGATCAGTAGATGGGAGATGGTGACCAATGACTCACACTAGTTCGGACGAACATAGACCTCCCCAGTTTGGGCAAACACGATCACCATCAAGAAAGCTCTCAACACTACTTGCTTTATAGTTACTTTTCTAGCCTACACAAGGGGTTTGTTCCTCTGAGATCGGCCAAGCTGGGGGTGGCTAGCATGCTTGCCCCCATTGTCCGCCTTCATTGGTGACGACCTGCCCACCTTCTCGGCGATGAAATCATCAGCCTTTACGGCGATGACCAGCCCGCCTTCTCGGCGTTGGCTTTTCGCTACCTCGGCGATGTCCAGTCCGCCGTTTTAGCAAAGTATTCTTCGCCTTCTCGGCGATGAGATCGTCGGCCTTTACGGCGACGACCAGCCTGTCTTCTCGGCGTTGGCTTTCCGCTACCTCGGCGATGAGATTGCCCGCCTTCATTGACATTGGCACGTGTTCACCAAAAGTGGTCATCAACGAGCATAGAAAAGACTCGTATAAGAGGGCTCGCTATCTCGGAGTACGAGCACATAAAAATATGATGACCAGAACAAGGAGGTACAAGCAACAACAAGCTTTGTATTCTCGATTTGGCATCAATTGAGTGATGGTAATGTCTCACTCAACTAGCAAATGGGAGATCGCCGGATGAAGAAGGAATTGGAGGCCCGCCTCCATGGTGTCAAGATTTACTGCCACACAACCTTCGAGAGGCTGATTCACATGCTCATTAGGTCCGGGCACCCAGAAAAATACATCTTTCGGAGTATCATAAGCCCGGTACAACTGACCAAGCCAATTTGCATCAATTATGCTTGTAATTTTGCTCGTCGACAATTTATTCTCAACGGCAATCCGGTGAGGCTGATCGGGCCAATCAAAATTGTATTGAGCACTATATTACTATAGGCGTAACTCAAGATATGGGGCCGTCCAAGCGCGATGTTCTATTCACTATCGACCTCCATATTTTTCTCACCCACGCCGACTCTATAAGCCCCAACATTATGCTTCTTGATTTTTTGGTGTTATGGCGGGTTTTATCTACTCAGTTAAACAATAATTATTGTGAAATGCGTATGCTAAAGGCAATCAAAATAGGGAAAGAGACAAAGAAGTTGGTGACCCGGTTCGTCTTTGGAATCGGACTAAATAAAAGGCGTCAAGCCGAGGGAGAGGATGTATGTATATGCCTAGAAGTATAAGTTTTTGACTGTTATAGAGGTGGCCGTGGTGGCCTATTTATCTTATGACTCCCCCTTTGGGTGGGAATTTATAAGTAATAATGCCTATGAAAGGGCTACAATATCGAACCATTAATCTCGCCTTGATAGGCGAAATAAATCCATCTTGCGGCGCCAATCGTGGAGCGGATGTGGAGGGCGGATTAGTGGCGTGTCGGGGTGATTAACCATATATGAATAATAGTTACGGTGGCGCAGTCGCTCCCGACTTGAGGATATAAAGCAAAATCGCGACGCGATTTTTGAGCCGCCGATTGCAGGATTTTGTCGGCCTTTGCGACTTGAAGGTTTGGTCTTGTGGGGAATTACGTGGGCTGATCCCTTGGTCCACTTACCGAGGTTGCTTCATGTAGTCTTTGTTGGATTGTTTATGATCCTTTGTGCCCAGGAGGGAGGTAGGGTTTATCCATGCTACAATAATTGGCCATCAAGTTGAGGTCTCTTGTTCCGAGAAGGGACCTTGGCTTGACACATGGACTAAATCGACTCGCGACCATCCGACCTGGAAAGTCTCCTATGAGCGGCTTACTATCCTCGAGCAGGTGAAAATTCACCTCGATAATACGAATCGTCGCATCAGACTTCCCTCGATCTCAGGGATTCAAAATGATATCGTGCCAGGATGATGACGTAAAGTGCCGCCATTTCGTCCAATGAGATGCCATAGTGGATTTCATGCGAGCCCCTCCCGTCTTTTTGTTGCTAGGGGGCCGAAGTTTTGGCTAATTTCACTTTGGCCCCTCCTCTTCTTCGATAAATAGGAGGGGAATTAGGTTTTGAAAACCTTATTTCCTGCGATTTGTCTTTCAAAAGAATTTCCTCAAGATACTCTTTCGGTTCTTTTCTTCCTTCCACGGAAATGCATTCTCGTGTCCCCGCGGAATTAATCACGGTAAGCACTTTGGTGCCCTTCTTCAATTATGGATTCTAGCGTTTCCAAATCCTTTTTGCCTCTCGCCCATGGTGGCCCCCTCCTCTTCGAGGATGACATCCTATTGCCTGCGTGCTTACATCGATTTTCTTGCTCCGCCACCGGGCATGTGGGTGAAAGTTCATTGGCTAAGGTTATGGGCGACCGCCGGGAAGACGATGCCAATGATGAACCAATGGATAACCAATTTCTGGAAGAATTCGCCGAAATTACCCATCTTCCCCCGTTGGATGTTAATCTCCTTCATCCCGTCCCATGGGAATGGTCATCAACGGTGGGTCCATACCCGCTTCGGTCTGGGATTATGGGGCTTATGAGCGAGTCTTCAATTATGATCTGTATTATGAACCGAGAGCTCTGTACAAGTGACCTGACTGGGCATACCGCAAGTCGGTCGACTCTTAATTCGCGGCATCCGATAAAAGATACCGATGTGTGCTCTCCGATCAGTATGTGTGGGGACATCGTCGCATGTACAAGGTGCCCCGGGATGTGCATTTTTATGGGCCGACTCGACTAAAGCGCCGATCGACCTCCTCCGGAATGATTCTTTGTGAATGAGTCTTCCATGTCGATCAGATTCGATTTCCATTGCACCCGAGCCATTTCCCATCTGCCTGGCGGGCTGGAATGTGAGCCTCACGCAGATCACCCCGATGGGTGGAGTTACATCATCTCCACCATGGTCGTTTTTGAAGCGGCCCGAAAAAAAAAGACGCTTAATCCCGGAGAGATATCTCATGTAATGTCGCCCATTGCTCAGCGGAGGCTATCATGTTTGTCTTGAACGTCAGAGAGCAAAGAGCTCGTGAGTGGGATTCGAATAAGGTTGATTGGTGGCACCGTAAATGGTGGTTTGTAGGAGGAGAAAGGGGAGTTCGGTGGGCCCTTCCAACACCTTATCCATTAGAGTTCCTACGGATTATGCGATCTGTGTTGAGAATGGTGCCTTTTAATATTTTTGTGCTTTCGATTAGACCGATCTAATTATTTTTCTCGTTTTGCGGTGTTTGCGCCCAACCTTTCGAGCTATATTGGGACTTTTCGAGGCTTTCAGGAGGTTCGAGACACACCCCCCTATTTGGCGAGATGTTAATTTCTTCGAACTCCGAGCTCGACCAAGATGCAATCTGGCCGGATCAGATATACTTACCATCGCAACGAGGATTCCCCGTAAGTCTCGGCCATATCTTTTCAAGTGTATTTCGCGATTTAGCGCTAAAGGATTATTTTATGTTAGATCCCGGATATCGATCTCTTGTCGTTGGCCCCTCTGCCTCGAGATGGCCTCATGACTTGATCGATGCCAGCTCCGTAGGCGTCTACGACATTTCTTTGCCCAGAGGGACATTCAGTTGAACTCTCCCTGCTTTGCCCGACAAAGCGAGAAGAAAGATTGTCGAAGAACCACCCATGGGCGGTGGCGACCTCTAAGAGGCGCTTGGCTGAATTTGAACCGATCCATGTCAAGTCCTTTGGAAGGTGGCTGACCCGACACCTTCGACTTCTACGGGAGGGAAGTCGCCCGTCCGGAGGGCGATTCTGGATTGGTTGGGATGAGGAGAGGATCACAGTGTAGGCCATTTTCAACTCTTAATGAATTTACCTCAAACCGGGACCAAACTTAATATATTTGTTCTCCTTGTTGCGATCGGTCGGTCACGGTCGACAAGTTCTCACCGAGGTACCGAGCTTCCCGAGATCCCCGATTCCCATTTGGAAGGCACGCCCAAGATCGCCCGACTACTTGGAGGGCGACGATGACGAACGTCTTCGCGTGCATGACGGACGGGCGATGATCACTCTCCGGCCCGTCGCCAAAAAGCCACGGGTAACAAGTATTCGGTTGTTGTCCACCTTGAAGGCCGCCTCTACATGGAAAAGACTGCGCCTAATCAGAGCTCGAGCTCTCCAAACTAGAGAAGGCCCAGCGATGACCTCCAGTAAGCGAAATCACCGATAAATTTTTATGAGATCGAAAAAATCCGAGGTTGCTAAGGTCGACTTGGCTAAAGAGGGCCTTGGAGCTCGAGGGCCACGGTGAAGCCGAGACGCTCGGGGAGGAGAAGGAGGGTATGACCGGATGAAGGCGGAGGCGATCATGAGGATGTATGAGGTCGGCGAGGAAAGTTAGCCTTGGCGAACACTAAAAAGCGGTCAGCGAATGCTAACCGCTATGTAAATGCCGTGCATTGCGGTATTATATCGAGTTGTTCGGGCGGAAGAACCCCGCTGCCGACCTCTCGACATTGTGACCGACGGCCGCTAACTACGTTCGCGACTTCCCTGCCTCCGACATTGTCTTTGGAGATTAAAGATCTGGAAGATCACGGGCATTGATTTGTCCTTATTCCCTAATCAGTCGGATCGTTACCCCCTCCGATCCGGATGAGACACAGTAGGAGACGCTTCTGTGGTGGTCCCTCGAGACTCGGTCCGGATGAAATTGGGGGCACAAAATGAGGTATTTGAGATGTCCGTGGCAGCTCCTCCCAAAGAAGCCTGCCACGGCCTCTAGGGAGGTGTTTACCAGCCCAAGATCCGGATGGGTCGCCCCCACCCTCACCCGGCGTTATTCGGCCAACAATTAGGTGGGCGACCTTTGATAGTCGATGGTGCTCTTGATGGGATTCTTGATCGTTCTTAAGAATGATGACATCAAGAATCCGATAAAAAAAATGAGATTGAGAAGTTGTTGAACCCCATCTCCAACAATACTTTTTGATCAAGATGCCTTTAAAGTCGGAAGTAAATACGCGGTCGTGGATATTGGGTTGTAGTAAAACATCGGTCGTCAGTTATCAAGATGTATCTTGGTTTCCGCTCGATGTGATCTAACCTTCAGGCTCTTATAATGTACCAACCTTCGGGCTTGTTGTCATTAATGATATCTGTCTTTTTCTTTCCTTTATTGTGCCGACTTGATTTTCTTATCGACTATAACAATGTGTATGTTCATTCGTCTTATTGGCATTGCGATTTTAGATTGAACCTTGCTTAGTCGTCTTATAAAGTTAGGGGAGGATCACACCGCTAGGGGTGGTGATCTCTTATAAATATGTCGAAAGTCGTTCCCGGGAGGTCGATGTTTTATCTATGTGACCTCTCGCGGGGTTTAAACACTGAGAATTATGAAAAAGAAAATTTAACTTCGTTATTATTGACTCGCGCGAAAGTTTACAAGTACACTTTGGCCCCCGACCCTCTTGATAGTATCTCTTGGATGAGATCGTTCAATAATCTTGAGGCCCGGTGCCATCCCCGGGTTCTTGAGCTCGTATGTCCCGTTGGATAATACTCGAGCGACCTTGTATGGTCCTTCCCGGTTTGGTCCGAAAGTTCATTTGGTTACTCGATAGTCTTTGGGACCAAATCGCCTTCTTTTTGAATTTTTCGGTCGTGACTTTAGAGTTGTAGTATTTTTTTTGTTTTGTATCTCGCGTTTAGGATACACGCCTCTAATCGCTTTTCTTGAGCAAGTCTAGGTTTTAAGCCAAGGCCTCATCGTTGCAATTAGTCCGCGATCTGCGAGGTTCCGAGGAGTTTGGAATTCGACCTCGCGGGTATGACCGCTTAGAGCCAAATGCCATCGAATAAGGGGTCTCTCCGGTTGAATTTCGGGGGTCATTTCGTATGACCACGATACATCCGTAACTCATTTGGCTCACTTCCCTTTTTCCTCCTCAATCTTGGTTTTGAAGTGTGTTTGATGATTTTGTTCACAACTTTGACTTATTTGTTTGGTGAGGGTGATAAGGGGTAGAGAAAAGCTTGGTGATTTTCCATTTTCGGAAGAAACTATCGATCTTATGACCATCGAACCGCCTTCCCATTATAGGATATAATTGCTTGCGGTAGGCGAATCTGCGAGATGATGTTTCGCCATATGAATTTGATAGCGTGATCCGATCTATGGTCGCCAAAGCCTCAAAACCTCGCCTATTTTGTGAAGTAATCTCTGCGACTAGGCGTGCTTGGATGAACCCGGTTGTTGGTAATGGCCCGATGATATCTATCCCCACCGCCAAAAGCGGGGCGAGGATCTTTGGTGAGTTCCTCAGGTGCGACCTTGATTGATGGTGCGTGTATTTGACATTTGTGGCATTTTTGTGCGAAAACCATGGCATCGACCTTTAAAGTTGGCCAATAATACCCTGTCTCATTGTCTTATGAGCGGAATTGCCCGGCGTGGTTTCCAGATACCCCATCGTGGATATCTTCAAAGATAGCTTTTGCCTTTTCGAGGTAACACATCGGAGCAAATGGTATCTTCAAGCCTCGCTTATATAGTTCGTTACCAACCAATGTGTACCTTGCTACATTTTAGTTGCAATTGCTTTGCCTAAATTATATGGGTTGGTAATGCCCAATCATCAAGTAATGGATTATGGGGTCATCCATCTTAAACTAAAGGTAATACAGGGCAATGACTATTGTGTTAGCAAGTGGAGGGTGGGAGAGTTTTGTGATGGTGACATCCCTCATCTCTCTTGGTCCTCCGAAGTCGATAGTCGTGCTTAATGCATCGGCTCGAGTTCGAGTTCCGTCGTATCCTTTTGATGTAGATTTGTTCAAATTTCGGGCAAAGTGCTTTGACGACCTCTTGGTAAGCCGACATCCCACTCGTCTCGCCTCATACTCCCCGATATTTGGCGTGCTACTGATTTGGGGAGTCTGATGTGTACTTGAAGTCGCTTGATGCCCATTCGCGGTGGACATTTCTTGACCGATTGATCGAACTTCATATTTGGCCTCGTTGTTGGTGGTAGGAAATCGAAAGTGATGGCATTACGAAAAAAATCCCATTCTGGTGATTAACACAATTCCACCTTTGATTTGTTAGCGATTCTTGCCGCCGTTCGTACAACTCCCATGGTGGGCGGTCGAACCGTGGCCCCGGGAGGAGGGTTAATTCAACGATGAAGTCGGCGAGGCTGAGCTTTTATTGCGGCTTTTAGCATTATGTTACCCATACTTTCCAACCTCGATGGCCCCCTTGAGGGCATCGGCCCGATGTATCTCTGGTCGATGGAGCCGCGTTGTGAAGGGGTAAGGAAGTGAGGACCTCTACTTGGTGATCGAAGAAGTAAGGTCTCGGTTTCATACTTTTCATAACTAGAGCATAGGTTAATTTCTCTAGAAAGTGGTCATGCTTTCGGTTTCATTTAAGCGTCCATTGACAAAGTAAATGGGCGGAATGGGTTTGACCCTCCGCCTGCAGATACAAACCTTTCTTTCGTATTAGCGGTTTCGAGGTCACCAAGTATAAACGGTTTCGCCAGAGACCGGTTTAGCTAAAATGCTGACGTCGACCATATATGCTTTGATCCTGTCAAGAGCATCCTGACTCTCAGATGTCCATTCAAACCTCGTCTTCTTTCTGATGGTGTCGAATATGGGCTTGCATTTATCCCCATTCGGAGATGAATTTGTTTGAGCGACGAGCACCCCGCCGATTTTTGAACGTCCTTTTGGTTTTGGGGGCACCCATATCCAAGATAACTGACCTTGGTGGGTTTGCTTCAATTCCCATCTTGTCGACCCGGATGCCCTAGAACTTCCCCTGAGTCCCTCGAAGTTGCACTTTTTTTGGGTTGAGTTTCATATTGAACTTCCTGAGTATCTCGAAAGCTTGCGCCAGATGAGCTAAATGATCTTCCTTTTTTAGACACTTCACGACAATGTCGTCAACGTACACCTCCACCAACTTGCTTATTTGCTCAACAAACATATGATTGACCAGCCTTTGATACGTTGCCCCGGTGTTCTTCAAACCAAAAGGCTTTCTCTTCCAACAGTATATGTTCTTCTCTGTTAAAAATGAAGTGTCTTTTGTCGTCGGGCTCTTGCATAGCTATCGATGGTACCCAAAGAAATCGTCCATGAAAGACATCATCTCATGGCCCGTCGTATTGTCGATTAAGTGGTCGATATGCGGCATCGGGAAGATATCCTTGGGGCATGCCTCGTTAAGATTTGTGAAATCGATACAAAGTCGCCAAGTCCCTTTTGATTTCTTTACAAGGACGGCGTTGCGACCCATCGTGGTTGGTCTACTGCATGATGATCGTCGTTGTCAAGCAACTTCTTCACCTCTTCGCCGAGGGCGCGTATTTTTTCGGACCAAACTTCCTTCTTTTTCGAAGCTCATTGGTTTTTGCCGGGTCAATGTGTAACTTGTGACATGCGATCTCAGGATCGATCTCGACCATATCCTTGTGTGACCAAGCGAAAACGTCTAGGTTATTCTTGAGGAAATCAACGACTTCAATTTTCAGGTCGTCGGGGATCTTAGATCCAATGATGATCTCCAGGTCTGACTGGGCTGGGTCCACCTTGACCCTTTCTAGTTCCTCCACGGGTACCGCTCTGGATCCCCCGAGTCATGGATCATCTATCTCGGCCTCGAGTATAAAATCTTCGGGCTCGGGACCCATTCTCGGATCAAACTCGTCACGCTACCTCTTCTTACTTTTTCTTTTTTCAAAGATCCGGTGTCATTATGTGATGACTAACCTATGCGTCTTTGAATTTGAATAAGGTGAAGAATAAAGCAAACAACCTCTTGCATCCACTTGGTCACATTAAACGGTGCCAACCAGCCTACCCTTGGTGGGGAACTTTACACAAAAATAATAGGTGGAGGACGACCTCGACCAGTGCTCAAATGGCCTCAAGGAAGCCGTTATAGGTGCTCTGAGAGGTCGATTACAAGGAAATCTAGGAGCCTAGTGTTCTGACCTTCTCATCCAAGGTGAATCTGAGCTCCAGCGGACCATAGTTTGGTCGTCGCATTTGAAGCCCTTCTTCCTTTGTGTGATCGCATGGGATGATGTATGCTTCGTAATCCCCGAGTTGGTTCAGGGTCTTTTTAAATAGAATGTTGCGAAGGCCCCCCGATCAACCAAAGATCCCAAGATCTGATCGTCCCATGATATTGGCCTTTATAACCAATGGGTTACATGTTGGCACACGACGACTCGACTTTTGTCTATTTCCACGAACTCAATTTTGCGGGTTTCTTCCGGTCCTGGCCAAGACGGGCAGAACCATTCTTTGAGCATTCTCCATTTACCCGACTTTCGCCTTTAGGGCGACTTTTGATGAGGAGGCGAGGCCCCCATCGTGGCAAGGCCGAGATGGTGTGGATAAGCGACCTCTTGTGCCCTCTGGTATGGGTGGTACAGGCTCTTCATACTGTCGGCCCCTATCACGAGCTCTCTTTGCACCCGATCTTACCATGTTGGCGGTCATGTTGTCGACCTTGCCCCCGATTATACGCCCGGGATTCTTGACAAACTCATTCAACCGCCATCTTCATAAAGCTTCCACAACCGCTTCAATGAGATCTCGACACTTTCATTTGGTGTAGTGTCCCTCTGGTCATGATAGTGGCAATACTTGTTCGGGTTTCTTTGGCTTTTGTCTTTCATGGGGGGGTGCTCGCAACATGTCTCAAATCCCCGGATCTGGGTATAAACATTACCAGTGTCATACCCAGAGCCTCCATCATTTCAACCGGAATGGACTCTCAAATGGTTTGAAGTCTGTCGGGTGTAATAACCCCCGGTTTTCTTGGAACCTTTCTTGGGCTCCGCGACTTCCGTTGTCTCCGAGGCCGGGTCTCCAAGCAATTCCATGGTATGGACGGTCCACGGGCCCTTTTCACGAAATTGGCTTAGCTGGTGGGTAGTCGGTGGTCATGCGCCCGTAGTTTGGTTCTCTTTCGAGTCCGATATCTTTTGTGAGTTTGGCCTCAAATCCCCATAAGGGTCGCCTTCATGATAAGTTTATCGATCCTCTCAACATAGGATCGATTCGACTCATCTCCCCTACGCATGTTCATGAGCCTCTGCTTTGTCGCAGTCGGGCGCCCGTCAAGATATAGTGGCTGAAGAATAATCGAGCGCTTGTTCGAAAAGTATCAATGGAGAGAGATGGCGTGAAGTTGTACCCACGTGTGCTGGCTTGGTCGTCATTTACAAGGTTAAGGAGAAAAGTTTACACTTTTGTCGATCGATGCCCCCCATTGAGGCCATATCGCATTACTTCGCCATATGGACTCGGGGTCCGTACTCCGTTAGAAGCGATCTAGAACCGCTATCTTTGATTTTTCTCTCTGGCGGTGCGGAGTGATCATAGTTCCTAAAGACTAATCGGGGATGACAAGGTCAAGATCTTAGACCAGACGGTCCATCCTCGTTACCAGCATTTTCAATATTTGTTGGGCGGCCCTAGCAATCTGGTGACCTAAGCGTGTGATGGTTCTTGGCCCCTGCCCGTGACCATGGTGGTATCTCAATGTCTCGGCGATCCTCCGTGGTGCATGTCCGGGGCCATGGCAAGATCTCTTTCCACTTTGTTCATCATGGGCGTGGTTGAGAGTGAGCCTCATCCTCGCCCCTCGTGAGGGCCCGGGCCGCTGGCTTCCGGAGGAGGTGAATGCACTATTCGAACCAGCCGGTCTGGCCCAGGCGGGCGGGGGTTCCAAACGATGGCATGTTTAGCTGCGTTGTACACCGGTTGGCTCGTGGGCCATCCATTTTAAAATCATAATCGTTTACCTTTGGAGGTTCCGTCATGGGCATTTTCTTGGCTAGGGTTGTTCTCCTCAATGCCGAAAATTGAGACGTTTCTTGTTGAGGACGGCCATCATCGCTTTGGTATCCTCCGGTGTCCGGACAAGATTCCACCGGTCTGGGGAACCCGCTTGGCTGCCCGATGAGTGGGTTGAGAACTCGATGAAACCTCGACTCCATCATTTAATGTCGGTTTCATTCCGATTCTGACTTTTCCCGGTTGGTTGCCATTTTGTTTTCCTTAGAGTTTGGAAGGTGAGGTCTCCTTGAGAATTGTTGAAATTTATCAAGAAATGTGTTCCCACAGACGGGCGCCAATTGTTGTATGGCGGTTTTTATCTACTCGGTTAAACAATAATTATTGTGAAATCGCGTATGCTAAAGGCAATCGAAAACAGGGAAAGAGACAAAAAAGTTGGTGACCGGTTCGTCTTTGGAATCGACTACGTTAAGCGTCCAAGCCGGGGAGAGGATGTATGTATATGCCTAGAAGTATAAGTTGTTCGACGTTATTCTGAGAGGTGGCGTGGTGGCCTATTTATACTATGACTCCCACCCTTTGGGTGGGAATTTACATAAGGAATAATGCGTATGAAAGGGCTACAATATCGGGAACCATTAATCTCGCCTTGACAGGCCATAAATCGTCCATCTTCAGCGTGTGCCAATCGTGGAGCGGATGTGGAGGGCGAATTAGTGGCGTGTATGGGGCTGTCATTGACCACGTGAACTGTATAGTTACGGCTGACACAGGTCGCTCCCGACTTGAGGATATAAAGCAAAAATCGATCGCGATTTTTAACCGCCTACCGAAGTTCTTGACCTTTGCGACTTGAAGGTTTGGTCTTGTGGGAATTACGTGGGTTGATCCCTTGGTCCCCTTACCAAGGTTGCTTCATGCAGTCTTTGTTGGATTGTTTATGATCCTTCATGCCCAGGTGGGAGGTCGGGTTTATCCATGCTACAACAATTGTTGTTACTACAACAATTTAGGGTAATGTTACCTTTCTTTTCATAATTCCTGGGTGTTAAACCGAAGGAGGTCGCATGAATAAACATCGAACCCCCGAGGTATGACTTTCGACATACTGACGGCGAGATCGCCACCCTATCAGGTGCGGTCCTCCCCCGATTTTGTAAGACGACTAAGTGAAAGTTCGTAAATAAACCGCATTCAAATAAGACGACAAGAACATATGCAATTTTAAAGTCGCGTAAGGAAATCAAGTCGGCATGCTAAAGGTAGAAAAAGAAATGAGTTTGATTGACGGAAGGCCCAAAGGTTAATTACATCAAGTCGCGAACCACCCGGCCAGAAATGGTCGTCTACGAACGCAGAAAAGTCTCGCACAAAGAGATTTAACTCAAAGTGCAAGCATAGAAAAGTCTTGCACAAAGAGATTCAACTCAAATTGCGAGCACAGAAAAATCTCGCACAAAAATTCAACTCACTGAAAATAAAAGTCTCGCACAAAGAGATTCAACTCAAAGTGCGAAAGACGAGAAAAGTCTCGCACAAAGAGATTCAACTCAAAGCGAAGACGCGAAAAGTCTCGCACAAAGAGATTCAACTCAAAGTGCGAGCACAAAAAGATTCAACAAAGAGATTCAACTCAAAGTGAGCACATAAAAGTCTCGCACAAAGAGATTCAACTACGAAGAGAAGAAAAGTCTCGCACAAAGAGATTCAACTCAAAATCTCGCAAAGTCTCGCACAAAGAGATTCAACTCAAAAAGCGAGAAAGTAAAAAAGACTTCGTGCAAAGAGGCTCACCTCAAGGTACGAGCACAAGTAAAGAAAATCAAATACCTACCAAGTCACAGCATGAACCGATGACCAAGACTCTCGACGAGCCCAGCATCTCGACGAGCTCAATCTCAAATAGCAATTTCAGATGAACCTCCTGATAAACAGCGAATACAAGATGGACCTCCGACCTGGGGGCATGAGGGAGAATCGAGCCCGCTAAAACACATCCAAGTCTGAAGTTGAAAATCCAAACTTGATATCAGAAGTATTATCATCAAAGTGTGAACAATAAAGACCTCATGAAGGCATTCAGAGCATACACAGGGGCAATGAATACAACCTCAAGGAAGAAAATCAGATAAGTCTTATGTGAACAACGATCAAGACCTACCTCCGAACAAAGTCGAAGTTCGCTCTTGGGGGCAATTGTTGTAACCATAATAATCAGCCAACAGCAACATGGTAAATAGTGATGACGTGGCAAATGGTGGTGATGTGGCAAAAAAAAAGTTCAATGATGAAGTCACGAGAATTCAAGGTTGGCCCTCATAGGGCAACTGGCGACTAGAGAAGAAGATCGAGCTTTTTAGCAAGCGACCTCCTCAGGGACGGTCCATAAGCGAGGTCGAAAATAGAGGAATAAAAGCGGGGTTGGTTGGGCGACCTCACGAAGGTCGCCAAGGTCGGCATCCTTATATCAAGGACAAGCAAGATTCCCTTATATCTAAGACAAGCAAGATTCCCAATGTTCGTTATGGAAAGAGAGATCTTACACAATAATTGAAGATCCAGATGAAGATTTAGTGTATCTTGTATTTCTTTGTTTAGAAGGCCTATTAGATGGTCCATTAGGGTTTTTATCTTTGTACATTGTAATCATTATAAATAGGGGACAAACCTCAAGAGAAAGACACACAAAAATACACAAAAAATCATAGTAGAATAGTCCTGGCTTGGTATGCCCCCAGACGTAGTCCTTTCGGACGAACTGGGTCAACATATTCGTTTGTTCTTTAAGTTTTTCATCGACTGTTCATTCATTCTTCATTAATTACTTGTTTGTGGCGTAGACGTAAAATCTATGTTACAACATATGTAATTCAAAACTTATACTTGATACTATAGCGAAAAAGTGAACAAATCGAGGTAAATCTCACAACAGATGAAGAAAAGTTAAATACCCCTTTTGAAGTATAATCTTTCTCTATTAAGTGAGTATTTTTATGATATTTCCCAATAAAGGATCTACAAGTAAAAAAAAATTGATTTGACCTCAATGACTTTATGTTATCTTTCATTGCTTCGTTTCATTAGTCTTTTGCATAACGAGATAGAAC
Organism: Stenogyne calaminthoides; assembly: GCA_037126765.1. Taxonomy (NCBI): domain Eukaryota; kingdom Viridiplantae; phylum Streptophyta; class Magnoliopsida; order Lamiales; family Lamiaceae; genus Stenogyne; species Stenogyne calaminthoides. Next base: position 46,271,500 of record JBBCBC010000003.1, read on the forward strand.
CTCTCGATCGTTTGTAGGTTCTTCCTCATTCACTAAAGACTGGTCTAATATATGAAAATATAAAGAAGGTGTGTCCCTCAATATCATGAAGTTTCTCAGACTCATGATCCTAGAGTATTATTTTCAAGATTGAAATTTTTGTAACATAAATAATTACTATCATCAAGATCCATCTAATCTTAATGGGTAAACTTTTATCAAATATCACAAAATTAAGTAAATCAATCCCACTTAGATCTGATAGAGAGTGATTATTTCAATCTGAAAATGGTATAGTATTTTGAATACCTCCCCTACTAGGAAATTTTTTTAGAAAAATTGACATTATGCGATTTTATCTCATGTTTTACGCTAAACTTCTTGATCTCCAATCAATTTTTATCCATTGGATTTAGCATAGTATCTTAGAAGATACATTTCTAAATTCTTTAGACCCTTGTTGGTCTACAGATATCAAGATTAACAAAAGATCAGGTCTTCAACTTTCTAGAGTTCAGATGAAGTTGACTTAATCAGCTATGAATAACTTTATTCAATATGCAGACAATTATAAATAACTCATCTTTCCAAAAAAGATAATTAAAATTAATTGTCCTATCATGGATCATGTCATATCCAACAATGTATATTCCTTCTTTCAGTTACACTATAGAACAATGGTGTATAAGGTTTTGATAATTATTGGATTATATCATTTTCATTACACAATTACATGAACTGCATGGATAAATATTCACGCCCTCTATTGGTTCTTAAAACCTTTTAAGGTTATGTATTTTTATTCTCAATCCCATTTAGGTAATGTTTGAAGCAGCCCAATTAATGCCTCAAACTTGTGTGAAATTTCAGACATATAAAACGTGAAAAATTATCAACTTAAGTAATGAAAAACCAGTAAGTTCCATGATTTGATATTTGACATTATTAAAATCACACTTATTAAAATAAAATAATTGCAATTAAGAATCAACAATCATTGTTTTATCAAATGGTTTTCTAATCACTTAAGAACAAGACAATGTTCACATTTTGATAACTCGACTTTTAAAGACGAACTCCAAAGTTCTTCTTTCACAAATCATTTATTCATGTCCCACACAATGTGACTAAAGCTAGTTATTCTAAATGTCATCATTTACACAAGCATAACTAGAGGAACAATTTTTTAGTAATCCATGAATTATCATCATAATACTAAAATAATTATTCTCTTATAGTAAAAAATCATATAAAACATAGAATAATTGTCCAGCACCATAATGCACATTGTATAAACTATCACAACCATCTCCAATGTAAATTTCAAAACACATCTCAATCAAAGAAGAAAGATATAGAGGTGATATCATTAATGATCTCCAGAGAAAACAAAACATTATGTAGCGTGAAACATTGACCATTGTCAATCTCAAATTTACAAGTCCCTAGACTTCAACTCAAGCTTAGTTTTCGCATAATTTCATCTCGCCCTACTTAGAACATGATGAAATGTAAATCGGATGTCCATATGTTGATAGTCAATGGTGTGTGTTTACTGAATTTATAATCCACAAGGATAAGATTCAGTAAAAAATACAACACCATAGACAATTATGCTTAAACCAAAAAAATTACAATGAATTTTTTTTGTCCCTCTTGGACTCAAGATATTCATGAGTAAAATGACTAAGATTGCATGTCATCTAACTTTCAGTTTAGCATATCTCTTCTTCTTATTCTTCTTAGCATTATGATTAATTTGAAGTTTAACTACAGTATTTCTAATTTTATACTGCTTGTCATTTCCTTCCAACCTTCCGGTATGTTTTATGTTTAGAGTTAGAAGTATGTTTAGAACTGAATTCGGAAACCATAACACTTGATGAAGACTTGACAACTGCAAGTACCACATCCTTCAACTCAACATTACGAATTGAATAAGTGAAAGTCTTAATACTTTCATCACGGGTCGTGTAAACTCTCAAGTGTTCCCACTTATAAAAAATGACCATGTTAGATCAGAATTTGATGTTGTTCAGAAAGTGATGTGCAACCATACTTCGCTATCAGATATTACCAAATATCATAAGTTGTAAGGTATTGCGCACACTCAAGGATCATGTTATCTACAACCGAGCTTACCAGTTTGTCATGAGCTAGAAATTTTTAATATTCCAAGCAAAGGTAAGTCTTTTGATCCATTTTGATATGAATCTCCATCTGAAAGATTTCGCAACACTCAAATTACTTACCTCAATATTTTGTGCAATATAAGAATATATATACATTTTTTCCACTACAAAAAACGTTAAATACCGACGGAATTAAAATTACCTATGGATTTTCGTCGGTAAATTAGGTTACCGACGGATTTTTCGATGACTCATTTTCCGTCTTTAAAAATCTCGTCACAAAATTACCAACGAATAAATCAATCCGTCGGTAATTACCGACGGATTTAAGCCGTCACTAAAAGTTGTTGAGGATTTAAGCCGTCACTAAAAGTTGTTGAAAAGAAATTCAAAATTTAAGTTGTCACTAAAAGTTGTTGAGGATTTAAACAATCGTTCAAAATTGTTGAAAAAAATTCAAAATTGAAAAAAGTTCAGAAGCTGCTCTGCAGCCTCGGGGATTCAAACTTAGCTCGCTTGATACATGCTGAAGAACTCCACACCACTTGGACACTTACTTATTTGGCTTATATTATTGATCAAATTCTTATGACTTATATTTTGTTTTCAAATTTTTATTGTATATTTTCTCAGTTTGTTTTTAATTTTTTTATTGGGACACTATTGTTTTAGTAACATTTGTATCCTTATGATATTATTTTAAAAAATCTAAAATTTTAAAATCTTATATTCTCTTTAGTTTTTTGGCAAAAGATAAGTATAGTTTTTTAAACCTAAGTAAAGAGTGTGACTTATATTACTAAAGAGTGTGACATTTTACTATAAAGGGTGTGACTTTTTACTATAAAGAGTATTACTCATAAAAGTGAAGGGTGTGACTTATATTATAGCAAAGAGTGTGATAGTGATAACTAAAGGGTGTGACTTATAATACTAAAGAGTGTGAATTATATTACTAAAGAGTATGTCTATAAAAAATAATCAGTTTCACGGTGAACAAGTTTCATAGCATATCAACTCTTAGTTTTTTTTATATATACTATTCGTTGGAAATTCGACAACGTAATGTCATTGTAATTTTTTTTTAAAAAAATCGTCAAAAAATCTGTCGGTTTCGACCGATGGAATAGTTCGTCCGTAATTTTGTAATTATTTTTTAAAATTTTCTATTTGTAATGTTATCAGATTTTTAAAAAAAATATCATCCGTAATATTTTCGTCGTTAATTTTGTAATTTTTTTTTGCTTTGCTATTTGTCAGGAATCCATCGGTAATGTCATCAATTTTTTTTAAAAAATATTTCGTCGGAAAAGCCGTCTGTAATTACCCACGGAAATATTTTCGTCGGTAATTTCGTAGTTATTTATTAGTTTTTGCTATTCGTCGCAAATCCGTCGATAATTGTGACGGATTTATGTCCGCCTGTAAAATTCATCGGTATTTAATGGTTTTTTTGTAGTGTTCTAAGTCCTAACACCATGTATGGACAAAATTAATTACTAGTATGACTATAATTAATTACTCTTAGGCTTCATAAAAAATATCCAACGAACCATCATACTTTGAGTTTATGTGTTAAAGATTTAGAAGAGTGAAACACCAATGAAATACGAAAAGTGGAATAAAAAATTGAATTGGGAAAAAGAATTGATCAAAATGAATGAACTTTCTAATGGTAGGGGATATAGGAGATTAATAATCAAAAGTATTTTACAATGACTCATAAAACACCTATTTATAATATTCTTGACCTAAAATCCTAACTTGTTTTCCAAGAACTAATCGGATAAACATGAAAAATATCCTAGACCTAGAATGTTAACTTGTTCTCCAAGAACAAATCGAATAAACATGGAAATAAATTATAAAATAGAACTTTCTAAAAAACTATTAAATAAAAAATAAATAAAAAATTAAAATATTTTAATTAATTTGCGATCACATCTCCATTATTTAGGCTGCTTCGCGCATGTCAATTTGAAATTGAGTTTTGAGAGTACTGAAGGGATCAAATTGAATTGTGGATAATAATATTTTTCACCCAAAAATAAAATAATTAATGAAGCCCTACAAAATAAACATAATCCGATACAAAATAAATTAGGCCCAAAGTGCACAAACCCTAGGCCCCAATAAACAATAAAAAAACCTGAATTCTGGAATCTTCTTTTACCCCCTATAAAATCTATAAACTATGTAGCCCAAACCCTATCACTTCATCTCTAGTCTCCGCCGCTTTAGGTATTCTCTTCCCTAATAATTTCTCTGTATTTCAAATATCTGAATGTTAATATTTCTCTTTTGGAAAGAATAAAATTTTGTAGAGATTACTGATTTTTCCTGATAAATTTTTTGAGCACGGATCCTCTGCCGTAACTGCAGTTAATCTGTGTGTTTTACATTTGACGTGTTTATGCGTGGTAGATCTAACGGCTCTACAGGATCCAAAATCAAAATTTCTGTCCGAATTATAAGTGTTATTTTTTGGGCATTGTGTAGAAATTTGTCCAATTTTGGTATAATCTCGTGCAATCTATTTCATTTTTGTGAATTTGGTGGAAATTTGTCCAATTTTGGTATAATCTCGTGCAATCTATTTCATTACCCTTTTAGGCATGATTTTTTTATGACGTCGCTGAAAATCTTGATTTCTGACATTTTTATATTTCATATGTTTTCAGGTATATAGTAAGCAAATTCAGATGGAACACTGTCAAATCAACAGATCTAATTCCAACACTCTCATAAACGGCCTTTATTTATATAAGTTGTTGAAGCAGATAAATTATTTATTTTATTATTGCTTATGAAAATATGTATCCTGATGAATCCTTGTTAATTTTTCCAAAAAAATAAAACTAGATTGATGTTTCACACGGTTTCCAATTTTGTAAAAAAAATTTTTTTTAAAATTTGATTATTTGAGTGACTCATTAGGCTCACATATTTTCTCAATCAATAATAATTTTAAACAATTTGTGGCTTCATTTAACTTATCATTTTAGATAATGACCTTTTATAAGTGTGCTGATATTAGTATTTTCTGTTCTGAATCACGCTGCTGTGATTGATATTGGTGAAAATAGATTCATCGGTACGCATCAAGTGGACCTTTTTTTTAAAGATCTTGCATTTTATTTTATTTTTTCTTTTAAATTGTTGATTGGCAAATGCAGAAGATTTTTGTTGTATATATTCTTTTTTTTTTTCTACAGCTGATGATGCTATTCGATTGTGAACGTTTCCAGCCTATCTTAAGCAATAGTGTTACAATTTTAATTTCAAAACTGTTTATATGCAAGTTTAATTAATTGAGGCTGTTACAAATTGGAACAATTGGAGAAGTTATAGCCCATGTCACACGACTGTCTAGGAGGATGAGTAGTAAAAATTTATGTACATTTAGTTTTTTACTTTAATGCTAATATTGTTTCTCTTTTTTCCTCGACATTCGAGATTAATTACTTATAATTTATTTCTCCTAGTTTTATTGCAGTAAATTTAGGTAGAATGTGTATGGATTGAGGATTCAGTTAAATTTGGATATCAACCTTTGTACAAATTCAAATTGAGTTAAAATCCTTTTTTGTTCACTATTGAATTGACGGTCCAACAGTTAAAAATAATCTCCGCTTAAAATATTATCTATACTGCATTAAAAACAATAGTAACTCTTTGATGAAATATTGAACATTATGGATATGTGCAATAAATTATAATTAAAGCAAATTATATTAAAATTCGCGGGTTAGTCTCGCGCGGGTCGTGTTGGGTTGGGCGTGGGCGGGCAGGTTGTGGGTAGGGCGAACATATATATATTTATATAATGATATTTTTAACAGATGTGTGTTGTAATCCAATGATTTAGGTTTGCTGTTAATGTGTTGATTGTAGGTTCAACCTTTTTAAGCATTTAATTATTAGAAGTTTTTTTTCAAGTTTTTTTGTGTTATTACATTTATGTATAAGTGTTATTGCATTGTTATATTGAAAAAATTGCATATTTTACGTAACACATATTAAAACATATCGACAGATATTAAAACTTATTGTAAAACATAAATATTCATAAGGTTACATGAGTCATAAGGTAAAAATACATTGTTGTTCATATGGGAACACATGAGTATTCATATAATATTACGATGATATATGAACAATGATACATATTATTAGAAAAATATGTGTTACTACATGAATAGAAAGTGTTATTATATAAGAAGAAAAACGTGTTACTACATGATCAAAATCAGTACAAGTGTGTAAAGAAGTTATCAGTCTAAAATTAAAGATTTAAAGAACAACATGATGTGTAACTACATGAACGAAAGAGCCCTATGAGTAAAAGAGTGTTACTATATATTCTCTCTTCTCGCAGAATTCACACTAAAATTTAAATTGAACAACTTGATTTTATCCAATTACCAGAATGAATAGAAGAAAAATAAATTGGACAAAAAATTAGGGCATGAACGAGGAAGGAGAAAGTTCATCCGCCAGCAATCTGAAGAGAAGAGGAAGAAGAAAAAATCTGAAGAGAAGAGGAAGAAGAAGAAGAAGAAATCTAACCGCGTCTGTGACTACGTGAAGCGAAGAAGATGAAGAAAGTTCATTAGCCCCAACAACTTGCCTTAACCCGATCTCCTGCCTAATCCAAAAAAAAAAAACTCAATTACACATATCACTTGTATGTAATATTGCATACAAGTTTCTGTAAAAACAAAGGAAATATGCATTTAAAAAATTTAAAATTTTAACTGAATTGTAAGTTTCATATTGAAATAAAAACAATAAAGTTATAAACAACCCAACCTTAAAATACTAAATTTAAAATAGGGATGATGAAATATAAGATAAAATTTAAAACTGGTAAATAATTAAATAAAACAAACAAAAAACTAGTTTTTTTCTGGTTATGGTCCAGTTCAACCATGAAAACAATTTCTTAGGGGTACTCACATCGACTTCATGGTCGATTCCCAAAGTAACCGATTGAACCGACCGGTTTAGTTCGGCTCTGAACACTTTGCATGCGAGGTATCTTAATTAAAATTATCGAATATGAAATTTAGTATCCTAAATGTAAAATAAAATTCTAGATTGAGCTTTATAGAGATGTTTATTAGGAAATGGAATGTTAATATTTATGTTATTCAAAAGACGTACTGATTTTAGAAATTGCTTGTTGTTTCAGATAAATGTGTCGTCTAAATTAATTATCCATGCTTTTTTTTGGGGATTTATTATCTTTGGAGTTTACAGTATGCAAATTAAATTTGCACCCAATTAAATAGTGACACGTGTACAAATTACAAATTAATATCAAATAAATCAATTATTTATTTATTAAAAATTTACTAAATTAATTCTCATAATTAAATAATTAATTATTTGATATTTAATATATACAATTAGAGAAACCGAAATAACCGAATTTATAACCGAACCGAAACCGAATTAGAGAAACCGAAATAACAGACAAAACCATGCCATTTGGGAATCATAACCGATTAGAAACCGAATCAAATTTTTCGGTTCGGTTTCGGTATAATCCGAAGAAAAAAAAATGGCATTTTGAAATAACCACTTTTAAAGGTCTAACCTGTCATTTTTACATAAAAAAAATGAAATTCACTATAACAATTTACACAACTCAAAATTAAACATACTTCAACCAAAAAAGTCTGAAATTAAACTGAAATAAAGTCCCTAAAGTCTAAAATACAATCCAAAATTCCAAATATTGCATTATGAAATCAAAATATAATCAAAAAGTTGCAAAACAGTCAAAAAACAAGTTTAAGAACTTCAAATTTGTGTTGCTTCTCTAGTCTTTTTAATTCCTCCAAATCTATGTGTCTATGTTTGATGATGCTCTAACTCCTACATTTAAGTTTGGCAATTCTTGAAAATAAAAAATAACATGTTAATAATTAAGAAAATTAGATCATCAATAAATAATAAATTAATCACTTATAGTTAGTTACCTTTCTCAAAATTCTCCAATCTTAAGCTCCTCCTATGCTTCAGCTTCTCCAACTCCTCCAACTCCTACATTTGTGTTTGACAATTCTTAAAAATAAAAAATATAACATGTTAATAAATAAGAAATTTAAATCATTATTAAATAATAAATTATTCACTTAGAATTAGTTACTTTTCTTAGAATTCTCAAGTTCGTCAAGTTTTTCTTCAGCATATATAGAATGTCTTGAATTTCGAAGCCAATCTTGCCCACAAATCAAAGCTTCAACGGTTTTAGGAGTTAAAGAACTCCTAAACGCATCTAGTACCCTACCACCGGTGCTAAATGCAAACTCCGATGCAACTGTTAAAATTGGAACGACTAGAATATCACGAGTCATTCTTGAAAGAATTGGAAATTTGTTCGAGTTCACACTCCACCACTTTAACACATCCAAATTTCCTTCTAAAATAGCTTCACTCAAGTAGACTTCTAGTTTATTTTGCTTGCTTCCATTCATCCCAGTCTACATTCTTCTTTTCTTATATCTAGCTTTAGGCACCGACACATCACTCTCCATTCCACAATTAGACACACCACCATAACATGACTTGTTGCCACTATTATTTGATTCACCCACCGGCTGATATTTTTTCTCATATCCATTAAACACCTCAAAGAGTTCACTCTTCATCGATTTTGCTTTATTGTAATTCTGGATATGCTTGCTTGAGACATACCTCCCACACAGACATTCATAGTACAATTATCTGAATATGAATTTTTTTTTTTAATTCAATAATTTTATTTATTTAAATTGTTCAATATTAAATATGTACATTGTTCTCTTAATTTTTATCTTTTTCTTTTGTGAAATATATATGAAAAAATTATTTTTTATTTATTATATATTTTGACAATGATAATTTGTTGGCCACTTTAATATTATAAAAAAAGTAAAAATATAATAAAATATTAATATGAGTTAAATAAGACTTTTTTTAATTGAATTATATTTCTTGGAATAGTTAAATATAAATATTGAGCATAAGCTCTAACTATTATTTATTAATTGAGAATAAGTTATAACTATTATTTCATACGAAGTCTGGGTATATAATCCGAGAATTATGATTAGCCAGTGATAAGTTTAGTTTTCATTGTTGTTCTTGTTGTTATTGCATTTTGCATAAGCTGAATACTATTTCTATAAAGTAATTAAAAGGTACATTTTATACCTTTATTCTTTGGAATGAAATTTCCCCAATTTTTCTAATAAAAAAAATTGAGAAGTAATGTATTTTACAAATGAACATCAATTTTTTTGAAGATATTTTATTAAAAATATAGATAAATTTTAGATATAATTACTAATAAGTTTTATATTTGAAATCTTACATGACATAACTTAAATGAATATATTAAAAAAAATGCAATATGTAAATATAAAATTTAAATGTGGCGTTGGAAAAAATGCTATATGTAAATATAAAATTTAAACTTGACGAAATTTTAATAATTTTCATCCCACCCCACTATTAAATCTTGAATCGACCCCCTATTTTTGTTTATTCTTATGCAAATTCAGCCGATGTGGAACAAATGAACAATCTCTATTCACTTGTTTATACCATAATTTTTTTTAATCGGACAAATGATTACCCGAATTCATGACCTTACGGCATATATAGTAGTGTTCTAACCACTTAAGTTGTTCAACCTCGTTACTTTTTTTTTTTGGTAAGTAAAAAGTCCTTTTATTCAAGAATGAATGAAGAACAACAGATATCACTGTACAGGATTTACAGTATTACAAGAGTCATTAACACTCAAGTATTTTCCTAGGATCATCTAGTCAATCAGAGAAAGAGTAATTACAAAAAGAATGGTATTTCACCGAGCACCAACTCGAAAATCTGTCTTTAATTTCTTCTAAGGCTTTCTCCCAATCAAAACATTTGCCATCAAAAATCACTTTATTCCCTTTCCAGATTATCCAAACAATGCAAATCCATAAACACGTTGCAAAATTATAGCCTTTCTTGCCCACAAGGATGCCAGAATGAGATAAGAAGTGACAAGAAGTCTGAATAAGACCAGCCCCTGAGAAACCCAACTAATTATAACAAGCGTATCAGATATTAGAGGAGATATTACACTCGAAGAAAAGGTGGGCAACAATTTCCGGCTTAAGATTGCAAAATGGGCAGTTTGCGTTTCCATTTTGAGGTAGAATATTGTGCTTCATGAGATTCACACGAGTAGGTAGTCTATCCTGAATGAGTCTCCAAGTCATCGCCGAGGTTTTGAGTGGAGAAATCTTGCTCGTTACTTGTTTTTACTATAATATTTTTCATAACATATACCAATTTTTTTTTTTACAACATATACCAATTGATTTATCACCGAGTATAAAAAACAATAAAATCTCAACAAGACTTTAATGAGAATACATTCATCAGTGATTTCATGGCAATCGTTCATTGAACACAAACACCGAATTAAGTGACAAGAGGAAATAAAAGAAAATCTTGAAATTAACTTTAGTAATTCATTATAAAAAAATTAAAAACACTCTTGTTTATTTAAAATAAAAGAAAATCTTAAAACTTCAGTGATTCATTAACAAAAACCCCAACCATTATGAAATAAATCCCATACACTTTACCAAAATAAAAATTATATACCTTGCATAGTAAAATAAATATTCACTCTGTCCACCAATTTCATACTTGATGTGATGGGCACACATATTAAAAAAAGTATATAAAGTAAGAATATTATGAGGTACTAGTAATTCACCCGAGCGTTGCACGGATTGAATATTGATAAAAAAAAATGTAATAGGAATCTTAATAGATTATTTTGTTTGTTAAACTCTATTAATTTATGGGAAATTTACTGATATGTGCATTTTAAAATTACAACTTATCTACAGATACAAAATAATTATATATAAATAGATACATGTGCACTTTTAACTTTGGCTATATAAACAATCTCATATGCCTATTAGTAATTTACATAAAAATAATAATACCTATTAGTAATTTTTCTTTTAATTTATTTCGTAACTTATGAATTTTATGGCATAGTATAACTACGGGGGCGGTTTTGTGTGAGATCATTTTGCGGATAGGATCTGATCACGTGAGATGGAACTCTAATTAATTATTTTGGTCAACTCACTTATTACAATTGACATATGGCTAAAAAATATTATTTAAAGTTTTAGAATAAGATTATTGGCAAAAATTTATGTGAATTCGAATAAGTGAATATTTTTTCTTCAAATATCTTTGTAATGTATATACACTAGTATTATTATGTATATGCACTATCAATATTTTTTCTTCAAAAATCTCATGTAACATAAATAAATGTTACAATGAAAAATTTGAAAATGGGGGATAATCGCAAAAATTGAAATCCTGCGTTTGTTTTGGGATTTAAGTGTGCGGAACAAGTCAAAGTTTTAAAATTCAGGGATTTAAAATTCTTAATGAATAGTAAATATATGTGTTTGTTTTGGGATTTGAGTAGGGTGAGATTTAACTTTATGTCAAATCAATGTTGATATTGTATTATTATATCATATTGAGAAGAGTAATAAAGTGTATAAAGTGTGATGTATTGAGAAGAGTAATAATAGATTTTATAGGTATTTGTATGTGTGGATTGAATGTGGGATTTGAAAACCAGATTCTAAATCTCAAACTCGTATGAGACGGAGAACTCAAAGTCCTAAGTCCATTCATGTGAGTCTCAAAACAAACGCACCCATGTATTGAAGTAAAAATTATAATGATAAGAATTTAGTTGAAATCCCAGAAATAAAACGTTGTTGAACTTCTAATTCTCGAATTAAAAAAAAGAACCATAGAAGAAAGCGAACCGAAAAATAAAACTTGTGAAAAAATCAGAATATGAAATTGAAAATTGCCTATGGCATCCAAACAAAACTCGAAACTGAATGGGCAATTCGAATATCATTTTTAGTGCCTCTATGTCGTGAGATGCACACTCAAAATTCCTACTGTTCTTTTTGCCATAATAAATGTGTAGCAGATTAAAAATTTGTATTTTAAAGAGCAATGAAGATGATTATGAAGGCTGCAGACTATTGAAGACATCATAATTATTTTTGCGGCTGTAAAATTTTACCTGTTTAAATACTGGTTTGGGAAGTGCTCTCTTCGTCCCAAACTTAATCTTACAATTTCCTTTTCGGGCGTCCCATACTTAACTGACAATTCCTTTAAATAGAAATACATATTCACTTTATCACATAAAATACTAATAACAACTTTTTTTACCTTCAACACTTTATCATTTTTTATTAAAACCCGAGCACACAGTAACTATAAGGTTAAGTTTGGAACGGACGGAGTATTAAAAATGGGGAGAGTGAGTTGTGGAGAAATAAGGCAGTTATTGTGAAGAGTGGAGAGAGAGTGTGTAGAACAATAAAGAAGAGTTGGGCGGGAACAAGTTTTTACTTTTTACAGACTATATTATTTTTATATAAGTATAAATTGTGAGATCTATTTATAAATGAGTGATTGTTTATGAATGAAGTATAATGACATTTGAAGTAATTAAATGTTTAGGGATAAAAATAAATTAATTTATTTTATAAAAAAATGTGCATAAAATTGATGCACAGATAAATAAGGTAAGTGTGTATAAAATTGGTGGACATAGAGAATAACACGAACTAGAAAAATAGTTTTTGTTTTCTTCTCTCTTCAACTGCTTTATGCACTATATCAATTTTAGAGGTTGTTAATTAATACTTCTAAATTGACTAAAAGTCCATTTTTGCCTAGTCATAAATGTAGTACTCCCTCTGTCCCATTCTTGTTTTCTTATTTATTGTGTGCTCGGATTTAAGAAAAAATAATAAAGTGATAAAGTGTTGGGGTAAAAATAGTTGTTTATTAATATTTTATATGATAAAGTGATAAAGTTATTGCAAGTCGTTTTTTAATGAGAATACTATGTGACTAATTTTAAAATAACTCACAAACAAAATAAGTATGTGTACAATATTACAGTAAATAACAAGAAATTGTTGACCCAGTTCATCAATAAATGGGGGGACATTCCAAGTTGTGGATGTTATATTGCGAGATTCAAGTATTGTGAAGACACAATAGAGTGGTGAAAACTTCCTTCAATGAAAGATGGTGATTTGGAGAATATTTTTACTTTGGGAATTTTTACGAACCTTTTCTTTTGTTATTTCGGCCTATTTATAGGCTTTGGATCTATTTGGTAAAGGCTTGATTGGTGGTGAATGCTAGCACGAGTGGCGATTTCTTTGCGAATCTATGTGGTGTTTAAATGTTTGTCTGTCCTTCTTTGGTTGAATTTATTTTACTTTTTATAAAAAGTATTCACTTGTCATCCGTGTGGTGATGGTGGCGTCGTGGGTGAATTCTTGTGAAGCTTTGGTGGTTAAAATCACGAGGGCTCGGCCCCTTGTGGTCGAAACACGAACTAGAAAAATAGATTTTTGTTTTCTTCTCTCTTCAACTGCTTTATGCACTATATCAATTTTATAAGGTTGCTTTTTAATTAATACTTGATTTAAATTGACTAAAAGTCCATGTTTTTGCTCTATTCATAAATTTTCCGTCTTTTCCTTCTCTGTTCATCCCGGTCTTTCTTCTTGTTTTTTTTTACCCTTTTATCTTGGTAGTGGTCATTGGATTTTAAGAAAAAAAAAAATGAAAGTGATAAAAGTGTTGGGGTAAAAATAGTTGTTTATTAATATTTTATATTCGATAAAGTGATAAACCTTTATGGTCCACGTGTTTTTTTAATGAGAATACTATGTGAAATATTATTTAAAACAACAATACAAACAAAATAAAGGCGCGTTCGTCAAACTATTGAAGGCCTTATCAATACCTCGCCGCCCATTTACCGCAAAGATGGCTTGTTCGATAAAGGTGGATGCTTTTGAACCCGACCTCGGAGGGGTTCGGAAGCCATTTGTCGTTTCTTTCCTCTCGATTCAGGAGGCGATAAACGAGCTAGGTGGAGAAAACTTCTATTTTCTGGATGATTGGTGAGAATAGGTTGTGGAGGATGGTGCCCGAAGTTTTGGGTGATTATTTTAAACCTTTCAAACCAATTATTTGTAGCATGGATAAACCCGACCTATAGTAACGAAGGATCATAAACAATCTAACAAAATTGGTGTCAAGAAAACCTCGGTGTGGGGTCTGAGGATCATCCCACATAATTTCCACAAGACCAAACCTTCACATAGCAAAGGTCGAATCTTGGGTAGTGTGTTGCCGCGACGCGATTTGTGATTTTTTATATCCTCAAATGAGTAATTTACCGTGAATTATCTGATTCACGTGGTCAATGGTGATCCACATCCGCTTCCACGATTATGACCCAAGAAGATGGACGATTTATGGCCTGTCAAGGCGAGATTAATGATTCCCGATATTGTAGCCCTTTTATAGGTATTATTCCTTATGTAAATTCCCACCTAAAGGGTGGGAGTCATAGTATAAATAAGCCACCACCACCTCAGAATGTGTCGAACAACTTATATTTCTAGCATATACATACATTATCTCCCGCTTGACGCTTTGGGACGTAGTCTGATTCCAAAGACGAACCGGGTCACCAACTTCTTTCTCTCTTTCCCTGTTTCGATTGCCTTTAGCATATGCATTTCACAATAATTATTGTTTAACCGAGTAGATAAAACCCGGTTACAACAATTGGCGCCCGTCTGGGGAACACATTTCTTGAGAAATTTCAACAATTGTCAAGGAGACCTCACCTTTCTAAGAAAAACAAAATGGCAACCAACCGGGGAAAGTTTGTCGGAATGAAAGCGACGTCGTGATGGCGTCGAGGTTTCACCGAGTTCTCAACCCACTCATCGACTAGTTTCCGGATTGGTGGAATCTTGTCCGACACCTGAGGATGCTAAAAGCTTGATGGCCGTCCTCAACAAGAAACGTCTTTTGGGCGTTGAGGAGGAACCGCATTTCAACCAAGAAAATCTTGGAACCTAAAGGTAAACGTGTTATGATGGAAAAGGAAATAATTTTTGTGCCAAAAGGCTAAACATGCCATCGTTCGGAACCCCCGAGCCCGACGGACCGGGTTCAAATAGTGCATTCACCGCCAAAGCCAAGCGGCGGAAGGCCCTCTCTTTTCGAGGCTCACTCTCAATGATGGATGATGAATAGGTGGAAAGAGATCTTGCAATGCCTTGGACATGCACCACGGAGGCTCGTAGAGACATTGATACCACCATGGTCGGGCGGGGGCGATAACTCCATGCGACGTCGAGTCACGGCAGCTAGTGGCAGAAATATTGTTGGAAAAGGTGGGTAACAGGATGCCCCCGTCGGGTCTAACACTAACCTTGTCATCCCGATTCGCCCTTGGGAACTATGATCACTCGGGGGGCCGGAGGAAAAAGGCCTCTTATCTTCACGGGAGCTGAGACCCCGTTTCCGTATGGTGAAGATGGCGTATTGGCCTCAATGGGGGGGTGGATGCTTTTGAACCCACCGACCCGGAGGTTGTGGGAAGCCATTTGATACTTTTCTCCGCTCGATTATTCTTGAGCCACTATAAGCGAGCTGGCGACAAAGGCGGAGGCTCGTGAACACCGTTCTATTTTCCTGGATGATTGATAGACTTATCATTGAAGGCGATGTTGGGGAGGATGGTGCCGGTTGTAGGCGATATGGGTGATTATCTTGGTTGGTGAATGACGAAACCAATTGTTGTAGCATGGATAAACCCGGCCTCCTCATCCATACTATGGAATTGCACGAAGGATCATAAACAATCGGAGCCCAAGAAAGGTTCCAAGAAAACCGGGGGTCATTACAAGACACCCGGTGACCTTCAAACCATTTGAGAGTCCATTCGAAGTGATGGAGGAGTTCCGGATATGACACCGGTAACGCGTTTATACCAGAAAGAGAGACATGTTGCGAGCACCCGCCCCCATGAAAGACAAAAAGTCGGCAAAATCCAAACAAGTATTGCCACTATCATGACCGGAGGGGACACTACTCAGGTCGAAAGAAAAGAGATTATGGAAGCTTTTAAGAAGGCCGGTGAATGAGTTTGTCAAGAATCCTGGATTCCCGGGGGCAAGGTGATAAAGATGACCCAACACGGGCGGAGATCGGGTGCAAAGAGACCAATTGTTGTATGGCCGCGTGTGCCACCCATAAGGGCACAAGATTCATCCACACCAGAGATTACGATGGGGGTTCGTCTCCCGCCTCCTCATCAAAGTTGCCGCCTAAAGGCGGAAGTCAGGCAATGGAGAATGCTCAAAGAATGGTTACGCCCATCTTATCCAAGAAAAAATCCACAAAATTGAGTTCGGGGAAATAGACAAAATCGAGTCGTGTACCCGAACATAGACCCATTGGTCATAAAGGCCAATATCATAAATAATCTTGGGATCTTTGGTCGTGGGGGGCCTTCAGAACATTACTTTAAAAGACCCTAGACTAACTTCGGGGATTACGAAGCATACATCATCCCATGCGATCACACAGTGTTGAAGGGCTTGTAAACGCGGATCAAACCTCGGGATGCGTGGAGTTCGATTCACCTTGGATGAGAAGGTCGGGAACACTAGGCTCTACATTTCCTTGTATGTCGACCTCTCGAGCACCTATAACGGCTTCCTCGGGAGGCCATTTGAGCAAAATTCGAGGTGCGTCCTCCACCTATTATTTTTGTAAAGTTCCCCACCAAGAAATGGGCTGGTTGGCACATTTAAGGTGACCAAGTGGATCAAGAGGTTATTTGCTTTATTCTTCGCTTTATTCAAATTCAACACACACGGTTAGTCGTCACATAATGACACCGGATCTTCGAAAAAGAAAATTAAGAAAGGAAGCGTGGACGAGTTTGATCCGAGAATGGGTCCCGAGAGCCCAAATATTTTTATACTCGAGGCCGAGATAGATGATCCATAATTGGGGGGACGAGAGCGGTACCGTGGAAGAACTCGAAGCGGTCAAGGTGGACCAACCCGGCCCAACCGGAGATCATCATTGGATCTAAGATAAGCGACCTAAAAATTGAAGTCGTCGATTTCCTCAAGAATAACCTAGACATTTTAAAACTTGGTCACACAAGGATATGGTCGGGATCGACCCTGAGATCGCATGTCATCGGTTACACATTGACCCAGCCCAAAAACCAGTAGCTCAGAAAAGAAGGAAGTTTGGTCCATAAAAATATGCGGCCCTCGCTGAAGAGGGGTGAAAAGTTGCTTGACAACGACCGATCATGCAGCCGACCAACCCGATGGGTTGCAAATGCGGTCCTTGTAAAGAAATCAAACGGGACTTGGCGACTTTACATCGATTTCACAGATCTTAACGAGGCATGCCCCAAGGATTTCTTCCCGATGCCACATATTGATCACTTAATCGACAATACGGTGGGCCATGAGATGATGTCTTTCATGGACGATTTTCGGGTACCATCGGATAGCTATGCACGAGTTCGGCAGAAAAGACACTTCATTTTAACGAGAGAAGAACATATCTTGTTGAAAGAGAATGCCTTTTGGTTTGAAGAACGCCGGGGCAACGTGTTAAAAGGTTGGTCAATCATATGTTTGTTGAGCAAATAAACAAAGTCGATTGGAGGTACGTTGGCGACATTCACGGAAGAGTCTAAAAAGGGAAGATCATTTGGCTCATGAACAAGCTTTTCGAGATACTCGGGAAGTTCAATATGAAACTCAACCCGAAAAAGTGCAACTTGGTGAATGGGGAAGTTCTAGGGGAAACGGAGGATTGAAGCAAACCCGGCCAAGCGAGGCTATCTTGGATATGGGGGCCCCAAAACCAAAAAAGAACCTTCAAAAACCGGGGTGCTCGGCGCTGCAAGCAATTTATCTGAATGGGGGCCATGTTCGACACCATCGGAAAGAAGGCGGGTTCGAATGGACATCGATAGTAGGATGCTCTTCGGGATCAAAAACCCGATGGACCAACATTTTAGCCAAACCGTCCACGGGCCTTTTTATACTTCATCCTCGAAACCGCCTGGGCAAAGGAATTAGGATCACCCATCGCAATTTACTTTGTCATCGAAAAATTAGCAACGATAAGAGAAATTAGCCTATGCTCTGATTATGAGTGTGAGGAACCGAGACCACCCCGATCACCAAGTGGAGACATACCCCCTTCGCGTGCTCCATCGACCGGATACCATGCCTCGAATGGCCATCGAGGTTGGGCAAGTATGGGGTAACATAGGATCGCGACAATAAAAGCTCGGGCCTTGGCCGACTTCATCATTGAATTAACCCCTCCTCCTGGGGCCAGCGGTTCGACCGGCCCACCATGGGAGTTGTATGTAGACGGCTTGGCAACTGCCAACAAATCAGGGGCAGGAATTGTGTTAATCAGTCCAAATGGGATTTCTTTTCGGAATGCCATCACTTTCGATTTCCCTGCCACCAACAATGAGGCCGAATATGAAGCACTGATCAACGGTCTATAAATGTCCACCGCAATGGGCATCAAAAGAACTTCAAAGCACACACCAACTCCGGCTCGTAGCACGCCAGATATCAGGGGAAATGAGGCCCGAGACAGCGGATGTCGGCCTACCAATTCGTCAAAGCTCTTTGCCCGAAATTTGAACAAATCTACAACAAGCTAGTACCAAGGATCGCGAACTCGAGCCGATGCATTGGCACGACTAGCGACTTCAGAGGGACCAGCAGAGATGAGGGATGCCACCATCACAAAAATTCCCACCCCTCCACTGCTAACACAACAAATGTTTTGCCCCTAGGCACCCCGAAGTTTGGATGACCCCCATAATCGACTACTTGACCGGGCATTACCAACCAACATAATTCGTGCAAAGCAATTGCAACTAAAGGCGACAAAGGTACACATTGGTTGGTAACGAACTATATAAGCGAGGCTTCAAAGATACCATCGGTAAGATGTGTTAGACAAAGCGGCAAAAGGCTATGAAGATATTCACGATGGGGTATGCGGAAACCACATCGGGGGCCGCCGCTCATAAGACGATGAGACCGAGGGTATTATCGCCAACTTTAAAGGCCGATGCTATGGTTTTCGCACGGAAATGCCACAAATGTCAAATACACGTTTATCAATCAAGGTCGACCGAGGAACTCACCAAGATCCTGTCCTTGACCTTTTGCGAAGTGGGGATAGATATCAAGCCATTACCAAAAAGCCGGGTTCAACAAAACGCCAAGTCACGAGAGATTACTTCACAAAATGGGCGAGGTCGAGGCTTTGGCGACCATAGATCGGGATCACGTCATCAAATTTATGGCGAAACATCATCCGCAGATTCGCCTATGCAAGCAATTATATCCGATAATGGGAAGCGATTCGATGGTCATAAGATCGATAGTTTCTTGAAAATAGAAAATCACCAAGCTTTTCTCTACCCTTATCACCCTCGGTCAAAACGGTCAAGTCAAGTTCGTGAACAAGATCATCAAGCACTCTGAAAACCAAGATTGAGGGAGGAAAAAGGAAGTGGGCAAATGAGTTACCGGATGTCTTGTGGTCATACAGAAGCGACTGCCGAAATCGAGTGAGAGACCCCTTTATTCGATGGCATTTAACTTCGAAAAGGTCATACCCGCAGATCGAATTCCAAACTCGAGAACCTCGCGATATCGCGACCGATTAAGAACGATGAGGCCTTGGCGTAAACCTAGACTTGCTCAAGAGAAGCGATTAAGTAGGTATCCGAAATGCGAGATACAAACAACAAATCGAAAAAATACTAAAACTCTAATGCGACTTCAAAAATTCAAAAGAAGGCGACTGGTCCTGAAAAAGACTCTCGGAGTAACCAAAGGAACTTTCGGACCAAAGCTGGGAAGGATATACAAGGGAGCTCGAGTATTATCCAAGGGCATACGAGCTCGAGAACCCAGATTTTCATCGAACCCGTGGAACGATCTCATCTGAAGAGATATTGTCAAGAGGGTCGGGGCGGTGTACTTTGTAAACTTTCAAAGGCGAGTCAATAATAATGAGTTAAATTTTCTTTTTTCACAATTCACGAGTTTAAACCCGGGGAGGTCGATAGATGAAACATCGACCTCCGGGGAATGACTTTCGATATATTTGTGGCGAGATCACCACCCCTAGCGGTGTGATCCTCCCTAACTTTATAAGATGACTAAGCGAGGTTCAATCTAAAAATCGCAATGCCAATAAGATGAATGAACATACGTACGATTATAGTCGCGATAAGGAAATCAAGTCGGACAATAAAGGAAAAAGAAAAAGGCGATTTCATTAATGACAACAAGAGAAGGTGACATTATAAGAGCCAAGGCTAGATTACATCAGCGAAACCAAGATACATCATGATACCTCCATTTACGGATGTTTTACTACAACCCAATATCCACGACCGCGTGACTTCGAATTTTAAGGCATCTTTGATCAAAAGTATTGTTGGAGATGGGGTTCAACAACTTCTCAATCTCCTTTTTACTTATCGGGATTCTTGATGTCATCATTCTTAAGAATGATCAAGAAGAATGGCCAGGTTTGACTATGTTCAAAGGTTGCCCACCCAAAGAATAACCAAGTGGATCCAAGAGGTTATTTGGCTTTATTCTTGGGGAGGAGCCGGACATCTCAAATGACTTCATTTTCGTGCTGACCTCATTAGTCTCGAGGACCACCTCAGTCTCCATGTGTCTCATCTGGATCGGGGAGTGGGGTGCACGAAAATTAGGGAAGAAGGACAAATCAATAAGATCTTTAATCTCCAAAGACAATGTCGGGAGGAAGGGGAAATGGAAAGCGATCGGCTCTTCAGAACGGGTCCTCGGGATAAGCCCAAATATTTATACTTCGAGGCTTGAGAGATAGATGATCCACACTGGGGGACCTCTACAGCGGTCGGCTCCGAGGGGGAAGAACTTCTCCGAAAAGCGGTCTCTCAAGTGGTGGCCCCTAAAGGCCAGGAGATCATCATTGGATCGATTTCCAAGATCGGCGACGAAAATTGAAGTCATCGTCGATTTCTGGTCAAGAATAACCTAGGCGTTTTTCCATGCTTGGTCACCAAGGATATGGTGCTTTCGGGATCGACCTTTGAGATTCATTGTCATGTCATCGGTTATTCAAAACCAAAAACCATTTGAGAACTTCTTTGATCGTTAACTCACAAAAGGAACAAATATATTAAGTTTGGTCTGGTTTTGAGGTAAAATTAAGAGTTGAAAATGGCCTACCTGTGATCCTCTCCTCATCCCAACCAATCCAGAATCGTCCTCCGGATGGCGACCTCCCTCCCGGGTAGAAGTCGATGTGTCAGGCTGGGAGCCACCCTTCCAAAGACCCCGACTTAGCGTGGATCGGTGCGTGGAGGAAATTTCGCGCCCTTGGGAGGAAATCAAATGGGGTTCGGTTCGACTTTTCTTGCCTTTTTCGGCAGCAGGGGAGGAGTCCGATCTGGAATGTCCCCGGCAATGTCGACGACGCCTCATGGAGATTTCTTTCGAGGTCGCGGGGCCATCTTGGAGGCAGATAACGGCGGTAGATCGGGATATCCGGATCTAACATAAAAATAGGGATGTAAATCGTGAAATACACTTGAAAAGATCTGGCGAGACTTATGGGGAATCCTCAAGTGGCAAGGATAAGTATCAAATCGGCTTGCAAGAAGGTCGAGCTCGGAGTTCACAAATTAATGTCTCGCCCGGTGGGGGTGTGTCTCGAACCCTCCTGAACGCCGAGAAAGTCCCAATATAGCTCGAGAAAGTTGGGCGCAAACAACGCAAGACGAGAAAAGAATTAGATCAAGATAATAGAGCACAAAAAAATATTCTACAATTCTCAACACGGATCGCATAATCCGTAGGGAACTCTAATGGATAAGGTCTTTGGAGGGGCCACCGACTTTTCCTCCTACAAACCACCATTTCGGTACCACCCGTCAACCTTATTCGAATCCCACTCACGAGCTCTTTAAAAGAATGCGGATAGCCTCCTACCGAGCAGCGGCGACATCACGTGAGATATCTTTGATTAGGCAAATTTTTTAGTCCCCTACGCCCTAAAAGGACCATGGTGGAGATGATGTAACTCCACCCATTGGGGGTGATCTGCGTGAGGCTCACATTACTTGTTGGGATTATCTTGAAAAAGTATGCTTTACTTTTGTATAATCTAAAACTGAATTTCCATACTTATTTTTGAAATAAATTGTTTATCGATGCTTTAAATATGATTGAATGTTACATATATTTCTTGCATAATCGTTCAATAATTCGACACGTGTTACATTTGTAGTTAATTTAGTGATACCCGATCACGGAAGATTAAATTAAGGTCCCTTGTAACTATAAGTACGCCATTCATTCCACGACCTAGATGGAAATGAACAACCATCGCGAAAAGGTTGAGGTGTAAGGCTCGATTGGTTTGTCTTGACCAAGAGATTACACTAGTGCATGGTGATCTTGTTGAATAGGACCTACAAGAGGATAAATTCTTTGAGGCCCGAACAAGGAAGAATTAGACCTCGGTGGTTCGTTGTTTCTTAACCTTCGTCCCTTAAATAGGATCACGTGGGATTGGTAACTATTGCTTTGATTTATCATGGGTAGCGAATCAGAGAGAGATTCAATACTTTTTATCTTGGGCAATATTATTGGTCACATGTGATTGCTAAGATTTAATACGAAGAATCGTGTGCAAAACGCTTGTTTGATTTGCCCCTTGGGAGGTTCATAAGTTTTATCATACCAAATCTTGCAAGTGGAATTAGTTTTAGGTATGGATAATAATGTTGAACCGTTCTCGACCAAGGACAAAAGATATTAATTAACGGAAAGCTATTTGGTGGCTTGAATTAATTAATGGGCTAGATAATCTTAAACACGGGGAAATAATGACGGGAGCCATATTATTTGTAATATGGGTTAAGATGGATAGTGCAATATTAATTATGTAGTGGGATTAATTAATATTTATGGGCTTGAATTATATTGTGGCTCAATATTAGATATTCAAGATCCATTAGAAGGTCCAATCTTAATTCTCCTAAAGGCCCCCGAGTAGCCCAACATATAGTCCAATAACGAAAAGGTGATTAAAATAAAATAAATATTGTTGCTTATATTTCCTCTAGTTTTTTGAAAATTATGGATAAAAAGAGGAGAAAGATTTTCTTTGAATTTTGTTATGGAATGAAGATATGTATTCTTGGAATACAAGATTATCTCATTAAATTCAAGAAATCTCCCACTTGGTTATACATAGTGATATTTTCGAAATTTTTGGAAAAATAGAGGGCAAGAAAGATTTTCTTGATTTTCTTGAAAAGATATTATGGAAGATATGTATTTCTTAAAATACAAGAATATCTCATAAATTCAAGAAGATCCAAATCTTGGATTCTTGCACACTATTTTTTTAAAATTATGCCATAATAGAGGAGGTGGGATTTTTTTGTGGAATATTTTAATTATGGGAAAAAGAATATAGGAGATATATTCAAGATTTCTTGGTGACCAAGAAAAGTCTTTTCCCACATTGAAATATCACTAAATTTTTAATCCCCCTCCTCTCCTATAAATAGGGGATGATTAGTTCATTTCCCAAGTACAATTCCATGTCTTTGGAAATATTAGCAAATCCACATAAGTGGTGCAACAAAGTTTTTTTTTTTTTTTTGTTAATTGTTCGCGAAAGTATCCTTCCACGGATTGTCGAGCAAGGGCTAAAGGAATACTTGGGAAGGCCTTTTGGTTAGTCCGTCCGACCAAAGCCCGCTTATCCCGTCGAGGTGCGTTCACGTAAACCCGTAGATTCGCATCGCGTAGGTTTTACGTGGCTTTTTATATGCATGATATGTTGTTGCAATTATTATTTGAATTAATATAGGATTAATTCATGCTAGTAATAATTAATGAATTAAATTTGTATTTAAATATTCACCCCGAATAGATCTGCGCAACTCATTCCCCAACACCGGTATTAGAGCCATTTGTTTTGACTCAATTTTTTAAATTGTAATTTAATTCGTGGACATTAAATTTGAAATTGGATAGTAAATATTAGATCTGTTTTGCGGTATCCAATTGTCATGGATTTTAATGTTTTATTTTGCATGCATATAAAGCGTGGTTTTTTTAATTTGATTCGTTCGGATATCGGAAAATCCAGGGAAGTAGACTAGGATTTGTTTGATTTGATCAATGTAATAACTAGTCTAGATCTAGGTTTATTTATTTTTTGTAAATAAATTGTAACGGATACGAACGAAAGATGAAGAATTATGAGGATGCGTGGCGAACTCCGTGAAGCAAGATATTCACGAGAAAAGGCGCGCGAACCACATCAGGACCGTAGCTTGGCAAGATGATGAGGATGGCATTATCACAACTTTAAAGGCCCCGGCGGGCGTATGGTTTTCGGTTCGAGACCCCATTTTTTTTTTCTGACGAAAGTGGGAGAAATTAGGCCAACTTCAAATCAAGCGACGAAAAATCAAACCATGACAATTGGATAATTTGTGCCCAATATGTTTATTTTTTCGTTATGCTTGATTTATTTGTGCTATCTTATGCTTTATTTAATTTGTTTAAATGTGTTTGCATGAGGGTTGCCAAATTGAAAAATCTCAACTTCAAAATTACTAAGTATGTTTTAAATAATTAATTGACAATTTTATTCCGGATAATAAAATTGAATTAATTTTGACCTCCATGATTTATTTATTTGTGAATTCTTTTGGAGAAATTCCCCAACGGAGACGGTCAAAAGATAGGTTTCACATGAATGAATTCCAAAGCGGATGATTGTGGGTTATTACTAGTGGCGGCGATGACCTCCCAACGAGGCTCGATCAAAGCAAAATAGTAATCTGTATTTAATCATGGTTATTACTTAGGTATAAAATTGATATGCATATATACTTCTCAGGAGTCCCTGTCAATTTTATATTGGTCATGTGGGAGCCAACTATTAATCTGGATATTAAAGGTTTGTAACTGTTCTTGTTTGTAACCTGCTTGAATGTGTTTAAATAATGACCCACCCAACGTGGCTTATTTAAACTGTTTTGAGATGTTGGCTGATGCATTGTTCATATTTTTTTTGAGATTTTAAATATGATGCATGTGATCGAATCTTGTGATATACTTGTCTTATTGCATATAGTTGTTTATTTTGATTCAAAGATGTCGTTACCTTTTAATCCTTTGTTATTATACTTAAAGTCAATACAATATGTATGGAAACTATATTGATTGGAAAATTATAATTATCTAAGCGCACAAAAGCACAAGTGGATTTTGACACACAAATCGATGAGCCAACCGACGAGTCAAAACATGCGGGACTCGTCGGATCAAGAGATGTCATCATTTGAAAATGGTGGAGGAAAAACCCGTAAGGGATTACGTCCTCAAAATAGATGGCCCATCTGAACAAACTTGAGATTCTGAGTGCAGATTATGATCTAGAGACTCAGATGAATTTGGTACTTCATTCTCTGCCCAGAAAGGTTTTTGAGCATTTTGGCCTCGCTAGCTAATTTGTTGCAAACTTTTGGACTCTACGAAATGATGATAAGGCACCAAACTCAAGCTTTGGCGGCAAGCAAGTGGTCCGTCTTCATCTTCTAGGCCAAGGGTAGGCAAGATAAAGAAGAGGACCAAAGGCCATAAGCAATAAAACTCAAATCATTGCCAAGGGCGATGGTAAGATGAGGAATGCTTGTTGAGTCGAGGAAAATCCAAAGAGGAAGTGCTTAAGTCTGCGGTGAGAGAGAGGACAATGGAGGTTTTACTGTTCCAACCCCAAAAGGACGGAAAGAAAGGTAATTCTCTCACACTAGTTGTTGAAACTTGTTTAGCGGCGATATACTTCTCATTCGTGGGTGGTTGATACGAGATCCACTAATCATGTTGGCTTCATGGGTTCTTAATGATCCCGCAACGTAGTGAGAGTGAGATCCTCATCAATAACCGGGCAACGTTATTTAAAGTAGAAGACATTGCAATGCTACGTAAGTGGCGCGATATTGCGATCTTCTGGTAGTAACGATTATTGCAATACTTGAGACATTGCAATGCTACATGAAATAGCGATTAAAAGCGATGGGGAGAAGTGCACCTATCTTTTGAAGATAAAGTTTTTTTGAGATTATCTTTGTGTTCCCGGTTTTAGAAAAAGAATTCACTTTTCGGTTTCTAAAATTCGATTAAAAGGACACTAAGTTTCTTCTAATAAGAATGACATCATTTTTGAAATGATGAGTGTATCTATTACGGGACATTGATGGAAAATCTCTATACAATTAGCATGCACACCATGAAATGTATCCTATAACACATCAACTGTTTTTAGAAAAGAAAATGTTCATCGGGGCGTGAGCGAGACACTTTTTTGGCATCTAAGATTAGGTCATATAAATCCAAAGAGGATCCAAAGGTTGGTGAAAGATGGTTCTTGGAGGCGTCTCTAAGTTGAATCGGATCCAACTGCGAATCATGTTTGGAGGGTAATATGACCAAAATGGCATTTGGAGCCAAGGGAATGAAATTTAAAAAGTGTTAGAGATCGTTCACATAGATAGATGTCGTAGTTCAATGTTAACCAAATCAAGAGGAGGTTATGAGTAATTTTATTGATGATTACTAAGGTACATTTTTCTTATGAAGCATGAATCCGAGACCTTTGAGAAATTCTAAGAATTTAAGGCTCAAGCGAGAGAATCATATGGAAAAATGTATCAAGTCTCTACGATCGATCGTGGAGGCGAATACCTCGGCGATGAGTTTTTGAACTACTTATCCGATGAAGGATTGTATCGACTCAAGACGGAACCCCTCAACAAAGCGGGGTTTGTGAGAAAAATCGAAATTCTTTTGGAAATTGTTAGATCAATGATGAGTTATACGGAGGTTCAGTCGCTCGGGGTCATGCCTTCTTGACTTACATTACGAACTTGGTGCTATCCAAATCGGTTCCCGTCTTGAGAATTGTGGATTTCGCAAGTCTAGTATGAGACACATGAGAACTTTGGGGGTGTCCGCCCACGTGTTGGACAAACCCGTAAATTGGATCTCGATCGGAAATTAAGGTTGTTTTGTAGGATACCCAGGGGAACAAAAGGGTGAATGTTCTATAGCTCGAAAATCAAAAGGTGGACATCCGCACCCACTTTAGATTTTGGAAGAAAACTATAGAACCAAAGAAAAAGTGAGACTGTTTAAATGAGCTTCAAGGCAAACCTTCATTTCACTAGATGATATACCAAACGATCGTTTTCACAACCGAACCTCGTTATAGTGGGAGGGTTGTTAGGCGGCCGAGAGATTCATGGGAATAGGAGAGTCCTCGGACTTGATTCGAGAATCGAGACCCATGGACATATGACGAGGCACTCTAAGATAAGGATGCGATTTCTTGGCAAATAGCAATGAAAGGCGATATGGGTTCTCGTTTCATAATAGAGTGTGGGGAGCTAGTCGAACCACTTAACGGGTCAAACCCATTGGATGCAAGTGGGTATATAAGAGGAAAAGAGGACCGGACGGGAAGGTTGAAACCTTTAAAGCAAAGACTAATGGCGAAAGGTTATACTCGAGAAAGAAAGGGATCGATTATGAGGAAACTTTTTTCGCCAGTAACCATGCTTAAGTCCATCCGTATTCTCTTATCGATTCTGCGCATTTTGACTTTGAAGTCCGGCAAATAGATGTCAAGAGGCAGCTTTTCTTAACTGAAGTCTTGATAAAGAGATCTATATGCAACAACCCCATGTTTTCTTTGAAAGCAGGCCAAGAACACCTAGTTTGTAAAGCTCAAGAGGTCCATTTACGGACTCAAACAGGCATCGAGCTTGGAACCAAAGTTTTGATCATGTAATAAAGTCTTATGGGTTTGATCAAAACAAGTTTGAAAAGTTTGTGTGTATAAAAAGTTTGGAGCTGCATTGGTATTCTTAGTACTATCGTAGATGACATTGTGATCATCGGGAACGATGTGAAGGTGTGATCAGGGCGTAAGGGCATGGTTTCAAAATAGTTTGATATGAAAGACTTGGGAAAGCGGACATATCCTTGGGATCAAGATTACTCGAGATCGCCGGAAAAGGATGATCGGGTTATCATAAGTTTCATACATAGACCTTTGGTTTTTGAAAGCGATTAAAGATGCAAGATTCAAGAAAGGATTCGTACCTTTCGGACTTGGAATCC
The DNA here is from genome assembly GCA_037126765.1 of Stenogyne calaminthoides. NCBI lineage: Eukaryota > Viridiplantae > Streptophyta > Magnoliopsida > Lamiales > Lamiaceae > Stenogyne > Stenogyne calaminthoides. The sequence goes on from JBBCBC010000003.1 coordinate 46,299,839, forward strand.
ATCTATCAAGAAAATGTCCCTAAGGCGAAAAGGAGATAGATGACATGAAAGGCATTCTTGTGCTTTGGTGTCGGAAACCTTATGTATGCAATCTTGTGAAGCGAGACCAGGATATCTGTTTTTGCCATAGGCATGGTAGCAAGATATCAAAGTAACCCGGGGAAAAGCGCATTGACGACGGTTAAAAACATTACGAAGTATCTAAAAAGAACTCGGGATAGAATGTTGATTTATCGATCGGATCTCAATCCCATTATTCATGGACTCGGATTTCCAATCGATTTAGACTCGAAATTATTATCCTCATTAGTGTGTTTCCATTTGGGAAGTGTAGCCATCCAATGGACGAGTGTGAAGGTAAATGCATCGACTCAACCATGGAAGTCGGGTAAGTAGTCGCCACGTGAAGCGTTGAAAGAACCGATTGGGCTCTAGATCTTCTTAGTGGACTTGGATGGTGTTCTCAATTTGTCTAGCAATATATGCTAGGGCGGTTACCAAATTCAAGAGAACCAAGAGTCCACGAGTCAAACAAACACATTAAAGGAAAAACATCTTATCTGAGAAATCGTTAAGAGATGAGATATAGATTTGGCAAAGATAGCATCGAAACGACTGGCAGATCCATTCCTGGCGTCGCCTCTGAATACATTCGAGAGACATGTGAGTGGAATGGGTGTCAAGACCGTTGCCTAATCTGCTTTGAGTATAAGTGGGAGAAATTATTAGGTTCGTGTAGGTGACATTAGATGTCACGGACTACTCGAGGCGTGTTGTAGTATACTTAAAAAGCGGACTTTGAGTATAAGTGGGAGATTGTTGGGATTATCTTTGAAAAAGTATGCTTTTACTTTGTATAATCAAGGAGGAATTTCGAGACTTATTCTTGAAATAAATTGTTTATCGATGCTTTAAATATGATTGAATGTTACATATATTTCTTGCATAAGCATTTCAATAAAAGTGACGTGTTACCTTGTAGTTAATTTAGTGATACCAATCACGAGAAGATTAAATGCGTCCTCCTTGTAACTATAAATCACGCCATTCCGACCTAGATGGAAATGAACAACCATCGCGAAAGGTTGAGGTGTAAGGCTCAGATTGGTTTGTCTTGACCAAGAGATTACACTAGTGCATGGTGATGTTGAATAGGACCTACAAGAGGATATATTCTTGGCGTGAACAAGGAAGAATTAGACCTCGATTGGTTCGTTGTTTCTTAACCTTCGTCCCTTAAATAGGATCACGTGGGATTGGTAACTATTGCTTTGATTTATCATGGGTAGCGAATCGCAGAGAGAGATTCAATACTTTTTATCTTGGGCAATATTATTGGTCACATGTGATTGCTAAGATTTAATCTGAAGAATCGTGTTGCAAGTACCTTGCTTGATTTGCCCCCTTGGGAGGTTCATAAGTTTTATCATACCAAATCTTGCAAGTGGAATTAGTTTCGGTATGGATAATAATGTTGAACCGTTCCTCGACCAAGGACAAAAGATATTAATTAACGAAAGCTATTTCAAAGTGGCTTGAATTAATTAATGGGCTAGATAATCTTAAACACGGAAATAATGGGAGCCATATTGATTGTAATATGGGTTAAGATGGATAGTGCAATATTAATTATGTAGTGGGATTAATTAATATTTATGGGCTTGAATTATATTGTGGCTCAATATTAGATATTCAAGATCCATTAGAAGGTCCAATCTTAATTCTCCTAAAGGCCCTCGAGTAGCCCAACATATAGTCCAATAAGCGAAAAAGGTGATTAAAATAAAATAAATATTGTTGCTTATATTTCCTCTATTTTTTTTCAAAAATTATGGATAAAAGAGGGAGAAAGATTTTCTTTGAATTTTGTTATGGAATGAAGATATGTATTCTTGGAATACAAGATTATCTCATTAAATTCAAGAAATCTCCCACTTGGTTATACATAGTGATGTTTTCGAAAATTTTTGGAAAAATAGGGCAAGAAAGATTTTCTTGATTTTCTTGAAAAGATATTATGGAAGATATGTATTTCTTGAAATACAAGAATATCTCATAAATTCAAGAAGATCCAAATCTTGGATTCTTGCACACTATTTTTTCGAAAATTATGCCATAATAGAGGAGGTGGGATTTTTGTGGAATATTTTAATTATGGGAAAAAGAATATAGGAGATATATTCAAGATTTCTTGGTGACCAAGAAAAGTCTTTTCCCACATTGAAATATCACTAAATTTTCGTCCCCCTCCTCTCCTATAAATAGGGGATGATTAGTTCATTCCCAAGTACAATTCCATGTGCTGGAAATATTAGCAAATCCACATAAGTGGTGCAACAAAGTTTATTTTTTTCCTTTTGTTAATTGTTCGCGAGTATCCTTCCACCGGATTGTCGAGCAAGGGCTAAAGGAATACTTGGGAAGTCCTTTTGGTTAGTCCGTCCGACCAAAGCCTTTGCCATCCCGGAAATGCGTTTCACGTAAACCCGAGATTCGCGTCGTAGGTTTTACGTGGCTTTTTATATGCATGATATGTTGTTGCAATTATTATTTGAATTAATATAGGATTAATTCATGCTAGTAATAATTAATGAATTAAATTTGTATTTAAATATTCACCCGAATAGATCGTGCAACTCATTCCCAACAATTCTGACCTACCGGTGATGGGAAATGGTCGGGTGCAATGGAAATTGAATACCGAACCGACATGGAAGACTCATTCGCAAAGAATCATTACAGGAGGAGGCCGATCGGCGCTTTCGTCGGGGTCGGCCCATAAAATGCACATCAAGGGGCACCTTGTACATAAGATAAAGTCTCGCGCATCTTGATCGGAGAGCCTGGTCGGTATCTTTTATTAGGCGTCGCGAATTGAGAGTAGACCGACTTACAGATGTATGCCGGTCAGGTCACTTATGATGAGCTTCGGTTACAATCTGATCATAATTGAAGACTTCGTTCATAAGCCCCATAATCCGGAACCAAAGCGGAAGGACCCGTTTGTGGCCGTTTCGTGGGGCGGGATGAAGGAGATTAACATCAATGGGGAAGATGGGTAATTTTGGCCAATTCTTTCGTAAATTGGTCATCCATTTGTTCATCATTGGCATTATCTTCGTGATGTCGCCCATAACCTTAGCCAATGAACTTTCACCCACATGCGGTGGCGAGGCGGAAAATTGGCGGCGACGATAGGCAATAGGGATGTCATCCTCGAAGAGGAGGAAGCACCACCGTGGGCCGAGAGGCAAAAAGGATTTGAAGCTAGAATCCATAAATTGAAGAAAGGGCACCAAAGTGCTTACCGTGATTAATTCCGCCGGTACACGAGAATGTGTTTCGGTGGAAGGGAGAAAGAACCGGGAAGAGTATCTTGAGGAAATTCTTTTTCAGAAGGCGATTCAGAGAAATAAGGTTTTCAAAACCTAATTCCCCGTCTATTTATCGAAGAAGAGGAGGGGCCAAAATGAAATTAGCCAAAACTTCGCCCCCAGCAACAAAAAAGATCACGAAGGGCTCGCGTGAAATCCACTTCTGCATCTCGTTGATCGAAATTTACGCCTTTCGTCATCATCGGCGCGATATCATTTCAAATCCACGAGATCGGGAAGTCTAATCGACGATTTCAGATTATCGAGGTGACTTTTCACCGCCCGAGGATAATAAGCCATTTCATAGGAGACTTTCAGTCGGATGGTCGCGAGTCGATTTAGTCCATATGTCAAGCCAAGGTCCCTTCCGGAACAAGAGACCTCAACTTGAGGGGCAATTGTTGTAGCATGGATAAACCCGAGCCTCCTCCGCAGGCACGAAGGATCATAAACAATCCAACAAAGACTGCATGAAGCAACCTCGGCAAAGGGACCAAGGGATCAGCCCACGTAATTCCCACAAGACCAAACCTTCAAGTCGCAAAGGTCGAACAACTTATACTTCTAGGCAAATACATACATCCTCTCCCTGGCTTGGACGCCCCCGGACGTAGTCTGATTCCAAAGACGAACCGGGTCACCAACTTCTTTGTCTCTTTCCCTGTTTCGATTGTCTTTAGCATACGCATTTCACAATAATTATTGTTTAACTGAGTAGATAAAAACCAGTTACAACAACATAAAAAATGGATGTTACTGTTTTTATCAATGGAGAATTCAAAGAAAAAGGATAATGTTTGTAAATTGAAGAAGTCCGTTTACAAACTTAAATAAATCCTCAAAACAGTGGTATTTGAGACTTCATACTATGATTGTCTCATATTAACCTTGTTAGACAAAGAACATTGTGTTTATGTTTAACGGTCCAAAGATAGTTATGTAATTCTATGATCATATGTTGATACATTGTTAGCTGAAAAGACAACAATGAGAATCTTTTGGTGAAAGATTCATAAATATCGTTCAAAGAAGTTGCTTAGATAGTCATAAAAGACTTACGTATAAAGACTTTTAAAACGATTCAAATGAATGTACAAAAGCATGTTAATTCTCATGTTGATAAAAGACGAGTCACTGAACTATGATGTATTTCCAAAGACTCAAAGATGAAATGTCAAATGTGATATAAGCAAATTCAATTGGATGTCTGATGTATGTTAAATTGTGCACACATTAAGATATTTGTTAAGTTGTTGGTTTGGTTAACAGGTATTTCGAGAAGAAACGCTAAAAGATAGTGTATGGATTTTTGAGATATCTGAAGGGTATTGCAGATTATTATCTCAAGGAGAAAATCAAAAGTAGAGAGTATACAAACACTAACTGGAATTATGATTTAGATGCACGTAAATCAAATCCTAGTTATGCCTTCTTGCTTAATAATCAAACAATCTTGTGGTATAACATGAAATAAGTTTGTATAGCACTGACCACTATTAAAACTGAACTTGTGGCATGTGCATCTGCAGTCAAATAAAACTTTTGGTTCATAATTTTCATAATATATTTGGAATTAGTAAGCACTTAATTGAGAACTGTAACGATCTGTTGAGAATTAAACACTCTAATGGGAGTTGTAATGATTCATTGGCGTATGTAGCATTCCAATGGGAGTTATATCGATTCACTATAGAATCAAACACTTCAATGGGAGTTGTATGATTCATTGTGGAATGAAATGCTCTAGTAGGGATATATCGATTATCTTTGGAATTAAACACTTCAGTGGGAGTTGTAGTTATTAATTATGGATATCTATACTTCAATGAGAACTGTATTGATTGATTGTGAAATCAAACACTCAAGTGAGAGTTGTTATTATTCATCATAGTATTCAAACAGACAAAACTTACACTAAAGATTCCAAGTATCATGAAAAGTTTGACTTTGTAAAGACATTACAAAGAAGAAAGGGTGATCTTGAATAAATTTCTGCTGACTTGATGTTAGCATATTTATTGTCGTACCTAATTACACAGATGTGTAAGTCATCTTAAGATCTTGGGTTTATATGGATTTAAATGAACTACTAAGTAGTTGTTAATGTTATTAAATATTTATGTATTGTGAATTATATGAACAAAGTGGATTGACTCTCTCATATGAGCAATCGTCTCTGACATCGAGATATGTGTAGAGATAAGATTATATTATAGATAATCGCAATAGATTTTACCACGAAGCTATTTGACTTGTTACAAAGCTAAATCAATGGATTCCTGGATGATAGAGGGAGGAAATCCAAGTTAAGTGTCGAGTATACATTTGAAATGTGATTTACACGATGTCAAATAAATTAAATGACATACACTTCCATCCTGGAAAGTTAAAATATCGTGACACGTGTTTCATACCACATGTGCTAAGTTGACCATAAGGAAATGAGAAAGATATCTCTATTTTCTTATTGTATGAGGTATTGAGGTTTTGATAAGCCTCTAAAAAGTACCCTTAAGACTTTCTACTAAGTTTCTAAGTCTTCACTTTAGTGTTGCTACTTTAGCATGCTACCAATAGCTATGATTAATGCAGCAATGCAGTACATGTCTAGGAAATCAGCTATAGTGGGAGTCTGTAGTTATTTTATATGAGAGGAAGGATATCTTTATTTTCGCGTTCTATCGTGTTCATTGACCGGTCAATTGAGTTGAGAACTTGATTATGAATGCATAGATCTGATGAAAGGTTGAATATGCTCTAATAGTTTCAAGGGGTTGAAAGAGATATGTCAACTTGTGTTAACTGGAAGAGTGTTGGGGTATAACGAGTTTTGAATTCTTCATATAAAATTGGTTGAATTGCTATATATCATTAACACGTTATATAGCGTGAAAACTCATATTCTCGAGGGTCACACGATTTATTTGCCAGTATGAAAAAGGTATTATGTGATGGTGTAAAGAGGTGAAGTAAATGAGTGTAAGGCTCAGACTTCATGTGTGAGTGGGAGATGAAAGTAATTATTATAATAATAATTAATTTAATATTAATTATAATATAATAATAATATTATCCACACATGAAGTGGATATATTTGAGTTGACAATTATTAATAATTTCAAATATTTTGAAATATTTGAAATGTTGAACGGACGTTTAAAGGTAGAGATTGAGAGATCTCATTTTGACGGGGTTCCGGACTCACTCAGCGTAGAAAAAGAAACAACCGACATTTTGTTCATGAATTCTACACATCACATATGATACTAAACCAAAAGGCTCTTAAATTGTGAATAATGAAAGAAATCCGTGAATCAATTCTCGTGGTTGTGTTTCGTACTAAGAGAATCCAGTCGTACGAAGAATTTAACCGAGTTCGGTATTCTTCTGCTGCAATTCTGGATTAGAGGTTAGTGAGTTTCTAACCCTCGTTTTTCAACACATAAGCAATAATAAAATAAATAATTTATTATCCTTAGCGACTTATCTAAATAATGCCCCTTAATAAGTATTGGAATTAATTTTGTCATGGGTTTCATCTGGAATTATGTAATGCCGGCAAAAAAAAAATTACAAAAAATGCAAGTTACATTCATATCAATAAAATCACAACTAAACGAGCTCTACCAACGCAAATGCCCAAAACACAACTTACATATATAATTTGGATTACAAATTTTGCAGAAAAATCCAGCAATTTTTTAAATCATTACTACTACTAATTAAATAACAGATTATTAAAATTCAATTTCCTAAGAAACATATAGCTTAACATCTAAATCCAGTAAAGTTGTTGAAAGTTATGCACCAAAAATCCTTATTATTCAGTAAATAAAAACGAGGGAACAAAGTATCTTAATGATATATTGGGTGTCAAATCTTGTGTTTGGGCCAGATTTCGTGCTTCAGACTTTTTTTGGCCTTATTCATTTTGCATCATACTCACTTCATTTTACTTTTATTAGGCTTCATTAATTAATTTTTCTTTTTTAAAGTACTAGTGTATTATCCTCCACAGTCTCATTCGATCTGGCCAAATTTGTTTAGTCCTTCTAATTTGATCCACTCTCTTCCAACATTTTAACTCAAAAATGTTATATGAATTGACCCTAACTTATTAGGATTGGTCGTATATGTTGGAGTTGAATTTTCAATATGTGGAGAAGTCCAATAGCCAACAAACTTATAAAGCCCAAGTATATAGATATAATATTTGGTTTTATCTTGTCCTAGTCTCTTATAAGACATTGAGGAAGATAGAAAAAAATAGTGAGGAAAAACGAATTCACGTTTTGAGAAAGAGTCCAAGACCACGGAATTTACAGAAGCAATATCCAGAGTTTCAACCGTCTGTTCGAGCTAAAATTTGGTCAGCACGCTTGGAGCTTGTCGAGGAAAATTCTGTAGGTGGAGATAGTATTCGGGCTCTGTATTTTCGGGAATAGCCAGTGAACATAAAATCTGTTTTTGGGTGATTCACTTATGCGGAGTCGGGTTAAAAAGGTTGTTTCTCACAAATCAATAGTTGAATCTAACTATATTTCGGACAACACATTCAGGACATATTTGGTTTTATTCTGGACGAAGGATATCAGCATCTCAGGTTTCGAGCTTCATGAATAGTGAACATGACTTGGTGTTGTTGGGTGAGATCTTTCTAACTTTATTATTGTTATCAAGTATTGATTGTCTTTATACGTTTTGTGATAGAATATCTGATGTGACAGCTTGTAATACTAGAATTTTGCTCATAGTTAAACTTTTGGGTGGACTACTTTAGTATTGTTTCCTACTAGATTCACACAAGAAAGTGATAATTGATCATTTCGCTACGTAGACAAATAACTCTAGTTCTATTATTCATGTGTTTATCCTAACAGGATAGGGCCGCAGGCTAAACTGGTTACTAGCTAAATAATTCACTTTAAGCAATCTGCTAGTGGGTACCTAATTCTAACAAGTTTCGGGCTAAACACGTGTTATTAATCGAATTAACCAAATCAACCAAATATTAAAAAAATCAAACATCCATGAAAGAATAACAATTATTTAACACTTAATTAATATCATTGTTACTCAACATGTGATCTCTATTTGAACAAAATGTTAACTTATAAATCATTTTATCTAAAATACAAATAAATTATTTAGTAAAATAATCATCTAGTTATATTAAACTTAAATTTAAAAATATTGAAAGGTTGGCCACCCATTAAGGGATTAGGCCAACATGACATCGGGCTAATCAGTACAGACAAAAATGATAACATTTAAATCGGCTATAAAAAGTTAGTCTTACCCTTTCATTTTTCAGTTTAAGCACGATAATTTCTTTGATTCGGATTTAAGAGCAAAAAAATCTGCTACGGTGTGATCTTGCATCGTCTGGACAATATGGGCAAAGAGAAATGATCTAGTATTCAACGGTGATTCATAATGTCACGAAGGTGATTGAAGAAATCAAAGTAAAGGTGTGGTCGTGGTTCATAGCAAAAAACATATTAAACAAGGAGACTTTGTTTGTATCTCAAATTCTAGATAAAGTAAGGAGAGTCAAGAAATGTAGGAGCTCATTATATATGCGTAATTTTTTTATTTCTTTGAACATATTATCTTGTAAAAGTTGGGGTACCCCTTGTACTCTGATATGTTTTATAAATTTTCTTGTCTGTTTAAAAAAAAAAAAAAAAGGCCTACGAGCTTACGACCCTTTTAACATCTGTATTCCATATAATGTTGTACAAGCTTATTGGTTTTAGATCTTGAAGATTATTCTTTGTAAATACGCATTGTATGTAATACCATACAAATACGCATTTAGACTTTTTCAGAAACCGAGTCGATGAATAGACTAATTATAGTCATACTAGTAATAAATTTATTTTTCATAGCTGGCGTTAGGACTTAGAAAAAATATACATATATATATATAGTGTACAAATATGATCTATGATTTTTTTTTATATATATATAGGGTGGATCTCATGTGCATCTTGGTGCACCGTGCACTTATAGTGCATTTTAATTAGAACCGTGCAATTTGTTATACTAAAACATGTAATTAATTTACAGTGAACCGTGCAACTATTTTTTCATATTAATAGTTGCATATATGATTCAGTGTAGATAAGTTGCATCTTTCAGTATAACAAGTTGCGTGGTTCTAAAAATCACTATGAGTGCACGGTGCACATGTGTGCATACAAGACTTAACAATGATTTATTTAGTATGTCTTTATTAGCATATAAAGAAGAGTAACACTCATGTGAATCAGGTTTATGCATGAACTATATCACTGTTTTGAGTAAAAAATATCACTGTTATGCACAAAAACTTTCATTGTTAAAAAATATAAAATATTTTCTAAATAGTGATTATCTTTGTTCACAGTGTAGTTTTTATGCATAACGGTGAAAGTTTTTGTACATAATAGTGATACTAAAAAAATCGAGTTTACAGTTAACTCAAATTCACACAAGTTTTTGTCTATAAAGAATTATCCGGAGAACATGCTAATGTCATATACCAATGTGACATCGCTACTTAAGTCAATTTTGATATATTAAACCAGTGTTTTCATAACCGAACCGGTGATCAAACCGGTCTAGGCATCGGTTGCCGGTCCAACCGGTTCGGTTCAACCGTTAAATTGATTTATGCATATTTCTTTTATATTTTGTATGTTACATTAAAAAATAAATATTTATTCATAAAATATTAAAATTATACTAATTTATAACTTATAAATCTTATATTAAAATAAATACAATAGAGTTTGGAGACCAGAGATGATGACGTTGTGGATTAATTCCACACAATATGTGACGACGATAAAGAGATTAAATGAAATTAATGACTTGTGAATGAATTTATTTGAGAGAAAATGATATTGAGATAAAAACAATAAGATTATATAGAGAGGTTTAGAAAAAAAAATAATAAAATAAAAAAAGTGATTTAATAAATAATAAAAATAATAAAATCGAATTAACCGTTTTTAAGGAGTAATTGAACCGGCGACATGAGCGGTTCACGGTTCGACCGGTTCAACCGGGCGGTTCAACCGGTTTTTGAAAACACTGTATTAAACAATGCGTGAAATTTCAACTTAATAAATAAATATATAAGTTATAGTAAATTAGATATATTAAATGAGCATACGCGTTTCTAATTAAAGATTTAAAAATTCAACCCGTCAAATCCACTCGAATTTGAAATGTTTCACTCTTCGACCGTCAATGTTTTTAAAACTAGACCGATCATTGAATTGGGTTACTGAATCACTGGGTCAACCGGTTGAACCGCCATGAAAAAATCGGATGAAGTGAATATATATTTTTATATATATACATATTATTTAAACACATCATAAAATTTAAAAATATATTTATTAAATATATTAGCATACATCGTATAAGATGGTTAAAATAGTACATATAAATAATTAGTTTAAGAATTATTAATTGTATAATTGAATAAATACAACGCATCACAAAAATTATTATACATAAATTATGGTTGTTTACTGTTCAAGCCCAAAAATAAAATTAATACTAACAAAAGCCAATTACTTTTATTTTTGGCTCTAACCCTAATATATAAACAATATTTTGCACACTGACTTTTCTCCAGCGGCGCCTCTCTCGCTTGTCTCTTGCCTCTCTCTGTTATTTGACAAGCCAAACCAACATCTGTGCTTCATTCCAAAATTGAAGAGCAATGACGTATTATAAAAAAAAATTGATAGTGAGCATTGGTTTTATTACTTCTATGAATGGGAAGATATATACTTGTGTTTCCACCATACATGAATTGAATCGTCCATTTGCAACTTAAGGTTTAATGGCTCTTCTTCTTCCTCTCTTTTTATATTTATTATTTTAAAAACTTATATAAAAATCGATTTTTTTGATTCGCCAGTTTACTGGTTTAACCCGGGTTTTGACCGGTTCATGACGGGTCATATTAAATCCGGTGCAGGTTAAGAACCGGACCGGTACCAGGCCCGGTTTCCAGTTAACCCGGTTCGATCGGCCGGTCCGATTTTAAAAACATTGCCGTCAACAAAATTGTCATGAATCACTCTCAAAAAATAAAAAATAAAAATTATAATAAGTTGTTTCGTGTTACTTACTCCACAATTTTTTTCCAACATATATATGCATTTGTGGGAACTACTCTACGGTTGAATACGTGGTATAAACAAAACAAAATTGATTGATGATTGATCATTTAATTATATTAAATAAACAAATTAAGCATACAAGCATGTTACAAAATTCATATGGAATGCCCTTCCATTCATGTAGATGAAGACTCTATAAATACTTCAAAACACACTCAACCATACTCAAGAAAATTAAACAACTATGAAGTATTACAAAAGATTGTTGTTTCTTCTCCTAATTGCTTTTGCTTTCTTCATATCCCCTGACGCATCCGCTTCACAAGAACAAGCAAGTAAGTCGAGTTAATATCTTCGTATAACTGTTTTTAATATAAAAGTTCTATGTCAGGTGGTCAAGTCACCACTAAATTTATATCCGAGAGGTCATGAATTCAAGTCATTTGGCCTATCTAAAAATAAATAAAAGATCTATGTCACGTTCTTTTATCGAGTCTAATTTTATTTATTCTGAAGTTGAATATGCGTGTGTACATATGTTTGATTAATTGTGCTCAATTTCATATATTCATGATACGAATTGCACATAATTGAATAGGTTGAATTGATAAATTTATTCGCAACTATTCAAAGTTGTATGAGACGGTCTCATATATATGCATGAGACATAACCTATATCCTTATATCAGTGTTTTCATAACCGAACCGGCGATCAAACCGGTCTAAGCATCGGTTGCCGGTTGAACCGGATTTCTTTTATATTTGTTATGTTACATTAAAAAATAAATATTTATTTATAAAAAATTAAAATTATACTAATTTATAACTTATAAGTCTTACATTAAAATAAATACAATAGAGTTTGGAGACTAGAGATGATGGCATTGTGGATTAATTTCACACAGTATGTGACGACGGTAAAAAGATTAAATGAATTTGATGACTTGTGAATGAATTTATGAAAGAGAAAATGATAACGGGATCGACACAACAACATTACAAGAGAGATTTAGAAAAAAATAATAAAAAATAAGAAAAGTGATTTAATAAATAATAAAAAATAATTAAACCGGATGAACCGTTTTTTAAGAAGCAATTAGACCGGTGACACGAGCGGTTCACGGTTCGACCTGTTCAACCTGGCGGTTCAACCGATTTTTAAAACACTGCCTTATAACATATGATCCATGAATTTATGGGGCTCCTATTATATTTTAAAGGGGAAGTATGACCCAAATATTCAAGAGGATTGGAGCAGCATCGTCTCATGCAAGTGTACCTCATATAATTATGTCTTCCACTAAAATAAAATCAATATTTAATGATCGATATATACCATTCATGTCATTAAATTAGTCTCTTTAGCTAAAAGTCTTTAATGACAAAACTTGGACTTTATTAAAAAAATTATTTTATATCGTTAAAGACTATTAACTAGAGAAATTTTATTAATAAAATTATTGACATTAAAAGTCTATTTTTGAAGCATTTCTAGAAAAAACTTGTTCTTTGTTTTAGGTACTCTACATTTTATCTTTACATTTTTTTTAATTATTTTATCCCCGAATTAATCGTTCTTTATGTTGGATTCAGGCTTTATGTTGGATTCCTGAGTTATATGACCAAACAAGCCACGAGCATATTCCCATTTATAACCTCACAATCGCATATCAAATTCATTTACATACTTGAAAACTAATATATGTACATTATACATACATATATCTTATAAATTGATCAAAAGTTGTTATAAATATTGACAGAGAAAAGGTGGGAGATAAATGGAAAGAGTGTTAGAGGTGGTTATCGACGTATAATTTACGGCAAATTCATAGGTCCAGGCGGGGTTTCCAACACTTCTTGCTGCACCGTCGCCAGGCCTAACTCAAAGTGTTGCGCTTAAATACTTTTCGGATTTTTCTTCTTTCAAAGGAATTGTGTACCAAAATTTGTCCTAGGATTTTCTGTTTACTATCTTCTGTTGTATTATAAATCACATGTAAAATTTGTAATAACTATTATTATCATCCTTTCCACGTTTCATTTTTATACGTGTCATTTATTTAAAAAGGGTAATAAAAAAATATTTGTGATTATAAGACATATTTTACTCTTAATTATTGTTTTATTGTTTGTTAATGCCACTTATTAATCAGTGTTGGTATATATAATAATAATATAGAAACTTTACTATACAATATTGTATATATATAATATTAGTTCAAATGAGAAGTTTGTGAAAATTCGCGAATTTTGCACAGATCACCCCAAATCAAACGGTTTTTTTTCTAAAAATTCGTGCAAAGGCGAAAGGGAAAAACAGCAATATACTCACTTTTTATTAAGAATAAAGTTATCTACCAAATTCTTATAAAAAAAAAAAACTACCCATTTTGTAACAGAAAGACATATAGGAGTATAATCTTATTAAAAAAAAGAAATATACCCATATGACCCACATTTTCATTCACCCACCTTTCATCCCCATCCCCCGCCCCCACATTATTTAATAATTAATTTTATTTATTTATAATTTATTGCTTAAAATTTTAGTATTTAATTATTTCTATTAATCAGTTATTAATTTTATTATAAATTATGACAAATTATAAATTTTAGTGTTGTAGGAGTACTTATTAGTAATTAGAATATTTAGTATTTATTAATTGATACCAAAAATAATTTAATAATATTGACGCGTCCAATATATACACGATAAAATTTTTATAATAAATAATAAATTTAAAAAATAATCAAAGACACTTATATATTACTATAACGATAATTATGTGTTATTATGTAATAATGTATAAAAAAATATTTTTATCAATTCAATGTGTAATTTGGTGATTTGTATTTTTACTTAAGGTAGTTGCTCACAGGTCAGAATGAGGGAGTGTTGTTTTCTTCATACAGTCATACATTTTTTCTCTATAGAGTAACACATTTATGTGTATATAGTATTAACACAGTTTTCAATACATTATATGTGGTACTATAAACACTAAAATATGTTCTAAAAGGAAGAATATATGTTGCTTGTCCTTATAGTAAAACTTAATTGTACTAACAATAACACATGTTTGTCATTATAGTAACAAAGATCTAAGAGCGATTTTTCCTATTTTGCCTTAGCGCGATTTTTTCAATAAACTTGTTTGAATCGGTTCCATCCGCAAACAATCCACGAATTTTCAGCATAATTAGTAGAATGGGCATAGTATGAGCATATTGTACGAAATTAAGATGCATACAATATTGTTAGCAAAAATATGTTATAATAATATTTTCCTTCCATTCAAAATGTATGTCATTTTGACTTATTGTGCACAAATTTAAAAATTAATTACTTCCTATAATATACTTGTTTAATTGGTTTAGAATTCTACACAGGACTTTAAGTTATTTTTAATAATTTGCAAAACGTTATGTAAATTGAAAATAAAATGAATAGTCAAAACTATATATAATTTGAACAGGAAGAAGTGTATATGATCTAGGGGTTGCACCTAGTTAAGTTTACTGTATGTAACACGGTATTTACATCTACTTAACACTAAAAAACAAGGGAGAAAAAATTTCAGTCACCAAAAAACTTACAACCAGATACAAAGTGCAGAAAATTTCTGCACTTTAATTCAAATTTGAACTAAAATGCAGAAAATTTATGCATTTTAGTTCAAATTTGAACTTTGTAATAATTTACTCAATCTTGTATCTAGTTATAATTTTTTTCTTTTTCAATTGGGAAATTGAAGTTATATAAAAAAAGTGTTTTTATCCCAAAAAAGTTCAACTGTGGATACATCACAAAAAGTCTTCATTGTACGTGGTATTTTCCAAATTTTATTATTAAAAACATAGTCATGATTTTTCATTCTTTTAATCGTTTGACTTGACTTGGCAAACTCTAATAAAATCATTATGTTAATGGCTTGAGTATTTTATTTTATTTTTTTAACTAAAAAACTATTAAAGCTTAAAAAATACTCCCTCCGTCCCAAACTCAACCTTACAGTTTCCGTTTCGGGCGTCCCAAATTTAATTGACAATTCCCTTAAATGGAAATACTCACTTTATCACTTTATCACATAAAATACTAATAAACAACTCTTTCTACCCCCAACTATTCATTACTTTATATATTGTTGTAATATAGTGATTAAAATTAGTGATTATGGGAAAAGTGATTAATAGTAGAAGTTGATGGTGTTTGTAAAAAAATTTAAAGAAAAATTGATAGTGTTTGCATAAAAGGTTAAAAGTTTTAAAGAAAAACTAATAAGTTACTAAAAACACCATCTTTGAAGCTTTTAACTTATAGCTTATGAGAACTTATTTAAGTTGTTAAAAGAGAAATAAAACACTCCAAATTACTTATGCACACAATCCTAGGGTACTATAATCACTTAAAAGTTTTTGCAAACACCCCCTATATATCAAGACGATTAGACAAATCATTGGCATTTCTACGAATAAGATGAATTTCCTAATCATTATATATTGTTGTAATATAGCCAAGTCGTTGCAGAAGGGAGAATATTACGTGTCTCCGATTCCGTCCGTCTTTTGTATGTCATACTAGAGTAAAATGATAATTTTTATCAAAAAATTGCGTCTAAAAATTACTCCCTCCGTCCCAATTCATTTTGCACCCTAAGATTTGCACACATATTAAGAAAAATTAATTTTTGTGTGTTTTGTTGACTTTTCAAAGGGGATGGAGGGTGAAGATTGTGATATTTTTTTCTATATTTGGAATGTACAAAATGAGTTGGGACGAATCGAAATAGAAAGTGTGCAAAATGAATTGGGACGGAGGGAGTCATACGTACCTTTGCACTCCCTAATCCACCTCCCCTTATTATGCAAACAACGCTCGTTGTCAAGTTTTGAATTTTTTTATACCAACAACATTGACTTCATAAGACAAAATAAAGAAAGCAAAAGCTCTCAACGTATGAGAGTAAAACATAGGCTTTCAACTTAGGAGAGAGAATTTGAAGCTCTTATGAACATTGACATCTCCTCGTACGGATTTGTATAGATTTGTTAGCGTTGAATCTGAGAAAAAATTTGCTAGGAAAATTCATACTCTAAATTTTATGGAGAAATTAGGTTTCTTGTAGCGATTAATGAATCCCTAGGATGTCTATATAGGGGAAGCTCAGCTTAAAGATTAAGCAATCTTTATTAGGAAGATATTTCCTAATCTTGCAAATCATATCTCTTAGATATGATTTTTCTAAATATATTTTCCTACAATAATATTTCATATATTATTTTGAGATTCCTATTTAATTAAATTTAATTTAATTAAACAGTAATAATAATTAATTCCAAATTAATATATTATTAATTAATTCTTCATAAATTAAATATTAAATCTAATTTAATACTTAATCATACAAGGAAATTACTTGTTTTGTGACCTATAGGCCCTCATATATCGAGTGATTAGTCAAACTAACTGTTTGAATTGAACCCTAGACAATAAATTAGACATTCTCAATATATAAGGTACGTTGCGATAATGTGTAACTACCTGTAACTATAACGTGGGCTATTGCGATATCTTCCTTTCATTCACTAATGCTCGATTAGTCTTGAACATGATGAAGTGTCTATTCAAATAACTTATATAATCATATTATCTCTAATCACTAATTGATCATTTATGTCACACTTGGCCACAAAGTCCAAGTTGACGTGCATTGACCAATGACTTTGATCCAATTATGATGAGAAGATGAGTATTCTCTCTAACTTCACTTTGAGGAATGAATCCTATTTTTTTGGCTCAACTACCACGCACATGCACTTCGTGATGAACCCAATCCAAGCCATATCTACCAATGAAAGGGTGCAAGCGTCGGTCATGATCAAAATTCATCACTCCACACATGTCGTGTGTATTGACCTCAAGTCAAAGGAGTATCACATCGCTCTCACTAACCGACACCCGTAGACACATATAGTGGAACTACATCAAACGGTTTATCGGATAGATATACCAATACCCTCTAATATATTTGTGCATCCATCATGAGATACCTAGTATCTCGTAGTAAGTGAGATCTTATTACACTATCTAAGAGTATGATGCAGATCTCACACCAATCTCAATTGCATCATCAATATCTCATTTTTTATGATTCTTAATCGGGGCTATTTGAGAATCATGCTTAAGTTATCTGAGTTCTCACAACCTCAATGACAACAGTGATTCATGGGAACACAAATAAGAACAAATGCAAACAATCAAACATAATATTCTAATAAGTGTAACGCCATATATTTAATATTAAATAAATAATAATATTAAACCAATACTGAATATTATCATAGCATTATGTCCTTATATAGAATTGTTTTTAGGACATTAATACTAGCATGGTGCACTTAGTGCACACGAGATCTATTTTTTATTAATATATAGGCGTACATTATAACAAAATATAGTAAAGATTTATACCAGAACGAAGGAGATAGGATTTTCTTAGTGTGATTATAATATTCATGTTCTTGTTTATGATGATAAATGACTCGGTAGTTATTAATTACTGCGTATTTATTTGTCTTTGGAATTTTATTTTATTTTATAATTCGGCATCCGGTTTAAGGATAGATTAATTTGAGGGACCAGAACTCACCATTCACTAACGGGGGCCCTACTTTAAGCTAAAGTTAAACTTTGTATGGATGACTCATCTCAAAAGTTGATCGCACCTGAGAGGATTTGAATCTGAAATCTAGAGATGAGCACACTTCTAAATCCTAAATTTACACCATTAGGCTCTTTGGACCTTAGACTTATTGCGTTTTTAATTCTATTTGGAATTTGACTTATGAATTGTTATTAATGATAGTTTATGGATGGTAAATTTACAATAATTTGAACTTTTTTCTAATTAGTATATATTTTTTTTTTTATCGGAAAAGACAAACCTGGGATTTGAACCTTGTGCCTACAAGATGAGGAAGGAGAGCTCAGGCGCTGGGCCACGCCGTTTGTGTATATTAATTAATTAATGTTATATGTGGTGAATTTGTGTATTTGTTATTAATTATTGTCTTTTGAATCTAAATTTCGTCCATAAACAATTCTTTTTCTAATAAATTAAAATTTGAAATTGTGCTGGACTGACTTAATGGGCCTGTAATGTAAGACTGGTTGTAGCCTTGTAGGGTTATATTCTTATAGACCCAATACAATCCAAGAACATAAATTGCAATTACTCTATCTTTTAGTGGCAACTCATTTAGGATATAATGGAATCGAGTAGAGTCAAATTTAAGAGTGTTTGAATTTAATTTGTTTATTATTTTGTCGAGCTTGAGTTTAATTATCGAATATAGATTTTTTAAGTTTAATCGAGTCTATATGAGTCTAAATGAATGTGATAATATCACTCTTAAAATAGATTATTCATCAATTAATTACAAAATAAAAGTTTATCAAATATATCAATTAATTCTATAATTTCATTTATTTAAACTACATATATTTACATTTATTATAAATATTAAGTGTAGGGATGTAAATGAGTCAAATCGAAGTACGTGAACAATTTGGGTCTCAACTCGAAAAAAATATCCGTTCAAATTCATTCGTTAAATTTCACTAGCCGAGCTCGAGCCCGAATTCGAGCGTGAGTATAATGGTATTTGGTTCGAAAGCTCACGAATAAGTTCGTTTTCAAAGCTCACGAATTTTTTTGCGAACTAGCTCGTTTATGTGGTAACGCCCCTATTCGCTAACATGGTTTGTAATAAAGCTCGTGAACATATCGCAAATAGACTCCTTAAGGGCTAATGAACATACTCGAATAATTTAATTAATTATTAATTGAATACTCGAACATACTCGAATAATTTAATTAATTATTAATTTCAATATTATAAAATTTTGTGGAAATTGAAATTTGAATACTTTAAATGTTTTTGAATATCTTTTAACGAGCTTGACGAGCCGAACTCATTTAACTTATTAATAAGCTTTTGCAAGCTCGAGCTTGAACTAAGTTTGATTAATTTGTTAACGAGCCCTTCACAAGCTGAACTCCAATCAGACTCATTTACTTCTTTAACGAACTTTTAGCTAGTCGAACTCGAACTATTCGAACCTAATATATTTTACACTCGAATCGAGCTTGAGTCCAATTACTAACATTCGAACCAAGCTCGAGCTGGTAGTATTTGATTCCACTCATTTACATCCCTAACTAAGTGCGAAAAATATAAATTAAATTCAAATTGTTCATTATATTTTATATGAGCTAGTTTACTATTTACTAACAAGTCTGTTCACGAACCAACGAATAAAGTATTATTGAGTTTGAGTTTATTTATTTATGTTGACGAACTTTATTAAGCAAGATCAAATTAATATTTCTCAATTTGATTTGATTGATTATTATATTCATCTCGTCACCAATTTATATATTTCTTTTAAAAAAAAGTATATATTTATTATAAACTTGTAATATATCTCATATTATTTATATATTAGATAAAGGCAAAAAATTATATGTGGCGATTTAATACATTAGATGACTATATATTGACATATATTAATTATCCATATCTTACAAAGTATCAAAATGTTACTGTTCAAATACCCCATCTTACTATGAAATTGTATCAGTGAAATATGCCTCGTGGAAAAATTTAATGAGGAAACCGGTCTTTACGCCATTTTTCACGTCGCCGAAAGTACGGAAATGTAGAATAAGAAAGCATGAGCATGTGAGGAAATGTTTTAAATTCTTGATTTCGAGTTTAGTTGTGGGTGATGCATATACTTCACCTTAATTATTTGCAACTACGTACTTACGTACGTACGTATAGGTACAGCTACATTTGGAACGTGTTCATTAATTTGTTTTCAGAACAATGTGAAACCCCAACAGTATAATTAATTTTCTAAACACATTTTCATTTAATTTGATGGACATGAATCATGATTAGACATAAGATTGTGCAAACCGATTAATATTGTACCAACCTTAACTACAACCGAACCGGCCATTTTCGATTCAGACGTTATCAGATAGATCGAATTATAAATCAATTGATAAAACTCTTAATATTTTTAGTCATTCCCATCTAAAAAGTTTTTTATCAATATTTTTATTTCATTCTTTTTCGGTCACGAGAATAATTTTTTTAGCAAGTATACCCTCAAATGGTGATACGGGCTTCATTAAATGATGTTACGGAATTAATATATTGTAAAATTTAATAAAATTGTGGTACAAACTTAAAAATAATAATACGGACTGAAATAATAGTGGTACGACGTTAAGATAAGGGTGGTGAGCCAAGACTTGAGATTAGGGGGGGCCAACAGTCGAATGTAAAACTTAACGATAAAAATATTACCGTGTTTGATAAGAATTTTTTTAATATATTTATATCAAAATATATACATTTTAGTAATTTTTTAAGTATCCAATATATATCAATATTTCTTCTATAAAATAATACTTACACTTCATATTAATGGAAACTTTAGTATTTATGCATATTCAAGAACATAATTTTTGGAGATATGAAAAGAAAATGAGAGAAGCACATAATTTTTGCATATTAAACTTTATTATTAATCATAATATTCTATATTTTTCCTTAAAATTATCAAAGTGATTTAATATTATGTGCGTGTATATATGGGGTTGGGTGGGGGCCATGGCCCCCCTTGGACAAAGAGTGGCTCCGCCACTGGGTACGAGATTAATTTAATAGTGGTACAGACCGAAATGATAGTGGTACGGGGTTGAAATAAGCATGGTACGGAGTTAATTTAATAGTAGTACGAGGTTAATTGAATGGTGATACAGAATGTATATATGTGGTACAGACTAAACTAATGAAAGAATAAAAAAGGATAGAGTTGGGAAAAAAATTTAATTAATAAGAATGATTACAAATTTTATGACACAAAAAAACTTTTATTTTTATGTTAGCCTATTTATATGAGCTAGCACGAGTTTTTGTTATAAATTAAAATAAAAAACTACTAATTTATATGAGCTAGCACGAGCTTACTAAAATTTTCTCTATTGCAATTTTTTTTTTTTTTTGACTGATCAAAACAAAGTTAGTTCTCGAGCTTATTAACAACGAGTTTGTTTACAAGCTAATGAAATGAATACAATTCAACTTCAGCTTGTTTATTTAGGTTGAAAAGCTTCATTAAACAAATTTTGAACGGCCGAATCTCAAATAGTTCGTGAACAACTTTGTTTGATTAGATAACCTTGTTTGATTACATTCCTACTCGCATTGCTCTAATTAAAGGTAAAGAGTCAGCTTACTAATGTCTAGGTTTTCTTCATTGAATCAACTACACAACACACATAATTAGACTCGTATCTGCGAATAGTATAAGTTTTCTTGTTAACAAAATAAAATGACAATATATATAGATCATATAATAAAATTAACAAAAATAGCCACAATTTTGGAAATTTCTCTTGATAATTGGTGTGCTTTACGAGGGAATTGATGGGCGTAGCAATGGTTGGATAAATGCTCGAGCCACCTACTATGGTGGGAATCAAAATCCAAGCACCCTTGGTAAGATTTGGTTAATTACAAAAGTATTGAATCTCATGCGCATCGTGTATTTATAGTGAATTTTTAAAATATATTACAACTTATTATATTAAAAGATATAATTTGTTTACACTGAACTATGTAATAATTTTTTTATATTAATAATTGTACAGTTTAATATAAATAAATTTTATCTTTCAATATAATAAATTGCATATTTTTAAAATGAAATATGATGCACGGTGCACCTGAATGCACACAAAATTTAGTCATTAAAAGAAATTATTTGTGTGAGATTATTATTTTACTATATATAGTAATTTCTTTTTCCTATTTTGAATTTTTATTTTATTTTCAAACTACTATTTTTGTTACAAAGTTAAAAGTCTCCCATAAAATTTGTCCATACTATGAAATTTAGATTATTATACTTATAAATTATTATAACACTTATTAATTGATATTATTATATTTAAAAAATAATATCATAATATTAAATATTATGGGTATTAATTTATATATAGTGGTATCAATTTTATGCTATGAACAAATTTCACTGAAGAGTTTTGTGTCTTTTGAGCAATATCTTCGGTGAAATTTGTTCGTAGTATGAAATTTATATAATTACATTTACAAATTAATGTATGAAGTAATACTATTACACTTACAAATTAATATTACAATATTAAATATTATTGATATTAATTTATAAAAGTGGTGGTATCAATCTATAAATTTAATGATATCAATTTCATATTATAATCAGTTTCAAGATTAAGGGAGAATTTGTCTCAGGAGAATAACAACGAATTATTTTACAAATTACTCTTTTCGTCCTATTTTTTATTATTCAGTTATTGTAGATACATAGATTAAGAAAAAGTAAAAGATAATAATATTAAATGGTATAAAGTGGGTAAAATGGGTTTGGTGGAGGGAAATAATAGTATTAAATGATGTAAAATGTATTAGGTGGAGAGAAATAATAGTATTAAATAGTATTGAAAGTTGTTTTATTTTCTTTTTAGGAAATGACCAAACAAAATTAGGACGACTATTTACGAAAAGTGGACAATTAAAATTAGGACAACACCTATTTAAAATTAAAATTAAAATTAAAGTGGACTATTTACGGAGTACAACAAATTAAAATTGATAATTTTAACTTAATATTGAAACTAATCAGGTGGAGCTTGCGGGTACGACAACACCTATCAAGCCGGTTTCGGGGTTCACACGGCGGCGTTGAGCGGCGCTCTATTCCGAGGCGGGGAGGCGTGCGGCGCTTGCTACCAAGTGATGTGCAACAGCATGGTGGAGCGCAAGTGGTGTCTCCGCCGTGGCTCCGTCAAAAGTGTGTGGGTCCGAGGCTCCAGAACCCGGAGCTGGAGCCCCATGCACCGCAATTGGGGCGCCAATTGGCAATCGAACTACGATCTTCAATTCCAAACACTGTCATTTCGTGTAACTCTAGTTAACTGTAGGACCCTCGCGTTCCTCAATGTTGTTCCTTCTTCGTGGAAGTTTGGGCAGACTTTTGCATCTCGGAATCAGTTCTCTTCTTGATCACTCCATTAGAAGCTAACTAACATTCAAATTGTCTTCATTAATTGTGGCGGAGGCAGATTATTTGATCATTATTTTTCCATGAACAATTACTTTTTTCAATGGTTCATGGATTATATATGTTTCCGATATATATGTGTAATGATTCGTTTCATATGTTAATTTTGTTGTATGAATGCATCTGTACCATTTGTCTCTTTAATCCCCACGTCTCTAATCACTCTATTTTAAAATACTCATTTTTAACGCAATATATTATTTATGATATTTTATAATTATTTAATTATTTATTTGGACTATTTTTTTTCAATCAGACTAAGGATTTCATTCATATGTGGGTATAAACAATACCCAAATACAGATACAATTATATATTGAAATACATTTCGAGCTCACAACAATAAGATCAATAGCATAAAGCAAATAGTCAACAAACTCTTAGACTAAGAGCATGATTATGATTCTCCAAGAGCACAACTTGGGTTATTGATAAGTCTTCCACCGATGACTATGAGCTTCTCTCACCACTGCCTTGTCCGGGAGCTTCAACACTACGTGTATTCCCTCTAAACAAATGGAACTTTCAATCTTGGTATTGGGACCACTGATTATCTCCATGCAGAATGTTTTGTTGATTCTCATATCGAAGATTAGGATGATCCCTCCACCTCGGGTTGTAAGTATTGGAGTGTGGATCATATCGACGACCCTGAGAATTTCCAAAACCAACTGCATTAGCATGTTGCTTTACCTCCAAATTCAGAATTTGGCAATCATCAGTAGCGTGCTCTGTGGTGATACAAAGTAGGCATGGTCGGACTTCTGGAGTTCTGCCTTTTATGAGTGTTTCCATCATGCTTGTAATTTTCTGTAGTGCATCATCCTTCGACTCATCAACAGGCCTTGACATTGCATCACGTTCACCAAATTGTTGAGTATTTGCTGCCATTTTGGATATCAACTCTCGTGCAGCCTCCATGCCATCCCCATCAAAGCTCCGCCACTAGCTGCGTGATTAGTGTTTAAATATGTACATATTATATCCGTTTCGTGTGTTATTTTGGTTATTATAATATATTATTTGTAGCATTTTCATATATAATTTTCATAGATGTATTGCTTAATTGTTGAGGTCATAACTTGAGATATACTTATCCAAATTATAGGATATTGATGTTGTTGGATACCTAAGATAATATAATAAAGCTATAAGATATCATATTGGTCCAAACTTGTAAGTTTGGGGTCCAATTTATAGTCAAAAAAGTCGAGACTACATTGCTATCCAATTTGTGAATAAGTTTTGATCCAAAATACATTTTCGTATTCGGGCAATATCTTGAGCTACACTAATCCAATTGGCCCAATTCTAGTTGCATTGGATCAATAACCCATTGGGCTACAAGTTTTATTCAGGTCCAAAAGATTAAAAACGTTGGCTTCAAGGGTGAAAAGGTGAGTCAATGTAAATATTCCAGATTTCAAAGATCACAAGACACAATCTGAAAGTTTATTCACAATAATTCACCACTACATCCAAATGACAAGAGATCAACTGAAATGAATAGCTAAGAGGCGTGTCAACATAGTGTAAAAAGACCAATGCCATTAAATTCACACAAGTGGAGATATTGAGTGGTCAATTTGTCAACAAAATCTGCCAAGAATCATAAAGGCAGATTGAGCTACCTCACTATTTTGGTCATATATTTCAAAATACAAAGCCGAATTTTGAGATCTTGGTCTCCCTGGAATGATAACTCAAAGATCTACAAGACCTTTTTAGGAAGAAAGTTAAGATTCGGATGGATAGAGAGCTTAAATGATCAATATTTATAGGCCACTGAATTGATTGCAAAAGTCCCTACAATGCACAAATGTGTGGCCTATATAAAGGGCTCTTTAGCAACCTTTGAGAGGCATCCAATTTCATGTAATACCTATCATTGAAGGCTGTTTTTAACTCTCTGAAAAATAGAACTTTGTGTTTGTGATCCAATGTATGAATTGGCTAAGTGATTTTAGCTCAAGATATTGTATAAATACGAAAATGTATTTTGGATCAAAACTTATTCACAAATTGGACAACAATGTAGTCTCGACTTTTTGAGTATAATTGGACCCCAAACTTGCAAGTTGAACTAATATGACATCTTATAGCTTTAATACATTATCTTAGGTGTCCAACAACATCAATATCCTATAATTTGGATAAGTATATCTCAAGTTATGACCTCAATAATCAAGCAATACATCTATGAAAATTATATATGAAAATGCCATAAATAATATATTATAATAATCAAAATAACACATAAAACGGATATAACATGTACATATTTAAACACTAATCATATCAAAAACTTGATAACTCTTGAAGTTGTACACCCAAGTGTAGGTTTGTCTCAAGTAATAAAATTTCTCGGAACTCTGAGTGTCGAACCACAAGGAGGTTTGGAAGAAAATATGTCAACTAGTAGGTAATAATTCAAGGGTCTATATAATATTCTAAATACTAGAGCTTTGGGATTTCACTTTAAGTAAAACACTAGAATTACTCTTGGCTATCTTTAATAAGTCAATTGAAATCTAACAATCAAGTTATTTCAATCGAAAGATAAAGCTTTAAGCACTTAGAGAATTATGAAGACTTTCTTTTAGTTAACTTAATGAGTTTATGAAATCAATTATTGAAATGTAAGGCTAAGCATTCATTGTGTCAATATGTCTACAACAAATCAAAGTCTCAACATAACAAAAGAGGTTACATAATTCATTAAATAAGTAAAAAGATTATACATTTGAAGATTTTTATTGACAAACCAAGAACATTACTAGTATCTTACTAAAGCTTCCTCTCTGGCTCTAGCAAAACACTTAGCTACTCATACTAATACAAACACAACTCATATTTTTCAGAGAGTTACTAGCCTAATGATAAGAGTATTACATAAAATTGGATGTCTCTCAAAGGTTGCCAAAGAGCCCTTTATATAGGCCACAAGTTTGTGCATTGTAGGGACTTTTACAATCAATTCGGTGGCCTATAAAGATTGATCATTTCATCCCTCTATCCGTCCGAATCTTGACTTTCTTCCTGAAATAGATCTTGTAGATATTTGAGTTATCTTTTCAGGGAGACCAAGATCTCAAAATTCGGCTTTATAGTTTGAAATATATGACCGAAATAGTGAGGTAGCTCAATCTGCCTTTATGATTCTTGGCAGATTTTGTTGACAAATTGAACACTCAATATCTCCACTTGTGTGAATTTAAAGTCATTGGTATTTTTAAATTGTGTTAATACGTCTCTTAAATATTCATTTCAGTTGGTCTTGTGTCATTTGGATGTATTGGTGAATTATTGTGAATAAACTTCCAGATTGTGTCCTGTGCGCTTTGAAATCTGGAACATTTATATTGATTCACCTTTTCACCCTTGAAGCTGACGTTTTTAATATTTGGACCTGAAGACAACTTGTAGCCCAATGAGTTAGTGATCCAATGCAATTAGAATTTGGCCAATTGGATTAGTGTAGCTCAAGATATTGTCCAAATACGAAAATGTATTTTGGATCAAAACTTATTCACAAATTGGACAGTAATGTAGTCTCGACTTTTTGAGTATATTTGGACCCCAAACTTGCAAGTGTGGACCAATATGACATCTTATAGCTTTAGTACATTATCTTAGGTGTCCAACAACATCAATATCCTATAATTTGGATAAGTATGTCTCAAGTTATGACCTCAACAATCAAGCAATACATCTATGAAAATGCTACAAATAATATATTATAATAACCAAAATAACACATGAAACGGATATAACATGTATATATTTAAACAGTAATCACTGCGTCAATCATGTTCTGATCCATGAGAGTGATCCCCTCATATAAATATTGTATGAGCAACTGATCTCTAATCTGATTTTGAGGGCAAGCCGCTATGAGGCGTTTGAAACGTTCCCAATACTCATATAGTGTCTCCCCTGATCCTTGTCTAGCACCTGATATTTTCTTCCGTAGAACTGCCACTCGAGTAGCTGGAAAATAATGTTGTAGGAAGGTCTTCACCATCTCGTTCCATGTCGTAATTAACTCAGGTGGCAAGAAATACAACCAGTCTGTTGCTATGTTTTTTAGTGCAAAGGGAAATGCCCTAGCTTAATTTGTTCCTCGGTAACCCCGGTTGATTTCATGCTTGAGCATACGACATGGAACTCCTTGAGAAAAGTATGTGGGTTTGCTCTTGCAAGACCATGAAAAGATGGCAATAAATGTATTAGACCGGATTTAAGCTCAAAATTAATATTAGCAACTAAAGCAGGAATACGAATGCAAAGTGGTTAATGATTTGTAGTTGGGTTTGCCAACTCATTCATCAATCTTTCTTCAACCATATTTTCGAAATTTATTTAGAAATTGGATCCTTCACCACTGTTAACTCCTTCTTCACTACTTGTTTCTTCAATTGGTGAAAAATTGATTTGCCGATGTGCATGAGTTTTCTGCCTAAGTCTTTTGGCAATCCTCTCAACCTCTGGATTGAATTCAAGTCATGCACTACGATTAGAACGTGTGATCATTATCTAGAAATGAAAAACAAAATAGACATTGAAAGGGTCAGTGTTAGTGTAGTCTGCAAAAATAATAAATAGTGTGTGTGAGAATTCTTTTTTTTTTTTAAGAACAACAACACAAAAATAAATGAAAATTTCAACTATTCCCCGGCAACGGCGCCAAAATTTGGTGTGTTGTCATCGGCACCAAAAAATAAATTAATACCTTAACTAATCCACTAATGTGTAGTAGGATAAGTAATGGTCGATCCCACAGGGAATAGAGAAATTCAATTTATTATCCGCGTATTAAAATAGTAATAAAGGAGGGGAGGGGTGGATGATTTGTTTGATGATTAACAATTAAAAAGAGAATTGCAAATTAATTTATTCTAAAGTAAAATATAGATGAAAGATTCAATAGAAGTGAATTTCTAGCTCTCAGATTGCTTCCCCCTGAATGAAATGATTAATTAAATTAAACAATGTACGAAATTCACAACTTAACTCGAATCTTGCCCCTAAACTAGTGGTAAGACCAAACTAGTTCGAATTATTTCTTAAATTTAATTAATAAAGAAATATGATTTCTCATTAACCCATTCTAAGAATAACCTCAAAACATGTATTTGAGATTCAACTCTTAGAATGCATTAACGAAATAAAATAATAGGACAAACTAGACTATGAATACGAGATGCTCGTTTCATACAATCTAGACTTCGTTATCCCAAGGTTTCCCTATTTGCTACTCCGATTACACAATTATAACAATTACGAATTTATAAAGTGTAATCTAGATAGAAATAATTAATGAATAAAATCCGGGTGATCAAACCAAATTAAACCACTAATCAGACATGCATAGCATAAATCAAATAATGAAGAAATCGAGTTAAGCAAGAAAAATGATACTCCCTTCGTCCCAGAAGACTTAGTACACTTACTTTTTGCTCATGTTTTTGCGTGCGAATTGTTTATTAGTATTTGAAATAATAAAGTGACTTTTAAGGTGGGGTATGATAGTTTTTACCCTTCTCTGTCATACGCATTTTTCAAAATTACTTTATCATTTCAAATAGTAATAAAAAAACTTGTTCGCTAAAACACGAACTGAACAGTAACTTTGCAAAGTGTTCCAGGACGGAGGGAGTACTAATTTAATCAAACATCAAAAACATTCAGGATTCGATTTTTCTCAAGCTAGAACATGAACTTAGCCACTAAGCATGGCTAATGAAACAAGATAAAGATAGAATAAACAATATTGAAAACTTCAACAAATAAAATGAGCACTAAAGTTCTTGTATCACAATTCTATTTATGTTTCTTCCTTTCTTTCTTGATAATGAAATGCCCAATAGGAGGGGCTTTATATGTTAGTGTTAGTGTCCTAGAGACAATTTTATTGTGAGGACAAAATACTACGATAATATTCAGTTTTGGTTTTAATATTATTATTTATTTAATATTAAATATATGGCATTATACTTGTTTGAATATTATGTTTGGTTGTTTGCATTTATTCTTATTTGTGTTCACATGAGTCATTGTTGTCACTGAGGATGTGAGAACTCAGATGACTTAAGCATGATTCTCAAATTGCGCCGATCAAGGTGTTAGTGTTAGTGTCCTAGAGACAATCTATTGTAAGGACATAATACTCGATGATATTCAGTTTGATTTAATATTATAGTTCATTTAATATTATTGAATGGAAATATACTTGTTTGAATATTATGTTTGATTGTTTGCATTTATTCATGCAAGTGTTCCCACGAGTCATTGTTGTCATTGAGGTTGTGAGAACTCAGATGACTTAAGCATGATTCTCAAATGGCCCCGATCAAGGATCATCAAGAATGGGAGAGTGACTGAACTCACGCCACTCAGACGTCTTCTACCTAGACTGTTAGAGATCGGGAATTGGTTTGATCACATGGGCATATCGCCGCGTTATGAACAGTTTGATGTTGTTAGGATGCCGACAGACCAACAATTTATTCAGGAAATAATGACAATTGTGGTGTGTACGCATCCATGTATGTCGATGGTATGATTTTGAGTCAATTTAAAAATCTCAAAGACTTGAAAAGTGTCATCAAGTATAGGCAACAAATGGCACTGCAGATTTTCGTATCTAGTCAATCTGAGACTTAGATTATTATTTTTTGAATGTTTGTTGGATTTGAAAATGTAAAAAAGTGCGGTATTTGTAGAGCTACGAGTCATACACAATGATTTTGTGATCAACGTCCTACTCAATTTAGTGATGATGAGTAATTATATGTTGTATAATTATAGATTGTGTTAGCTTAATGACTCATTATTACTATTGTTGGACCTTTTGGAACACTTGATATAACTTATGGACTTCTGCTTTATCAAATTGTCTTTCTATAACATAATTTGTTTTAAACATGCTACGTTGGAGTTTAAGATTTAATTTTATAGTTTATACAAACCACATCAAAACATAGAAAAACAACATAATAGAATCAACAAAAAAAAAAAGAAAAACAGCACAAGGACATCTGCTAAAAAAGCAGCAACAAAAAATAGTAATATCAACAAAAAAAAAATGGAAAAAAAACAACAAAAAAAATTTGCTAAAAAAACAGCAAAATAACATAACAAGAAGTTTGTTTTAGAATGTCTAACATCACAAAATCAGCCTAAGAACAGACTAGACGTGAAAATCTTTAAGTCATCAATAAATTTTTGAACGATTGTTTAGTTGTATGTATAAATATTTTTTTTAAAAGTTAGTAACAAAGCTATCATGCAACGCTTCCAAAATAAGAAGAGTAGAAGAGGTATGTTATTAGATGTATTAACATTGTGTTTTCAAATGTGTATATAATTATGTTTAACATTTTAATTATATAAATATGTGTATTAGTTTATGTTTTTGTTTTAAACTTTTATTTTCGTACTTTTTATTATTATTAATTGGGGAATGGTTCTCATGAGCACAAGTGTATCGTGCACTGCATAGTATATTTTAGAACCATGCAACATGTTGCACTAAAATATGCAAATTGTCTACACTGAAACGTGCAACTTGTTTTCCATATTAATAGTTGCATGGTTCAGTATAAACAAGTTGCATATTTCAGTGCAACAAGTTGCATACTTCTAAAATACACTATGAAGTGCACGATGCACTTGATGCATACAAAATTTAGTCTTAATTGGGCCCCCCTAGACGAAAATTTTTACTCCGGCACTGGCTCCTTGGATATATGTTAGATGATGGTCTCTTGCTTGTATTCAAAGAAAGAATGAAGAGTGAGGAAGGAAAGGTGAAACCGTGAGCTTTAATATATAAGAGGAGATGGTTTCTTCAAGTGAACAAATGAGAAGTTGAAGATTTTTATCTTTGGACAAGGGATGAAAACAAAACAGGGAGCTTGGTGGAAGGACATCTTTCACTTTGGTGGATGAAGATGATGGTCGGTTAGTTTGGTGTTGTGTTCTTCTATGTTCCTTTATGTAGAGTTTGGCTCCATTTTTCTGCACCATTTTGGTATTTTCAACCTTGCAAGGACGAATATGATGGAAATTGTTTGGAAGGAGTGAGGATTAGTTTGTAATTTGTGCTTGATGGTGTGTTGGCAAGAAGGGGCCATATATTAAGGTGTGCCTTAGGTTTTTGGTTGTAAACCACTCTATATATGTCTTATAAAATTGTGGTTTCGCTAATTGAAAATTACGAGTTCATTAGAATTAATTGTTTAAGATTTTTAGTGGCTGACTCATCACGTTTTGAGATGTAAATTATTTAATTAATTACTCCCTCCGTTTCAAAAGACTTTGCACAGTTAATATTTCGTTCGTATTTTAACGACGAGTTCTTAATTACTATTTCAGAAAGGCGTATGATAGAGGAGGGGTAAAACTAACATACCCCACCTTAAAAGTCACTTTATTATTTTAAATATTAATTTATTTTTTAAATACTAATAAACAATTCATTCGCTAAAATACGAGCAAAAAGGTAAGTGTGCAAAATTTTTTGGGATAGAGGAAGTAATTAGTTTTTCTTAAATTCCACAAAATTCAATTTTATTTTATTTTTTTGAAAGGCACAAAATTCTAATTTAGTTGGACCTGGAATAGAAAACTAGAACTCGTCCAAATTCCAAAACCCTTATTAGAAACTCTTGGAAAAGAGAACAGAAAAGCCCTTTGAGAATCTGAGCAAAAATAGAGCGAGAATCGCTGTTATCGCTTTTCAGAAAATTTTATTTTATATGTCCTTTTACCGATAATTATCTGATACCGTCTACGTGCTTTTTCGCTGAAAATGGCGCTCAAGCTTAACGCTTCAGCTGTTTATTCACTCCAGGTTATCATTCTATCTTTCTTTCTCAAATTTAAATTTGGGACTGTATTCGGATATGGGTTGCCGGAAACATGACAAAATTTTGAATGGGTTTCTTAATTCTCAGATTTTTTTGTCAAAATTTATGTTCAAACAGGGCATTGTTTGTTAATTTTTCATTTACTATAAAATTAAGTGTCCAAAGTGAGTTTAAAATTTCTTATTAGCTAATTTTGGCTTCAGAGAGGGAGATTAGGTAGTGGATTAGTTTCACTTATTTTTGTAGGGGGTAGAATTTGGAGCAGTAGCTGTGATCTGTAATTTTTTATTTTAGCTTCAAATAGTCAAAAAAAAAAAAGGAAGATTTTGAATGCATTTGCTAATCTTGAGTTGGAGTGTTAAGTGGTTGAACAATTAGTGTATTGTATCTTACTAAGTTCGCTTCAATTTTTGTTTCTCACAAGTTATAATATATATATAGGCAAAGTATAGAATGAACAAGTTTCACACAAAAATCAGTGAAACTGGTTAAGGGGTGTGACTTATATTACTAAAGGGTATTAATTGTGATAACTGAAGGGTATATCTTTTTACTACATAATGGGTATTACTCATAACACTGAAGGGTGTGACTTATATTATAACGGGGGTATTAGTAGTGATAACTGAAGGGTGTGACTTATATTATAAAAGGGTATTAATCGTGATAACTGAAGGGTCATGTCTGTAAATATAGAACCAGTTTCACAGTGAATAAGTTTCACATGAGACCTACTCATATATATATATATATATAAGAAAAGAATTGATGTTGTGAATGTTTAATCATTAGCAAGTTCTTTTGTCTCCTTGAACTATCTTTCTTCACTTGTATGCTCTGATATGTAGTTCGAGGAATATTAGGGAGTGCTTGTCAAATTCTTCAATAAAAATAATAATGAGAATAATTGAACGTTGAATTACAACAAAAATTATATTTACATTGTTGGTATTATGCTCTAATCTTGGAATAATTAGGGACAAAAAATGATTGTTGGTTGCCAAATAGTGTAATAGTTGAACATAAATGATTATGGGAGGGAAGGTAGTTCATCAAAATGGGGTAATAATTAACTTATTTCGAGTCTAATTACCTCGTTAAAAGTATGAAGAAGATGAATTGATCATCTTTTATTCTCACTTATCACCACATTTGCACATGCTCATTCTCATTACGGCATTACCGTTCCCATTGAAGACGTTTTAATCAAAGCACTCCCTTAATCTTTTTTCTTAAGTAAAGTCCTATGTGAACCAGTTTTATCGTGCAATTGGTTTGCATTTTGTGTGTATTCTTAAACGATATTAGTTGTTTCATTGAAACGTATTAGTTTGATAGTATTAGTTGTTTCATCAAAAAGTATTAGTTGTTTTACTATAAAGTGATACTTGTGGAATAGTTGCACGGTAATACTGTATTACACAAGACCAACTCTTTTTCTTAGTATACCCCCTAACGACTCTCTTCTGCAGAACCTTCAGTTATACCATACAACCCAGAGCTGCATATATAGTTTCAAAACAAATCGATTATGTCAACGAACCCCAAGATACAATTGCAGTATAAATATGGCCGCTGAGCAGCCAGAGAATCACAGGACGTCGAATATTGGTCTTATTGTGGACAAGGCAAGAAGTTTGTGGGACAGTTCTCCTCAGCCAATCAAGAGTTTCCCTTGGAACAACACATCGAAGCATTTTGTACAACTCATCCTCGATCTTGCCTTAGAAGTTATCAAATACTTATCAATACCTATATTTGCCATTACATCAATAAGTGAAATGTCTTATTGTGCGCACGAGAGGAAGCTATACCTAATCCCACTTCCATTTCTGATCGGAGCTGCAGTGGCCGGGGTGTTGAAAAATGCTGCTCTGGAATCATCATCATATCTCAAGGTGATTTTAACCCCTCATGTAATTATTACATTTGCATTGATGTTTCTAAAATTTTAGTAGGAAGAAAATTTTTCCACTGATTTTGGGATCAGCTTCATATCTCAAGGTGATTTTTGGCCCTCATGTTTTTATTACATTAAATTTTAAAGGGATAAGGTACATCTAGAACCCTCAACTATCACCTCAGGTTCAAGTAAGCCCTTAATGTATTTTTTTGGTGTAAATTAGCCCTTTAAAATTTTCAAATGGAACAAGTACGCCCTTAATGTATTTTAATGTTGCAAATAAACCCGTTATACCTTTAAAACAAAAACAAAATGTTTTTCTATTAATCCAAAGTAAAGTTAAATTTTCTTAGTTGCTAGTCAACCAAATATGGCTGTAGTTTTTTTTTTCCAATGTGATGTTTCTTTTTTTTATAATGAATTTATTTTATATTTTTTTATATTTTTTTGATTAAAAAATGAAATTATAGGGGCATAGATGTACCTATTTTCAAGTTTAAACATTAAAATTGTGTTTGATGTCGTTCATGGAAAGTGGAAAAGTATTTATGTTGTTAATTAGAATATGCAAAGCGTGCTCTGTTGAGACTTCAGTAATGTCATTCCCTCTTCAAATTTGTCCGATCTTACTATTTCGGACATCTTTATGGATGATGAACTATTGATAGGAATAATGCATTCACAGATCCCTAAACTATTTTGATAGTTCTTTAAACTATTTTTTATTGTAAAAAGCCTTCAAGTATTGAATTTTTATTTCACGAGCTCACTCGAGATGCCTGAATTTTTCGATTTATCTTAGTAGTCCTGTCAATAATATGTACATTAATTTTATTAATATTCAGATGTATTTTGTGCAGGTCGTTTTAACATTAATACTTCAAGTGATATGGAAACCTAAAATGGCTTGCAAAATACTCTGGTGTAGATTATTATTAAATAAGGCTGACACGTACTTAATTTAACAGGACAACTAAGGTGAATCGAAAATTTTTGTCAATTTTCATCTTGAGGGAGCTCGTGATATTAAATTTCGATACGTAAAAGGCATTTTAAAACAAAAATAGTTTAGGGACCTATCTAAATAAAAGTTGATAATTTAGGGACTTTTTGATGCTTTATTCTGAAAAGAATGTTCAAATATATATTCTTTAATGTTTTCTTGTTTTGTTTCTTTTGATTGCAGTATGCAGAAGTCCCCTGGCATCTGATTGCTGTTATGATATTCTTTGCACTACTCAAACTTCCCGGACCATATTACCCTTTCTGGGGGCGCATATTCATTCCACATTTCGCGAATGGGGCATTATTAAGGACCTTGTGGTTCATGTTTTTATGGTACCAGAGTCCCAAAAAGGCATCCATAAACAACGGTGTCGATTCAGTTATTGACAATACGGAGGCAGACAAGACCTCATAGTGGTCGTCGTTGCATAGGTAATACTCCCTCAGATCCATTTTATTTGTCTTTCGAGAGAAGAATTTTTTACCCAAAATAATTGTCATTTTGCACCAAGAGAATCAAATATCATATTCCACTTTTGCCCTTCTACTTGTTTTTTTTGTGAAGTATGCATTAACTAAACAAATTTACTTCATGTAGGTAAACAAAAGGGTAAATATGTTAAACGTATATTTATTGCTATTTAATGACTTTCTAAAACATACTTAAACAACAGGTTAAAAGTGTCGAAGGGAGCAATTGTTACTCGTGAAAATATATCAATAGTGTTGTGGTTTATACTAGAATCTTTAAATTGATGATGAATAACACTCTATTAATTTGTTCTGCTATTACACGGACTTCCTGCAGATGTGTATTCGCATTATCTGTTAACCTGTGGGTAGTAACATCATAAACATGTTATCTGATTGCATATAGGGGATTTTTGTATATTCAGACATATTAATACATAGTTACGCTTTTGTTGCTTGGATTTGTAACATGAAACGTTTTTACCCATGAACTAAGATGCAGAATATGCCTCTTCTGTAGTTCTTATGCTGTTTTGTTTGTTTTTATATTTTTTCTGCAACTTGATGTTTAGAGAAACAATATGCAGACCTTGAGAAAAATGGTGGTTGAGACTCCTTTATTTTTTCCGGATCTAGGAGATAGCAAAAACAGCGGAAGGCCCAATTGTAATACGAGCAATGGCGTTGTCCCCCGTTGCAGCAAAAGAATCGTTTTTAATCTTATTTTGTTAATGTTTTGAATCTCTCTGTTGATAGCTGAATGCACTGTTTCTATACTTCTCTGTTGACGCTTATCTATATCTTGGTGTAATGTGTAGTTTTCGTATTTCTTTGCATCTCCTTTTTTAAAACAATTGGTTTTATTACAATCAAAACATTGTAATGAACTATCCCTATAATGTTTTACTTGGAGATTCAATACAAGAAAAAGAGGAAGGTAAGAGGAAGGAAGACCATTGACCAGATAACACTAACGGTATGTTTGTTTTGAAACTTTGGTAAGATGAAAAGTTTGTTTTATATCAGACTAATACATAAGCTTGAATTATAATTTATTGTTTGAGTTATGTTAATGATTAAATTATCTATAATTATTAATGTAAATATGTGACAATTTGAGAAGACTAATGAGTTGCTGGTTTTTTAGGGATGTATTGAACTGGAATTTTGGATATTTGATTTTAAATCCAATTTAAAACATGACTTAGATTCCAAAGCACAAATCCATCAATGGAAATAAAAAAACCAACTCAAATAATAATTTACACTGATCTCGATTCACAACAATTTCCCAACAATAATATACAAACTACACTATTCTGGAAATATAATATAAATTCCATGAATCAACCTGAGCTTCCTGAGAAATCGCCGGAAAGCCCACTGCCATAAGATGCAGACCCGCCGTATGATGCAGAACCACCTGCACGTGAACTGCTAGCACGAGCTGCTTTCTGTAGTTGCCGAATCTTGAACGCATCTCTCGGCAACGGTTGGTTTTGGACAGTAGATGTCTCATCCTCATCTTGCCCTAACATTGATACACATATCAGTAATGATGCAAGTCAAGTGACACAAAACTAACCATTCCTCCAATTTCTCAACAATGACGAGTATAATCGCGGAAAAGTATTAGTGTGTACATTGAAAAGTACCAGTACTGTTCAGCATATGAACTAATATCTTCTTTTATGTAAACTAATACTTTTTGTGGATCATGCATAAATTGATCAAAATTTCATAGAAGTTTTAGTTCAAAAGTAATATAGGAATAACATACTGTCTGTGTTTTTCCTTTTCCCTTGTTGTCTTGATTGTCTAAATTTGGTAGAACCAGATAGATCACTGGTGCTTGGAGCAGGCTGTTGAGGTGACCCAGATTTGGCACTAGGTGCTGGTACATTGCTTTGCAAACATATGGATATCACAAAATCCACATTCGGGCATGGACCTAAAAGAAAATGATCCATTAACATAATATAGCTAAATTAAAACATACCCCCCTCCAGGAAAAAACACAGAGTGAACGAGAGCAGAACCGAACAGGATTTTGGCTCCAAGATTTACCCCCCAAACCAAAATTCCACCACCACCACCACCCAGATAAAAGATATTAATATATAAACCAGTATAACAAATCTAATAAGAGATCTAATGTGTAATGTGTTGGTATGGATATCAGTTACATAATGAAATTATCCTCTAAACTCGAGCAGAACCGAACTCCACCTTTGATTAGGTCAGAATTGGGCAAAAGTATAGAGAGAAAAATTTTAGATGGTACCTTCAACAGATGGCAAATTGGTCAAGAAAGTTGCTAATGATGGAGGTAAAGTTTTCACTATATCGTTGATTGAAGTGGGTCCCCGACTAGTGATGTTATCTGGCAATGTGATTGAAGGAACTGGAAGCACAGGGGCAAGAGTTCCTGCAAGGTTTAAATTATAATAGATGTTTACATATTAAAAAATATATTAACCAGACAGGGGTATCATTAACAATTAACAATACAATTAATAACCCACTATATGATCAGATTATCATAAGTTCTTCACAGAATAAAAAAGGTGAGCAATAAGCCAAATGATCACATTCCAAGATTCCACCAAAGAGATTGAACTCCTCTGATTTCTACAATTTCTTTTAAATATTTGCAAAACAAGAAGAAAGTAAAGAGTTTATACAAATAAAATCTTGCACTAAAAAACACGGAACTATACTAGGAAATCATATCTTATGAGACCATTTTCTGAACGTAAAACAAGACAGAAAGCTCTAATATCCAAAAACAAATTTATGTATGCATTGATCAAGACACAGATGCTTATTCACTAATTTTTGTTGCACGCACACTAATATGATAATTAAAATAAAATTTCCATCCCATAGATATTTTTCCATAAAATTAGCCACAATGTTTAACTCAAGGATAAGCAGATAGAGCAACAATTTTCAAGCTAATAGAATGAAAAAGTGTTTGCTAAACTGTCGAAAAAATATCAACTACTACTGAATCCATCAGTTTACTGAAAATCACTTTGTAGATTCTAAGCGTTGTACCAAGATAATGTATCAGTAAATGATTTTACACCAAATACAACAAGAAAAAAGATTCACAATACCAGGCTTTTGAGTTGGACCATAAATCACCGTTCTTGATACATCAGGATTAACAATCTTGCCAGATATATTTGAATTATTTGATTCTGAAATGCTCCGATCTGCATTCAGAAAAAGATACAAATAAATTTTAAAAATGGTAGAGAAAATAACCCACAAGGCCACAAGAGTATAAATCATTATTTTACCTGCAGAACTAGGTCCATTGACAGCAACAGGATTTTCAATCTTCTTATTTAAATTTTTAGTCAGCCACTAAAAGAGAAGGACAATATGATGATTAGAATTTTTCCAAAGTGAACATAAAGATGAGTTCTACTGTATTATTGAGATTGAGTGAGGGCAGCACTAATTACTTCTTGACGAGCTAAATGATCCAAGTCCTTAGTCGAACAAGGCCACAGATCTTTGAAACTATATCGTGATATAACATCTTGCAGAGAGTTTTCTAAACTCGATTCTCCATTCTCAGTCATTCGAGATAAAGCTTCTTTTCTTCTTTGCTCAACCTATAGTAACAGTATAACTGAATGTAAGGTTCACAACAAACATATCTTGTTCTGATAAAATCACAATTCGATACATGACCTTTTAGATTGTTGTCAACATAAGTTTCCAGAAAATAGTCGTATGATAATAATTGCAAAATTTAAAAAGTATATGTATTGAATTACGAATTTTGAAAACATATGCTGTAATCAAGAAAACGTGAAATGTCATGATTTTTTATGCAATTAACCCTAATTTAAATACCACCTCTGCAAAATACAATATTTACTTCCATAAAATTGGCAAGAAATTCTCAGAGTTGGAATTGGTTTTCAATTGTTTTGTATGGTAAGACAAAACACTTTCTATCATGAAAATTGCATTACTCCATAAAACCAACCTAAAGAAACTACTGACATGAGATCAGACAATACAAACAGTCAAAATAATGACTATTGATGAAGCTACCTTTAACATGCTGGTAAGATCTCCATAGGTCTGCTCAAATTGGGTAAATCTATTCCAAACCTGCAATAAAGTAAATAAAAATCTCATCATAATACAAGTAAATGTAATCACTACCTTATATTTTGCCCCAAATTTCAGCATTTCCAACTCAAAGTGGGCAAAAGGTGTTAAAGAAAATGAAACCAAAACATTGAAGATGTGGATGGACTCCGCAAACTGATATGAAGTACACACTACACAGAAGTTTTATCTTGAACTCGGTATCACTGTCTAGTATACGAAGTGTCACAGTTTAGTGATTTTGAGAAAAACAATACATGAAATCAAGCATATTTTAAATGGTGATACTTCGTATGCTTAAAGGTGATACTTTGAAGAAGAGAGTGTTCACATGAACCTTCTCCACAGGAGATCTACACCATA
Organism: Stenogyne calaminthoides; assembly: GCA_037126765.1. Taxonomy (NCBI): domain Eukaryota; kingdom Viridiplantae; phylum Streptophyta; class Magnoliopsida; order Lamiales; family Lamiaceae; genus Stenogyne; species Stenogyne calaminthoides. Next base: position 46,340,275 of record JBBCBC010000003.1, read on the forward strand.
GATCATGGTTATGATATTTTCAAGATCTTTTCATTCAAATGCATCTATTTTTTAAAATATAAAAACAAATCTTTATTAAAGTGGCGTCAATAAATCTCTTTCATTTTTCACAAGATTGGCAACTAAGGCAAATTTACCTTAGCGTATTTGAAATATAAAATTGATCTACATTAATGAAGCAGAATTATATCAAATAAAGCAATAGAGAGGACAACAGAATAATGATGTACCTCAACAGATTCATCAGGTGGAAGTGAGCTCAATGCACGCTCAAATAAAGCACGGATGTTTCTATCATCATTCAGGCGGCACAAGAAATCAGCATATCTGCAATTTAAAGTAAGGTCAGAAAAAAATGAAGTAATATAAGTTTTTTTCCTACACATTACCTCAAACTGATATTACAAAAAAAAAAACCATGAAAAAGATGTGGAAAAACAGTGTGCAATTATAGATTAGAAAGAGGAAGAGAGAAATGCCTACACGAGGAAATTACTAAAACTGCAGTAGCTCTAAGTACTGTAATTTTGTTTCACTGCTGTGCTAGTCAGACCCTTTGTTCCAATTTTAATGTCTTTAGAGAAAAAATTTGTTCCAAAATATCTATCATTTTTTACTTTCCAAGAGAAATTAAATACTTTTATCTAACTTTACCCTTTTCTTAATTTTTGTGATAAGTGATCATAAATGATTCATTGAAAATCTGTAAAAGGGAATACTAGTCATTTTTAACAAATAACTATATGTAGTAAATGACTTTCTTAATCTATATATATATAACCAAAAAACAACAGTTAAATTGGAACAGAGAGAGTAGAGTTCTACCACTATTGACATCACAACTATGACTATTATACCAAGAATGCCAATACCAGGTTCAAAATAATGTTAAGACACAAAAAATTTACAAGGTACTTACTCAAGAATGTAGCTGGGCTCATGCATAAAACGTTTCAGACCTGCTTCAAATATATTGTGTGCAAGCTGCAAAGTAAAGAAAACATAAATAAAAAGGCTAGTCTATATGCACTTCTATTGATTTGATCACAATTCCTCTGGCTTCCTACGTCTAGAGTGAGTCAAAAGAAAGAAACAAACCACACAAGCAATTAATACTGTAACTCTGTAAGAAATGTCCAATTTCCATTTTAGGTAAAAGAGATCAAAGGAATCATAGACCACTGTTGCATCATGCAAAAGACATCTTCTTTGCATTTATAAAAAAAAAAAAGACCATTACATTTCTTTTTTCCTACCAGAGATCTACATAACTGCGGATAGAAAATACTTATCCCAACACAAGGGTTTAGAATATAGAGCAATCAAAGATTAAAAATCACCTTTGTATCCTTATCTAGACAAAAGGCCATCATTGCATATGCAACATAAACATGGTAAGTGCAGTTAGGAGATTTACGTGCATCCAAAAAGTATCTGCGAGCTGCTTCAACTCCTTCAGTTCTCCTTAGAAACCGTATGAACTGCACAGTCGAACAGCATTGAAAATTTAAGAAATAAACCTGTTGCAGTTTCTACATAGTCTGCTCACGATTTAATATTTTATTTCAAATATCTGTTCAAGCGGCAAAAACTTGTACGCACAAGTTGTAACATGAAAATGGTGTAGTTTTTACTCAATTTTGACCAAAGTTTGACTCATTAGCAGAAAAAACTGAAATATATATAAAAAAAAAGTATTAGTCTGTAGGTTGAACAGCACTTACTTTTTCAATACACAACTAATACTCTTCATCATATGAGCTATACTTTTCTTAACATGAATTAATAATTTCCGCTTTTTTTTATGAATCAAATAAAAATATAAAAAAACAGCTTGATTTTTACTCGTATTTTTTTTCAAGAGATAAGCGCAAAAAATGATACCACATGCCCACTAGCTAAAACTAGGTTTTGGAAAAATTGATCAGGAAAGAAAATAGTATCAAGTTAAAATAATCCATTGAAAAGAAATTTAGTACCTGGATGTGTGATAGAGCCGTTGCATTCACACCATCCCCCAAAAGACTTTCATATACTTTTTTCGCTGCCTGAACAAAAAAGAAGTGCCAATGGTAAATAAATATATAAATAACATTATATCCACAAGTAAATAATCTCAAGTTGCAATTAAACCTGAATTGCTCCATTAGATTCTTCCAACTCCGCATTTGCATACTTTAGCATTTCTGAATCTGAAATCAGAGCATAAACTTGAATAAAATACTAACAAGAAAAGGCAAGAATTATGGGAATTGAAACTTTTTGACAATATAAATCCTTTCAGCTACCAGATAGTTACCGGGAAGAGCCTTCAATGCACGTTGAAAAACTTTGATTGCAGAATCTCTTGAACCACTCTTTGCATGCCACATGGCATAGTCGTACCATATATCAGGGTAATGATACAAGTACATAAGGCACTAGCAAAGAAACAAACATGTTAGCAGTTTCTCCTTTCTATTTTCTTTTGAACTGTAAAATTACCGAATCCAGGGTTTAATAGTTGTGCATTCAGTACCTGCTCATAAGCAAATGCAATTCTTTTGTTTGATAAAGCATTGTCGATTCTCTGAGGGTTGCCTCTGCAAAGAAGTTAGCATAGTTGTTACTATTTCAATCAACATATCAAACAAATAAATTACAAAAACCTATCTGATAGAAAAAAAAAACAAGCCAAATAAACCATAAAGAGGAAGCTAGCAAAAACTGAAAGATTCAAAAGACATTTTTTAAAAGAAAATTTATGAATATATGCAAAAAAAAAAAAACAATTGAAGCCATACAACAGGCATAATCAATAATGCCAGCAAAGAATCTTAAGGATGAATGAGAAAACTGTTTCTACTTAAAGTCAAGTCTTATGTAATATATTCTGCCAACAAAAGAGCGACAGTGGTAAATAGGTACATGTTTCTCCTTACATTTTGTCATATTGTAGGAATATTATGTGGATATTATATTAATCTCCATTTTGTTCACACCACTACTTTATGTGATCTTCACATCTTATTCGTTCTGTACTATGATATTTGGAGATAAAAGATGACTTCTTTGGGCACGTGGACAAGAGAAGTTGGGCTTAAAATTTAACTTTTGACAACTGAGATTCAAAATTAACAGTTTTTCACTCAACAAAGATGAACATAAAAGTGATGGAAGATACCTACTTCTCAAAGGTTAATAATTTCTTCCATGCCGTCCATTGCATTTCCTCCTATAAAATATTTGCAAGTCAGATAACCTTATTGTTTACAATTAAAGCAAGTAACTAAAGGACACATAAACTTATTTATACATTTGTCCATATCTAGATTCCAAAAAAGAAACCAAAAAACGTGTTTAAATTCAATCTGAACATTACCACCAAGTAAATCAACCTATATATACATATATATATACACACACAATGGTGCTTCATGCTTGTGCAATTGCATAAATCTTTTCATGTGTAACTCAATCAGGATTGAGAACAAAGAATAAATAAAAAAAGCTAACTTTCTAATGTGTAGTAGACTACTATGTGAAATAAAAATTTGGAGGAAATTATACCTTGGGAGAACCGGAAGGAGGAACAGCAAGCATATTCCAATCAATGTCATCAAGATACTTTTTACGCTCCCGGTAAACAGCCTTTGCACTATTAAACTTCGGTTGATATTCAGCCAACAATCCTTTTGCCTACAAGATACTTCAATCAGATTACAACTCCTATAAGATAAAATCCAATAGAAATCTTTCAAGTGGACACAAAAGAAATCCAAGGTAAATAAACTTTCCAGTAAACACAATGGAAATCTAAAGCAGTAATTCTGGCTCAAAAAGTATAAAAATTCGTCGATTAAACAGAAATTTAACAAGTAAACGGAAAAAACAAAAAAATCTACCAGGGCACGGCTGACTGAATTCTCAAAATTCTCATAGTCTCTCCAAAGCTGTTCAACATGATGAATAGGAATAAGAATCGCTCTCTGGTATGTCTTACGTATGGTAGTCATGCGTTGGGACTCTTCTACTGTTGTTTGGGCCTAATCAATTGTTTTAGAAGCACATAAACAAAAAGGTTAAACATTTCAAAAGCAAGAAGCAAACTGAGTATACTGAGCATACAAAAGAAAAATAGAAGACAAACCGGTAATGATTTTAAATATGCAATGTACTCCATCCACAAAGGACCAGACGCTATATCCGCTCCTGCCAGCACAAAATTATTGTGTTAAGGAAACTACACATGTTTAGACAAGCTCATAAAATGAGTAGAGGCAAAGTCTTGTATAAACCAGTTTTACAATACAACTGGTTTGCATGTTATGAGTATATTTAAACAGTATTAGATGTTTCACTAAAAGGTATTAGTTGTTCCATTAAAAGTATTAGTTGTTTGCTATAAAGTGATAGTTGCACATCGATTGCATGGTAAAACTGTTTTACATAAGACAAACTCCTGGATAAATAAAAAACAGAAGGCCGAATACCAAGAAAACAACACTTAAACTCAATGACTTTATTTAGCGGTAACGGATAATTTCATTATGCTCGGACCAAAGTCCTTCTCACAATCACAAGCTTTTAACTTCCCTTTCGCATTATGTAAATCCTTCACCAATTCACTAAAGAGAATTATAAAATCATAATGGGAAAAAACATATTTGTTATATCATTACCAAAGATTCATCAAGTTAAGAGAATAATTGAATAAACAAATTTAAAAGTACACCGTAGGCTTCCTATGTAAATTCTTTTTGTTTCTCTAAAACTCTAATCAGTCAAGACATAGGAGAAGAATTATGAATAAGGATTACAGTTCTGCAGCTCATGTAAAGATTCCACTTATTTATGTTAGATGTTTGCACAAACTAAGATAGGCAGAACCCAGCAATAACAAAGGTGAACAAGCTATGACATCATAAATTACTATTCAGATTAAGGCACACCAAATGCCCATCACATCTACAAGACTACATTAATTGAAAATGCTCATATCCTCAAATTTTACCATGATAAGTAGTTAGTATTATAAACAAAAGGTCCAAGTAGTGTGTGAGAGAGAGAGAGAGGTTAAATTGTGGCTAACCAATATGGCTAAGCATGAACTCAAAAGCTTTCTTAGTCTCTTCCTGACCCTCTATTCCCTTCCTATCATTAACTTTCCTTATCAAGCGGATGTAGCATCGCCTGCAATTAAATGTGGAAGCACAATCGAATTGAAACTGAAGTCCAAAGTTCAAATCAACCTTTACCTAAAAGAAATATGAATTATAATTAAAATTTTACCAAAGAGGAACTTGCAAGCAATTCAAAAGACAACGGCTGAATACTTGTCTTGTTGCTTCATCATTGTTTACAGCCATGAGTGCCTCAACATACTGCTTCCAGTATTTTGCCTACAAAAGGACATTGAATCAGCAAATAAATTTTTGGGCTACACCAGATTGTGTAGCAAAATTTTGGGATTACAAAACCGGATTTGGGATTTCAAAATCTAAATATGTTTCTACTTTTGGATTTTAGAATCTAGTTTTAAAAAACCCTAATGCATCTGACCCTACAAATACATATAAACCCTACACATACTATTTTTTTCTTCATCACCCCCCCCCCTCCTCCTTTTAATGCAAATGTGATCTCTTCTTTTATTTATCATTTTTCACAAAGTTTTTTCACTTATACAGCTTCCAATAAAAACAAATCAATCATTGCAATTACAATTAACAATCAACAATAATATAATAATACGACATCAAACACTTTCACACATCAATTTTACACAGTTAAATCCTACACTATTTAAATCTCAAAACAACACATCATTACTATTTATCATGATGTTTTAATCCACTAGATTCTGAAATCCACATTTCAATATCCACTAAATCCCAAATCAAACATACCCCAAACTATCATGCCAAAGTCAATAGTTCCTAACAGCTCCATCAACAGTTATCAATGATACAAGGTGTAGGTGAAGGGATAGAATATGTGATGATGTATAATTTCCACAACTAATAAGAGATGTTAATATGAGGAACAGCTTCTGAAACCTAAAATCACATAGTTAGCAATTCAATTAAATTCAAGGCATCATATTTCCATGGCATTCGAAAGTGTAAACAGTTTCTTTAGAAAAAAAAAAAACCGAAGCCTTCAATATCATGACATATGTAAACTGCTATAGATAACAAAAAAAAAATACAAAGGATGCTAAAAGTTTTTATTCGCATGAAAGGGGTTACCGAAGTGGGGAATGTAGCCAGAAGTTGCTCGTATATGTGCATTGAATTTGAAATCGACATCCGCTGAATAAACAAGTGATTAACTTATTCGTAAGTTTGCAAAGAGAATCATAAGATAAATCCAAAGAATGAAAAAAGGAGATAAAAATCAAAGGAATAATTAATACCAGTGCCTCATTAGCAAGAATTTCTGCAGCTTCAATGTTGAATTTATCGGCATTCCCATCTATGCGAACAAGAAACCAAAACCAGTAACAGAAAAAATTATTCGAGAAAACGTTGCAACTGACAAGTTGTTCGGAGAAAAGACGTACCAGAAACGGAGAGCAAGGTGGAGTTCGATTCTTCAGTGTCGTTAGGCATACCTAGATAGAACCCCCAAAATTAGAAAATTTGAGGTATCAGTACTAATCTGGTGTTAACTGTCGTCGGAGATGATTTTAGGTCACGGCCGCGATTTCGCCGTGGAGTGGTGGTCCGTCGTGACAAGTATCGCCGGGTTATAAACAAGGAGCGGGGCGAGATTAATTAAGGGAAATTGTTGGAGAAAGATCCAACGAACAGGATTTGCGTTGGGGAAATCAAGGGCCACTGTTTATTTATTTTTATGGTAAGGGAGGATCTTAACGGAAATTTAGAAATTGAGTTGTGTTTGTTTTAGAACACAAGTGTAATAGTTAAAAGAACAATTATTTTTCGGTAATGCTAAATGGGGTGATTCACCCGGGGTGACCACCTTTTAGATGTGTAAATTTACCTTAATACCCTTAATGAAATATTTTATACCCGGTCTGACTGGTTCATGGTTCGCCCGACCCAAATAGGTCATGATTTAGGGTTCATTATTTAATGTTTAAAGTGTAGTTGGTTCGTCAAAATTGAAATTATCACGATTTCATTAAAGATAGTTAAGTTATTTTACAATTTTCACCCGGGGTGATTCCTATCATTTAGCAGCACCCTACTCATTATTTTTAAGGTTGATGAAATTTAACATTTTCAAAAAATAAGTGTTTCTATAGGGCAAGTTGGGGCTCAAAACACCGTCTTAATTACCTTGGAGAAATCAAATTTGGAAACAAAAAATATTGTCAAAAGAAGGAGTGGGTCTCATTTACATTCGGGTATACCGTGCACTCATAGTGCAGTTTAGAATCGTGCGACTTGTTATACTTAAAAGTGCAATTTATTTACATTGAATCGTGCAACTATTTTTTCATATTAATAATTGCACGATTCAATGTAAATAAGTTGCACTTTTAAGTATAACAAGTCCCTCGACTCTAAAATGCACTATGAGTGCAAGGTGCACTTGAATGCATATGTACAGGACTCAGCCCAAAAAAATATTAAAAACGGATAAAAGACTTTTTTTTAGAAGTAGTTGCACATTTTACTGTAACAAGTCTGCAAATTTCTAAAATACACCACATCACTCTTATTTTAATCACCATTACTCCCTCCGTCCCTCCTTTATTTAAACATTTACGATTTGCACGGGTTTTAATGTAAGGGTTGTTTATTATTATTAAAATGGATAAAGTTATTTTTTTATGGAGGTTAAATTGTAAAATAATGGCATGTGTGTAAATAAATGAGATAAAGTTGATTTTAATGTGAAAAAAAATAATGACATAAAGTAAAAATATTTTATTATTATTTATAAAAATATTCATTTAATTTGGAGACAGCCCTTTTCAAATGAAAAGGAGACGGGGTATGTTTGTTAATTTTGAGCTTATAGTCGGCGGGAAAATCCTGGATTTTGAAATTTAGGATTTTAAAATCTTAATGAATAGTAAAATTGTTTGTTTGTTTTGAGTTTTTATAGGGTATGATTATAAAAAAGTTGATTGATTTGCTTTATTATATTATTATTGTAATGATTGAATGATTGAGTATTGTGTTGGAAACTGTGTAAAAGTGATAATATTATTATTAATGGGAATAGGTGCAGATGTAGGGTTTGGGTTAAATTTTAAATTGAATTTTGAAATCCTGAGTTTAGTATTGTATCAAATGGGTATGTGAAATTGTCAAGTCCAAAATCCATCCGAAATAGTCTCAAAACAAACATATCCTGCATTTTTCCTCTTCTGTATATTTCTCGTTGGATACAAGCTCATTGTATTTAAATTACCAACCATTTTAGCTCTTTCTAATACTTTTAGCTAGTAATTTTTTTCAAGTATTATTTATGACTTGAGGTCTTGTTGAAATTTTCCACATGGAAAAATATATAGATTAACAAAAATAGAGTTGGTTACATTATATCATAATTATAAATAACTTAATTGAATTTTGAATTTTAGTTCGATTGATTGTTTTGCTTCTAACCAAATTTTATACAATTTTACTAGTGTTTGTGCAAGAACATTTTTATATTCTCTTCAATCAAGTAGCGTAAAAAATTTACATGATAAATTCACAATGTAAATGTTCTATACATGGGGAATGACTGAGATATGGAGCTAATGTATCTATTCATGAAAATTTCCACATATTGGTAGTGGTTCGAAGATCCAACTTTTACATCCATTTTTCCTGATCTCAGAAGGGGAATTCCTTCACACTAAAATTCCTTGATTTATAGTGTCAAAGTGCACTTATCAAATTAACCCCTCTGAAGTAATTTGATTCCTGGGAAACATAAGACCTAATACTCAACTGGACTTATCTCCCTCCACGGGATTGCCTCTCAATCTGGACTTATCTTCCTCAATTAGGATTGTCTCTTAACTACCTCACTTAACCACTAACTCTCAAGTATGGATTTGGGTTTGGTGTTGCATCCAACTAGGTTGAGATTTTCCTTTACAATGGTTTAACATTTATGTTAAGGTTGGGAAAGATTTCTTTAAACTTAGGTGTTGGTCCCGGTGCAAACGAGTCTTACACGTGTATGGGGGGGAATACATGTGTTCAGTGATTTTAAAACTTTTCTTCACTGAGATCAGATGGGTCAGGTTATCCTGATGATTTGGCCTTGAGAAGCACATATCGCCCTGAGTCAAAGTTTACTTGAGACAGTGATCCTGAGCTGCTTTCAGACGCCTCAGATAATCCCAACTGAGCCTAAGTTTTTCAGAGATCCTGAGTTGCTTGAATAGCTACTCAGATGTGCGGAATGGTTGGCCCTAAGTTTATACTCGTTTTATGCTTTGCTGAAAACCTTCCTTTTAATGGAATAGTGATTAAGGTACGTGATTGGGTTAGATGCAAGTTTAGTGGATTGATTCAATGAATATCGGTGAAAATATGCTTTCGATTAAAGATATGCAGCAGATAATCAATGCAAAGATGTAAAGCAAATAACTGCCAAGTTATAGTGGTTCAGAGACTCAAGCTCCTACGTCCACTCTCTCTGACCCTCAGAGAAATTCCTTAACCACTTCCTAAGGTTTTCTGACTACCTCAGTGTAGTTTACTAACCTTTCTATTTTGAGCTTTCTGACTACCTGTGTAGTTTACTTACTCAAAACACACACAAGCTTCGACTATCCAAGATAGTTTACTCACTTCTTCTCTAGAGTTTTTCGACTACCTCTACATGGTTTACTAACTCTTTCTAACTCCAACTCACCAACAATCACACTCAAACTACCTTCAAAGGGTTTGGGGTTTCTTGGTTGGTTTCAACTAGGATGAGATATCCTTTACAATTAAGAACAATGCAAAGGCTAGGATATCTCTACTAAGCTTTTGGATATATCTTATCAAGACTAGGCTTAGTGAATGAGCTCTCTTCAATATAAAGCACTTGGGAAATTCTTGGGTTTTGAGTGCTTCAACTTGCAATAATAAGTTTGAGCTCTTGAGTTGGTTACAAATTTCCGTGAACCTTCAATGTAGAGGGTCACAAGTATTTATAAAGCAAACACCAAAGTCACTCTTGAAAAACTATCCGATTAGAGGAGATAGCTTCATGAGTTTCCTCTTATGGTGTGTGATGATGAACTAGCTATTTTTAGGGTTTGAATACTCCCTAGCATGTTTTAGGCAATATGCCTTTATGCGACCAAATCACCACTTTTTTGGTCACGGAACATAGTACTCTTGACATGCTTGATGTGACTGCTTTTCAAAGTGTCGATAAAAATCTGAGTGTTGTCTTCTTTCGATTGGCTCTTGTCTTGAAGAAATGTAGACAAACATAACGGCTCTTTTTGGTCAATATCTCTGAGTGATATAACCTTAACAACACTTAGTTTTAGTTCCTTTTGTCTGCATGTGAATGTCTTGGGCAATATCTATTTTTCTAAGTAATCGCGTTTTACTCAGTATTGTATCCTTCAGATAGATATTATTCAGTGCCTCGGAACATTCAGGTTATACTGAGCATTCAGTAGATTACTGAGTCTTTAGTAATTACTGTGTCTTCAGTATCCTTCTTTGTCTTGATCTTGATATCTTGATCTTGGTCTTACGAGTCTTGGTGTCTTACGAGTCTTGATGTCTTACGAGTCTTCAGAGATATACTGACTGATATACTGAGTCTTCATCTCGAAGTCTTGTTTCTCGATTTCATCTTTGAAACATCAGTTTCTCAGTTTCATACTGAAACTTCAGTTTCTTCAGTTTCATACTGAAACTTCAGAAACTTACTGAGTCTTCAGAATCTAACCTGATCTATATCTGCTGACTATACATGGAAACCGATGCTCAGGTGGAAACCGATGCTCAGGTGGAAACCAATGCTCAGGTGGAAACTGAAGCTCAGGTTGAGACTGAAGCTCAGATAGAGACTGAGGCTCAGGCAGAGCAACCAGCTCAGGAAAAGCAACAAATTCTCTATGCTCCAGAGATTGATATCACTCCCATTGTGGACAAGCTAGACAAGGTTGTGTCAATTGTGGATAAAGTTGTTCAGATTGAAGAGACATTGGCAAACCAGTCCCAGAAGATAGAGAACTTGAGTTCTACTTCAGACCTGATGCAGCTTCAGACTTCTCTGAATGAAAAGATGACTGCCATGGAAGGAAAGATAGATGGAGTCAAGGCTGAACTGAGCACAGAGATGAAGCAAATGTATCAGGAGAGGACTTCATTTCTTGAAGCCAAGCTGGTGGAGATGAATGATCAACTGATCAAGAATGCTGTTGAGGAAATGGGCTCCCTGCTCATGACCAAGATGACAGAGATGCTGAAAGATGTATTCTCCAATCGGTTTGCTCCGTTGTCTGAAGAGTTCTCTATGGCTAAGAACCACTTGATGAGGCTGGAGGAAGAGCAAGACCAGTTGGCTGGAGAAGTGCGAAGTGTCAGCAAAGAGCAATATCACATGGACACTGCACTGTCTCAACTTCTACCAAGGTATGGTGCCAAGAAGGGGGAAAGGCCAGGAGCCAACCTGAGGGTATTATTGGCACACACCTTGAAGAGAAAGGCAGACAAAGAAGCTGAAAAGAAGAATGTTGCTGAAGTCTTAAAGGAAGTTGAAGCCACTCAGAAGCTCAAATCCAAGAAAGTGGAGAAGCCTGTCTACACTCATGTTTTTTGAGGAAACAATGCAAGAAGTCATTGCTGAAAAACTGAGTGCTAGAAGAAAGGTAGAGACAAGCCAAGTCGGTGCTGAACAACCTATCAAGAGGAAGGCTGTGGCGTTTGTTTAACCTGAGGGGAAGAGAGCTAAGGCTTCTAAGTCAACTCAGAGAAAACTGATAATGGAGTTAGAAAAGTCTGAAGAGGAACCACAGAAAGAAGTCTTCAACACCAGGAGAGCTTTGAGATCACTTCAGGTCGAACAAACCAAGAAAACTGCTGCTTCAGTTTCAGGAGTTCCTTTGATAAGGAAAAAGAAAGAAGAAGAGCAGAAGCGCAAAAGTGGTTTCAAGAAGTTCCTGAGCAAAAGAAGAGGGACAGCTAAAACTCAGAAGTGGCCGCACATTGATAAGTGGATGCCAATCCAATTCAATGATGCTTGGTAAGAGATTAAAAGAACCTTCTGGTTTTACTATGAAGTGCTGAGAGAATGGAGAGGGGAAAGCTCAGATTCAAATGAAGCCTTTATTGATTATCTGCTGACCTTCTATCCAAAGTACTTACAGAGTTGGATTAATCTTGCGGATGAAGGGAATGTTCAGATCACTGCCCCTGGTCCATATACATACCCTGCTCCTAGATTAGAGAATGGTTTGGTGAATGAGACAGTCATATCTCAGGAAATTGCTCAATATGTCATCCAGTTAGGCCTGACAGGTAACAACCCAGATATCATCAAGGAAAGAGATGAGCTGAAGAAAAGATATTATGAGATGTTCAACCTGGAGGTGCCTCAGGATGAGGTTGAAGAAGAGTGAAGAGCTGAAGCTGAAGATTGAAGAAGACTGAAGACCAAGACTGAAGACTTTTTTAATTCTTTTGTTTTTGTCTTTATTTTTGATAAGTTCATTGTAATCTGTAACTGTTATCATACAATCAATGAAACTTTATCTTTATGCTCAAAGATAATATCTCATTATCTTTTTACATGTCTTTATATTTTGATATGACTTATGATGTGTTGTGAAATTGTTGGGAGAATTATTGTGAAATTGTTGGGAGATTTGTCATTCTTGTATTGTAATAGGAAAAACTGAAACCTACGTATAGGTTAAGTATTCTTGTAACAAGATGGTTTTGGCATCATCAAAAAGGGGGAAATTGTTGGGAGATGAATTTAATAAAGAAGATTTTGATTAGATCCCAAAACCCCTGAGTATGACATGTTCAGGATAATCTTGATAGATGAGTCAGGATTTAGTTTTAGAGTGTTAAGGATGTTATATGCACCATGTATAGTCAGCAGATATAGATCAGGTTAGATTCTGAAGACTCAAGACTAAGAAGTTTCAAGTTTCGAAGTTTCAAGATGAAATCGAGAAACCCGATGTTTCAAAGATGAAACCGAGAAATCAAGACTCAAGATGAAGACTCAAGATATCGGTCAAGATATCTCGAAGACTCGAAGAAGACATCAAGACTCGAAGACTCAAGACTCGTAAGGCGAAGATCAAGATATCAAGATCGAAGACAAAAAAGGATATGAAGACACGTGAATTATTCTTGAATACTCGATGTAATCTCATGAATGCTTTCGATAATCTATTGATAGGCCCGATGAAAAACCCATGAAATGCGGAATAATCATGAAATGCATATAAAAACAGGGGTGAAGGAATGGTTATTCTAGATTTTTGCGTTTTAAGCTCATGTGTTGTATTTTGCTTATAATCGAATGCATATGACAAGGATAAGAACGTAAAGCAATAAAGAACACAACAAAGTATAGTGGTTCGGAGACTCAAGCTCCTACATCCACTCTCCCTGTTCTTAGGGAAATTCCTTCAAACTGGACTTATCACCCTCTCGGGCTCGCCTCTAGATATTTAACGAGCTCTCACTCCAACTGGACTTATCACCCTCTCGGGCTCGCCTCTGGACTTATCACCCTCTCGGGCTCGCCTATGGACTTATCACCCTCTCGGGCTCGCCTCTAGATGTTTAACGAGTTCACACTCCAACGGGACTTATCACCCTCTCTCGGGATTGCCTACCAACTACCTCACTTCACCACTAGTTATCTCTTTCGAGAATGGGGTTTGGGTTTGGTGTTGTCTCCAACTATGGTGAGATTTTCCCTTACATTTGTTTAGCCTCAATGCTAAGGTTAGGAAAATCTCTCTAAGCTTAGGATACATCATGGGTTGCTTAGATTGGGTTCTAGAACACTCTTTGAATATATGTGTATATCTACAGACTTGTGTTCTATGGTGGGAAAGCTTGAGTATTTGTCTTCTTAGCTTTGTAGCATCGTTTGCTACATTCTCCACACTTAATTTGATGGAAGATCTTGTATTTATAGTGTGGATTTGAATGTTAAAGTTGGAGAGAATCACATTCAAATCCATACTATTCTTTGTAAGTTCTGCAGCTTTTTCAGGCTGGTTGTCTTCCTCTCATTGGTCCACGTCAGCTGAATTCCAACGGCTATATTCTTGATTCTTCGAGTCTCGGGATCTTGATTCTTCTCGAGCCTTGAGTTTATCGAGCCTCGGTCTATCGAGCCTTCAGGTCTGTCTCGAGCCTTGGTCCGCATCGAGCCTTCAGTCTATCCGAGCCTTGATTCTATCTGAGCCTTCAGTCTATCGAGCCTCGGTGTCGGTGACATCTTGAGTCTCGGGTTTCTTGATTCAGCCGGAGACTTCTCTTCACGGACCTTGTCGATCGAGCATCTGACACTTTCAGCCGACCGAGTTGATTCTTCGACTTCAGACATCGACCCGTGTCACTTTTACTTATCGAGTCTCGATTCACTTTACTTTATCGAGCCTCGGATCACTTTTTACTCAAACTATATCGATTTCTTTTGCCGATCCGATCATCTGACCGATCGGATCAACACATCTTCAGATCAACATATCAGGATAGCATCAGGTCATCATATCAGGTTAGCATATCAGTTTATCATATCTGATCTCGATCACGTCTGATCTCGATCAGTCCCATCTGCTCATCTTCTGATCTGCAACCTCCTCTTCTGATCTTCTGGTCAGTTTATTTTGATTAGCTGACTTAGCTTTTCTTCTCTTCTGATTTTGCACAGCTCATCAGTTTAACTCCGGAACACATCTATCTCATTCGATCTCGATCTCGTCGGTCTAAATCCTCGACCTCGTCGATCTCGATCATCTACTTCTGATTTTGTGTGTTCCCCCTCAACTTGTTCTTTCGTTCCCCCTCAACTTGTTATCTGTAAATTAGCTTGAATAACATAAGTTGATAATGTTTTGGCATAATTCATCAAAACTAAAATATCCCAACATTAGGATATATCAATATTTCCTTAGATACAATCTAGATCACTGGGGGATGTATTTGTATATCTCATGTTTTGTGTTCTTCAGTGGAAATGCTTTCAGGTGATTTGTCCTCAGGACCTTGTTTTTAGTGGACATGCCTGATCAAGGACCTTGTCTTCAGGCTTCATCTCATCAGACGACTTATTCTCTTCAGTGGACTTGTCTTCAGATGACGTCAGATCAAACGCCTTCTTCACAGATCAGTTGGTTTCTTCATCAGTTTCTTCTTATCTGTCAGCCTCGTTTTATCAAATGAGTTCCCCCTCAACTTGTTACCTGTAAATATAGGACTAAGTCTAGAAATACAAGTTTTTTATACAATTTAGTTTGTCCTATTACAAGGTATCTTGACATAATTAATCAAAACTATAAATATCCCGACATACACACTCCATCATCAATTCAAACATTTTACGCAAGCATAAAGAATCGAACATCTGCAAATTTACTCCCCCAAACACCCAATACAAAGATCATCTACACAATAGCTTCAAGAAAGATGAGTTCATCTTTCTCTTCTTCTTCTTAAAAGCTTCGACTTCTCCTCTTTCCATGGGAGCAACCGATTTTTTCACTTCTAGCATCAAGGAGAAGTTTCATCCATTATCTAATAACATCTATTAAGGTAATAAATCCATATAATTTTATAATTCATGTAAATTTAAGAAAGCACCCCTATGTTCCTTATTTTTTTCTTCAATCTTGCTTACTCCTCAACTTGTTTTTTCGAATCCAAGCAAAGGTCACATTCTCCAAGAGACCGGGAGACTCTCCAAACTAACTGATACTCTAAACATTCAAAAGTCCTATCCATAAACAAGAAAAATCAACATAAGGTATTAACCGAACTCGATACAAAAATTGTGTTCGTGTGATTTTCGGTGAAGTTGTTGAAAGCTTTAACTTGTTGGTATTTGCTAGATTAGTTAATCCTACATGTTTATTGACGTTGTGATGCCTAAATTTGTGCCCAAACGTGCTAAACTGAAACTTGGATAACTAAAAATCAAGTTTAAAACTGAAAGTTAATAAGCTGATAACTTTTAAATGAAAAATGATTTTGATGTAAAACCAATGTGTGAATGATCTTCATTTAGTGAACTATCTATTTATAAAAATTGACATGATTTGAGAGGTACAAATTGAAACTTATGTGTTGTTAAAGTTGGTATGAAAATTTCCAAAAAAGCCGTAAAAAATCAGTGTTCCTTGTTACTGGTACATTCTCTCAAGATCGTTTACCCAACTTAGAGATATTATTTTCATCTCAAGATCGTTTACCCAACTTAGAGATATTATTTTCATGGGAATTTTCTTGCCAGAAAACCTGATATAATGAAGTTTAATAACCCTAAAGTTTCATGTTAATTGGATGAACCGTTCGACGAGAATAGCCTAATTAAAATGGAAGAAAATCATTAAAATCTAGGGCACTAACTTTGAAAAATAAATAACAATATTAAGACCGGTAAACTCCTAAACTCTGAAAATGAATTGTTTGTCCCGATGAAAAACCCATGAAATGCGGAAAAATCATGAAATGCATATAAAACAGGGGTGAGGGCAGAGTGATTCAATTGTTTGTCCCGGTGAAAAACCCATGAAATGCGGAAAAATCATGAAATGCATATAAAACAGGGGTGAGGGCAGAGTGATTCCAATTTTTTTTTCGTTTTAAGTCTATGTGTTGTGTTTTGCTTATAATCGAATGCATATGACAAGATAAGAACATAAAGCAATAAAGAACACAACAAAGTATAGTGGTTCGGAGACTCAAGCTCCTACATCCACTCTCCCTGTTCCTAGGGAAATTCCTTCAAACTGGACTTATCACCCTCTCGGGCTCGCCTCGGGACTTATCACCCTTCACGGGATCGCCTACAAGCTTTCAGGCTAGCTCACTGTAGCTTACTAACTTTTCTAGAGTTTTCTGGCTGACTCACTGCAGCTTACTAACTCTTTACAACTCCACACAAACTACCTAACAATAGGGTTTGGGTTTGGTTGATGTCTCCAACTAGGTTGAGATTTTCCCTTACATTTGTTTAGCCTCAGTGCTAAGGTTGGAAAAATCTCTCTAAGCTTAGGATATATCGTGGGTTGCTTAGATTGGGTTTTAGAACACTCATGGATATATTTGTATATCTACAGACTTGTGTTCTATGGTGGGAATGCTTGAATATGTGGCTTTTGGCTCTGTAGCCTCTTTTTCCACATTCTCCACACTTTCCACACTTTAGAATGATGAAAGACCTTGTATTTATAGTGTAGATTTGAATGTTACCGTTGGAGAGAATCACATTCAAATCCATACTATTCTGTAAGTTCTGCAGCTTTTTCAGGCTGGTTGTCTTACTCTCATTGGTCCACGTCAACTGAATCTAACAATTTATATTCTTGAGGAACTTCGAGTCTTGAGATTCTCTCGAGTCTTGAGTTTCTCTGAGTCTTGGGTTTCTCTCGAGTCTTGAGGTTTCTCTCGAGTCTTGAGATTCTTCCGAGTCTTGATTTCTTGATGACATCTTGAGTCTTGATCTTATCCGAGTCTTCGGGTTTCTACGAGCCTTCAGGTTTCTCTGAGTCTTCAGGTTTCTCTGAGTCTCAGGTTTCTCTGAGCCTCAGGATACTTCTACTCAGGGTTCTTGATTCAGCAGACTTCTCTTTCAGCGGACCTTGCCTGATTAAGCATACTGACACTCAGCCGGTGAGTTGATTCTTGACTTCGATACATCGACCCTCAGTCACTTTTACTTGACCCTCGGGTCACTTTTACTTCTTCGACCCTCGAGGTCACTTTACTCGAGCTATCGATTTCTTCTTGCTTGATCGATCGGCTCGTCGATCGGATCAATATATCTTCGGATCAATATATCGGGATAGATCGGTCGGACATCAAAGTTAGCATATCAGTTTATCATATCTGATCTCGATCACGTCTGATCTCGATCATCTCAATTGCTCCTCTTCTGATCAGCATGTTGAGATTATACTGGAAAGTATGCTTTTACTTTGTATAATCAAAACTGAATTTCCAGACTTATTTATTGAAATAAATTGTTTATCATCGATGCTTTAAATATCATTGAATGTTACATATATTTCTTTGCATAAGCTGTTCAATAATTCGACATGTTACATTGTAGTTAATTTAGTGATACCGGATCACAAAAGATTAAATTAACGATCTCCTTTGTAACTAAAAAGTACGCCATTCACGACCTAGATGGAAATGAACAACCCATCGCGAAAGGTTGAGGTGTAAGGCTCAGATTGGTTTGTCTTGACCAAGAGATTACACTAGTGCATGGTGATCTTATTTGAATAGGACCTACATGAGGATAAATTCTTGAGCCCGAACAAGGAAGAATTAGACCTCGGTGGTTCGTTATTTCTTAACCTTCATCCCCTTAAATAGGATCACGTGGGATTGGTAACTATTGCTTTGACTTATCATGGGTAGCGAATCGAGAGAGAGATTCAATACTTTTTATCTTGGGCAATATTATTGGTCACATGTGATTGCTAAGATTTAATCTGAAGAATCGTGTGCAAACGCTTTTGTTTGATTTGCCCCTTGGGAGGTTCATAAGCTTTATCATACCAAATCTTGCAAGTGGAATTAGTTTCCGGTATGGATAATAATGTTGAACCGTTCTTGACCAAGGACAAAAGATATTAATTAACGAAAGCTATTTCAAATTGGCTTGAATTAATTAATGGGCTAGATAATCTTAAGCACGGGAAATAATGACCGGAGCCATATCGATCGTAATATGGGTTAAGATGGATAGTGCAATATTAATTATGTAGTGGGATTAATTAATATTTATGGGCTTGAATTATATTGTGGCTCAATATTAGATATTCAAGATCCATTAGAAGGTCCAATCTTAATTCTCCTAAAGGCCCCTCGAAAGTAGCCCAACAAATAGTCCAATAACCTAAAAAAGGTGATTAAAATAAAATAAATATTGTTGCTTAATTTTTCCAACAAAATTTTTGAAATTTATAGATATGTTGGGAGAAAGATTTTCTTTGAATTTTGTTATGGAATGAAGATATGTATTCTTGGAATACAAGATTATCTCATTAAATTCAAGAAATCTCCCACTAGCTTATCTATATAGTAATTTTCGAAAAAATAGAAAATATGATGAGCAAGAAAGATTTTCTTGATTTTCTTGAAAAGATATTATGGAAGATATGTATTTCTTGAAATACAAGAATATCTCATAAATTCAAGAAGATCCAAATCTTGGATTCTTGCACATTAATTTTTGAAAAAATCCATATTAGTGGTGGTGGGATTTTGTGGAATATTTTAATTATGGGAAAAAGAATATAGAAGATATATTCAAGATTTCTTGGTGACCAAGAAAAGTCTTTTCCCACATTGTTTTTCTACAAGAAATTCGACCACTCCCTCTCCTATAAATAGGGGATGATTAGTTCATTCACAAGTACAATTCCATGTGCTGGAAATATTAGCAAATCCACAAAGGTGGTGCAACAAAGTTTATTTTTCCTTTTGTTAATTGTTCGACGAGTGTCCTTCCACCGGATAGTGGAGCAAGGGCTAAGGGAATACTTGGGAAGTCCTTTTGGTTAGTCCGTCCGGACCAAGTCTTTGCCATCCCGAGAGGTACGTTCACGTATACCGTGAGATTCCGCGTCGCGTAGGTTTTACGTGGCTTTTTTATATGCATGATATGTTGTTGCAATTATTATTTGAATTAATATAGGATTAATTCTTGCTAGTAATAATTAAAGAATTAAATTTGTATTTAAATATTCACCCCGAATAGATCTGTGCAACTCATTCCCCAACAATCGTATCGTATCGAGCGGGTTTCGACTCAATTTTTTTTAAATTGTAATTTAATTCGTGGACATTAAATTTGAAATTGGATAGTAGAATCATTAGATCTGCTTTTTGCGGTATCCAATTGTCATGGATTTTAATGTTTATTTTTGCATGCATATAAACCGTGTTTTTTTTTTTTTAATTCGATTCTGCTCGATTTGTTTTTGCCTCGGAGAAAATCCACGAAAGAGATTGGTGATTTGTTTGATTCGATCAATGTGAATGCATTACCGATTCAGTTTATTTATTTTTGTAAATAAATTGTAACCGGATCGGGAACGGAAGAGACGAAGAATTAAAAGGACAAAAATCCGTAACTAAAGCGAGGGTGGCGCTGGCACGCATGGGCGCAATACAGGCCGAAGCGATGAGCTGAGCTGGTGAGAAGCGGGCCAAGACACGGGCGGGGCGCTAGGCCAAAGACGTGGTACCGCGCGGCCTGCGCCGAAATGACGTATGGATGACGCGGCGCTGCTGCGACGACACGCTGGCGCTGCTGACGCCGGCGACACTCGCTGAGGCGCGAGGCATCAAGTGGGCGTGGCTCGGCCGCAAGGCTTTAGCCTGAGAGCCGCCCCAGTTATGGCTTACGACGCGAAGGCAGCATCCCGTCGAGTCATTAAAGCGTGGCGTTCGAGCAAACGAGTGGGACAAATTCGAGGCGTGTTTCTTCAAGATCAAGCCAAGAAAAATCAAACCATGACAATTGGATAATTTGTGCCCAATATGTTTATTTTTCTATTTTGCTTGATTTATTTGTGCTATCTTATGCTTTATTTTATTTGTTTAAATGTGTTTGCATGAGGGTTGCCAAATGGAAAAATCTCACCTTCAAAATTACTAAGTATGTTTAAATAATTAATTGACAATTTTATTAGGATAATAAAATTGAATTAATTTTTGACCTCCATGATTTATTTATTTGTGAATTCTTTTGGAGAAAATTCCTAACGGGGACGGTCAAAAGATAGCTTTCACATGAATGAATTCCAAAGCGGATGATTGTGGGTTATTACTAGTAATAAGCACGATGACCCTCCCAATGAGGCTCGATCAAAGCGAAATAATAACCCTGTATTTAATCATGATTATTACTTAGGTATAAAATTGATATGCATATACTTCCCCGAAGTCCCTGTCAATTTTATATTGGTCAAGTGGGAGCCAACTATTAATCTGGATATTAAAGGTTTATAGAATCGTTCTTGTTTGTAAATTCGCTTGAATGTGTTTAAATAATGACCCACCCAACGTGGCTTATTTAAACTGTTTTTGAGATGTTGGGCGATGCATGTTCATATTTTTTTTTAGATTTTAAATATGATGCATGTGATCGAATCTTGTGATATACTTGTCTTTATTGCATATAGTTGTTTATTTCGATTCAAAGATGTCATTACCTTTTAATCCATTGTTATTATACTTAAAAGTCAATACAATATGTATGGAAACTATATTGATTGGAAAGCGAAAAATTATAATTGTCCTAACTGCACAAAAGCACAAGTGGATTCTTGACACACAAAAATCAGATGAGCCAACTGACGAGTCAAAACATGCGGGACTCGTCAGATCACCTTGAGAGAGATGTCATAGCTGAAAATGGTGGAGGGCAAACCCGTAAGGGATTACGTCCTCAAAATAGATGGCCCATCTGAACAAACTTGAGATTCGAGCGCAGATTATGATCCGGAGACTCGGATGAATTTAATACTTCACTCTTCGCCCAAAAAGTTTTTTGAGCATTTTGGCCTCGCTAGCTAATTTGTTGCAAGCTTTTGGTCTCGGCAGAAATGTTGATAAGACACCAAACTCAAGTTTTGAGGGCAAGTGGTATGTCTTCATCTTCTAGGCCAAAGGAAGGCAAGATAAAGAAGAGGACCAAAAGGCCATAAGCAATAAAACTCAACTGTTGCCAAGGGCAATGGTAAGATGAGGAATGCTTGTTGTGTCAAGGAAAAATCAAAAAGGAGGCGATTAAAATCTTTGAAGAGAGGACCTTTGGAGGTTTTGCTGTTCCAACCCCAAAAGGACGGAAAGAAAGGTAATTCTCACGCACTAGTTGTTGAAACTTGTTTAGCGGCGTATACTTCTCATTCGTGGGTGGTTGATACGAGATCCACTAATCATGTTTTACGGGTTCTAAATGATCCGGCAACTTAGTGGGAGTGAGATCCTCATCTCCTTTCGGGCAAAGTTACAAAAGTAGAAGACATTGCAATGCTACGTAAGTGGCGGATATTGCAATGCTTTACGATAACGATTATTGCAATACTACGCAAGTAGCAGACATTGCAATGCTACATGAGTAGCGATTTAAAAAAAAGAGGAGAAGTGCACCTATCTTTTGAAGATAAGTTTTTTTTTGAGATTATCTTTATGTTCCCAGTTTTAGAAAGAATTCACTCTCAGTTTCTAAAATTCGATTAAAGGACACTAAGTTTCTTCTAATAAGAATGACATCATTTTTTGAAATGATGAGTGTATCTGTTACAGGACATTGATGGAAAATCTCTATACAATTAATTGTGCACACCACTCACGAAATGCATCCTATAACACATCAACTATTTCCGACAAAAGAAAGCGTGAACGAAACACTTCTTTGGCATCTAAGATTAGGTCATATAAATACAAAGAGGATCCAAAGGTTTGTGAAAGATGGTTCACTGGAGCGTCTCCAAGTTGAACAAATTCCAACCTGCGAATCATGTTTGAGGGTAAAATGACCAAGAGGGCATTTGGAGCCAAGGGGAATAGGGCCAAAGAAGTGTTAGAGGTCGTTCACACAGATGTATGTGGTCCAATGTCAACCAAAGCAAGAGGAGGTTATGAGTAATTTTATTGATGATTACTCAAGGTACATTTTCCTTATGAAGCATGGATGTGAGACATTTGAAAAATTCTAAGAATTTAAGGCTCAAACAGAGAATCATAGGGAAAAATGTATCAAGTCTCTAGGATCTGATTGTGGAGGCGAATACCTCGTGATCGGTTTTTGAAGCTAACTTATCGATGAAGGATTGTATCAAACTCATTGCACCGGAACCCCTCAACAAAAGCGGGGTAGAGAGCGAAGAAAAAGCAATTCTTTTGGAAATGGTTAGATCAATGATGAGTTATGCGGATCTTCCAAAGTCGATTCGGGGTCATGCCTTGGAAACAGCGACTTACATTCTGAACTTGGTGCTATCCAAATCGGTTCTCAAAACTCCCAAAGAATTGTGGATCGGGCGCAAGCCTAGTATGAGACACATGAGAATTTGGGGGTATTCGGCCTACATGTTGGAAAAGGAAAGGTAAATTGGATCCTCGATCGAGAATTAAAATTTTTTTGTAGGATACCCCGAGGGAACAAAAAGGGTGTATGTTCTATAGTCCCAAAGATCAAAAGGTGGTCATCCGCGACCCACTTTAGATTTTTGGAAGAAGACTATATGAACCAAAGAAAACCAGTGAGATTACCTTAAATGAGCTTAGAGGTCAAACCTCGGTGCCAATTTGTCTTAGATGATATACCAAACGATACGTTTTCTACAACCGAACCTCATTATAGTGGGAGGGTTGTTAGGCGACCGAGAGATTCATGGGAATAGGAGAGTCCCCGGACTTGATTCGGACAAGATTTAATCGAGACCCATGGACATATGACGAGGCACTCCAAGATAAGGATCAGATTCTTGGCAAACAACAATGAAAGCGAAATGGGTTCTATGTTTCATAATAGAGTGTGGGAGCTAGTCGAACCACTTAATGGGGTCAAACCCATTGTATACAAGTGGGTATATAAGAGGAAAAGAGGACGGGACGGGAAGGTTGAAACCTTTAAAAGCAAGACTAGTGGCGAAAAGGTTATACTCGGAAAGAAGGGATCGATTATGAGGAAACTTTTTTTTGCTGTAGCCATGCTTAAGTCCATCCGTATTCTCTTATCGATTGTCAAAGCATTTCGACTTTGAAATCTGGCAAATGGATGTCAAGGCAGTTTTCCTTAACTAAGTCTTGATGAAGAGATCTATATGCAACAACCCCAAGGTTTCATTGAAACGGGCAAGAACATCTTGTTTGTAAGCTCAAGAAGTCCATTTACGGACTCAAACAGCATCGAGCTTGGAACCAAAGTTTTGATCATGTAATAAAGTCTTATGGGTTTGATCAAAACAAGTTTGAAAAGTTGTGTGTATAAAAAGCGTGTCGGAGCGCATTGGTATTCTTAGTACTATCGTAGATGACATTGTGATCATCGGGAGCGATGTGAAGGTGTGATCGGGGCGTAAGGGCATGGTTTTCAAAAGCAGGTTTGATATGAAAGACTTAGGGAAGCCGGACACATCCGTGGGATCAAGATCACAAGAAAATGATGGTCGGGTTATCGCAAGTTTCATACATAGACCTTGTCTTGAAACAATTAAAAGATGCAAGATTCAAGAAAGGGTTTTGTACCTTTCGGACTTGGAATCCATCTATCAAGAAAATGTTCCCTAAGGCGAAAAAGGAGATAGATGACATGAAAGGTGTTCCTTGTGCTTGGTTTATCGGAAACCTTATGTATGCATTCTTTGTATGCGGACCCGGACGGACATTTTCTTTGTAGGCATGGTAACAAGATATCAAAGTAACCCGAGGAAAGCGCGTTGGGCGACGATTAAAAACATTCGAAGTGTCCGAAAAGAACTTCGGGATAGAATGTTGATTTATCGATCGATACTCAATCCCATCCTGGCCACACTACGGACTCGGATTTCCAATAGACTTAGATTCGAAATTATACGCCTCGGTTAGTGTGTTTCCATTTGGGAAGTGTAGCCATCAAATGGACGAGTGTGGCGTAAATGCATCATCGACTCAACCATCTGCTTGTGAAGCGATGAAAAGAACCGATTGGGCTCTAGATCTTCTTAGTGGACTTGGATGGTGTTACGAATTTGTACAGCAATATCTGCTGAGGCGATTTTGCAAATTCAAGAGAACAAGAGTCCCTGAGTCAAACTAAACACACTAAAGGAAAGACATCTTATACGAGAAATCGTTAAGAGATGAGATATAGATGTGGCAAAGATAGCGTCGAGGAATGACCCTAACAAATCCATTCACAAAGTGTCTGCCTCTGAATACATTCGAGAGACATGTGAGTGGAATGGGTGTCAAGACCGTTGCCAATCTGCTTTGAGTATAAGTGGGAGAAATTATTAGGTTCGTGTAGGTGACACGGACTACGCGAGACATGTTGTAGTATACATAAAAGCAGACTTTGAGTATAAGTGGGAGATTGTTGGGATTATACTGGAAAGTATGCTTTTACTTTGTATAATCGAAACTGAATTTCCAGACTTATTTACTGAAATAAATTGTTTATCACTGATGCTTTAAATATCATTGAATGTTACATATATTTCTTTGCATAAGCTGTTCAATAATTAAATGCGTGTTACATTGTAGTTAATTTAGTGATACCAGATCACAGAAGATTAAATTAACAGTCCCTTGTAACTAAAAGTACGCCATTCACGACCTAGATGGAAATGAACAACCCATCGCAAAAGGTTAAGGTGTAAGGCTCAGATTGGTTTGTCTTGACCAAGAGATACTTTTTATCTTGGGCAATATTATTGGTCACATGTGATTGCTAAGATTTAATACGAAGAATCGTGTGCAAGTTCGCTTGTTTGATTTGCCCCCTTGGGAGGTTCATAAGCTTTATCATACCAAATCTTGCAAGTGGAATTAGTTTCCGGTATGGATAATAATGTTGAACCGTTCCTTGACCAAGGACAAAAGATATTAATTAACGGAAAGCTATTTCAGTGGCTTGAATTAAATAATGGGCTAGATAATCTTAAGCACGAGAAATAATGACCGGGAGCCATATTGACTGTAATATGGGTTAAGATGGATAGTGCAATATTAATTATGTAGTGGAATTAATTAATATTTATGGGCTTGAATTATATTGTGGCTCAATATTAGATATTCAAGATCCATTAGAAGGTCAAATCTTAATTCTCCTAAAGGCCCCCTGAGTAGCCCAACAAATAGTCCAATAACTGAAAAATGTGATTAAAATAAAATAAATATTGTTGCTTAATTTTTCCAACCAAAAATTTCGAAATTTATAGATATGTTGGGAGAAAGATTTTCTTTGAATTTTGTTATGGAATGAAGATATGTATTCTTGGAATACAAGATTATCTCATTAAATTCAAGAAATCTCCCCATCAAAGCTTATCTATATAGTAATTTTCGAAAAAATAGAAAATATGATGAGCAAGAAAGATTTTCTTGATTTTCTTGAAAAGATATTATGGAAGATATGTATTTCTTGAAATACAAGAATATCTCATAAATTCAAGAAGATCCAAATCTTGGATTCTTGCACATTAATTTTCGAAAAAATCCATATTAGATGAGGTGGGATTTTGTGGAATATTTTAATTATGGGAAAAAGAATATAGAAGATATATTCAAGATTTCTTGGTGACCAAGAAAAGTCTTTTCCCACATTGTTTTTCTACAAGAAATTCGACCACTCCCTCTCCTATAAATAGGGGATAATTAGTTCATTCCCAAGTACAATTCCATGTGCTGGAAATATTAGCAAATCCACAAAGGTGGTGCAACAAAGTTTATTTTTCCTTTTGTTAATTGTTCGACGAGTGTCATTCCACCGGATAGTAGAGCAAGAGCTAAGGGAATACTTGGGAAGTCCTTTTGGTTAGTTAAGTCGACCCGAAGTCACTTTGTCATCCCGAGAGTATGCGTTCACGTAAAACCCGTAGATTTCGCGTCGTGGGTTTTCGTGGCTTTTTATATGCATGATATGTTGTTGCAATTATTATTTGAATTAATATAGGATTAATTCATGCTAGTAATAATTAAAGAATTAAATTTGTATTTAAATATTCACCCCGAATAGATACATGCAACTCATTCCCCAACACCGCAACCTTCTTCGATCTTACGGTCGGTTTTTTACGATCACTTGCTTATCTTTTTCTTCTTCTTCGATTTGCCGCATTTCATGGGTTAACTTTCGAACTCATCTAACTCATTCGATCTAGATCGGTCTAAATCTGCGACCTCGTCGATCTCGATCATCTTCTTACGATTTCGTGAGTTCCTCAACTTGTTCTTTCGTTCCCCTTGTTCTTTCGTTCCCTCAACTTGTTATCGTAAATTAGCTTCAATAACACAAGTTGATAATGTTTTGGCATAATTCATCAAAACTAAAATATCCCAACAATTTCCCCCTTTTTGATAATGACGCCAAAACATTAAAATATATGCATTTTTAAAGAAACGGATTTTCGTTTAAAAAGATCAGTTCAGGTGATCACATTAAAAGTGATCTTTTGAACTCCTGCTCTGATACCAATTGTTTGTCCTGGTGAAAAACCCATGGAATGCGGAAAAATCATGAAATGCATATAAAACAGGGGTGAGGGTAGAGTGATTCAATTGTTTGTCACGGTGAAAAACCCATGAAATGCGAAAAAATTAAGAAATGCATATAAAACAGGGGTGAGGGCAGAGTGATTCCAAATTTTTTTTCGTTTTAAGTCCATGTGTAGTGTTTTGCTTATAATCGAATGCATTTGACAATATAAGAACATAAAGCAATAAATAACACAACAAAGTATAGTGGTTCGGAGACTCAAGCTCCTACATCCACTCTCCCTGTTCCTAGGGAAATTCCTTCAAGGTGGACTTATCACCCTCTCGGGCTCGCCTCGGGACTTATCACCCTTCACGGGATCGCCTACAAGCTTTCAGGCTAGCTCACTATAGCTTACTCACTTTTCTAGAGTTTTCTGGCTGACTCACTGTAGCTTACTAACTCTTTACAACTCTACACAAACTACCTAACAATAGGGTTTGGGTTTGGTTGATGTCTCCAACTAGGTTGAGATTTTCTCTTACATTTGTTTAGCCTAAATGCTAAGGTTGAGAAAATCTCTCTAAGCTTAGGATATATCGTGGGTTGCTTAGATTGGGTTTTAGAACACTCATTGATGTATTTGTATATCTACAGACTTGTGTTCTATGGTGGGAATGCTTGAGTATGTGGCTTTTGGCTCTGTAGCCTCTTTTTCCACATTCTCCACACTTTCCACACTTTAGAATGATGAAAGACCTTGTATTTATAGTGTGGATTTGAATGTTACCGTTGGAGAGAATCACATTCAAATCCATACTATTCTGTAAGTCTCTTGAGTTTTTTTAAATTTTGGTTGTCTTCCTCTCGTTGGTCCACGTCGGTTGAATCCTACTTATTTATATTCTTGAGAACCACGAGTCTTGAGGATTCTCTCGAGTCTTGAGTTTCTCTCGAGTCTTGAGGATTCTTCGAGTCTTGATGTCTTGATGACATACCGAGTCTTGATCTTTATCCAGGAGTCTTTCGAGGTTTCTCGAGCCTTGAGTTTCTCTCGAGTTTTCGGGGTTTTCTCCGAGCCTTCGGGTTTTACGAGTCTCAGGTTTCTCTGAGCCTCAGGATACTTCTACTCAGGGTTCTTGATTCAGCAGACTTCTCTTTCGGCCGGACCTTATGCGATTAAGCATCTTGACACTTTTCGGGCCGACCGAGTTGATTCTTCGACTTCGAGACATCACGACCCTCGGTCACTTTTTACTTATTGACCCTCGGTCACTTTTTACTTCTTGACCCTCGTGTCACTTTACTCGAAGTTATTTGATTTCTTCTTGCCGATCGATCGATCAACTTGATCGGATCAATACATCTTCAGATCAACATATCAGGATAGCATCAGGTCAGTACATCAGGTTAGCATATCAGTTTATCATATCTGAATTCGATCACGTCTGATCTCGATCATCTCATCTGCTCCTCTTCTGATCTTCAACATTCTCTTTTGATCTTCTGGTCAGTTTCTTTCTGATCAACTTGCTTAGCTTTTCTTCTCTTCTGATTTGCATAGCTCATCAGTTAACTCGGAACTCATCTAACTCATCTGATCTAGATGGGTCTAAATCTCATGACCTCGCTCGATCTCGATCATCTTCTTCTGATTTCGTGAGTTCCCCCTCAACTTGTTATCTGTAAATTAGCTTCAATAACACAAGTTGATAATGTTTTGGCATAATTCATCAAAACTAAAATATCCCAACATGAACACTAAAACTTTTAAAGTGATTTCACTGATAAATTCTACTTGTGGCATGACAATATGATTTTAATTGTTCTTAAAGTTCATTTGAATAAAATTGTTTGATTATTTGCCCTATATGCATGTCCATATGTTTCCTACTTACTTGATGAATCTTTTAAATATAACATAAGTGAGTAATATATATTTTCATATGTGACATATTTGTTTAAATAAAAAAATCATTTTTTATATGTCCATTTTTTGGCAATGTATTTTTTAGAAATGATGGTACAAATAACTTGGGGAAAAAAAACACTCTCCAAATGAGCATAAACGCAGTCCGGGGCCCAAAATACAATTAAAAACTAGATCTTCTATGAATTAGATGCGTTTAAAAAAAAATTGAATTACATTATAAATTTAAACTTAATATATTAACACATACAATTTTGTATTCATGAAATAAAATTATATATTTAAGTGTAACGAGTAGTACGTTTCTAGAATAGATTATGGGTTAGGTCTTGTATGCACACGGATGCACCGTACACTCATAGTGCATTTTAGAAGCGTACAACTTGTTATACTGAAAAATGCGACTTATTTACATAGAAAAGTGCAACTGTTAATATGGGAACATAGTTGCATGTTTCTGTTTAGAATAATTGAATGTTTCTATTTTCTACAGTTGCACACTTTTAAAATACACTATGAGTGCACGGTGCATCCGAACGCACATGAAACCCACCCTAGATTATGTAGCTACCCGCTCTAAATAAAAAGTAGGTCTAGTGTGAAAATTTTCATGTATAAAAATCTATAAAATTATCCTAAATCAATCATCTACACTCTAAACACTAAATTATGATCTCTTCGGGTCGGGTGAACCATGAACCACTTGGGCCGAGTAAATCATGAACCACTCAATTTTGTCTTACCTTCACCAATTACGGAATTTGGTTATAAATTAATTTTTTTTTATGTTTGAAAATTTTAAATATTAGACTTTGTCCTAAATAAAAGAAAGAGAAAAGGAGAGAGAGAAAGAAGCGGGAAAATCACACACAACACACCCCACGCTTAATCTACCGCCATCACAAAGCTACCCTTCCCTCCAAAACAATTCCCCCTTTAAACCCTATCTCCATTGTTATTGAGCTATCTGCTTTCAGAAAACACGAAAGAAAATTGGAAAAATAGCGGCTCAAAGTTATCGGCCATGGGAGAATCATTATCATCTGTCAAGATCCAGCCCAGGGGAAAGAAAACCGGTCCTTTGTTAGTGGGCATTTCGACCCGCTCCACGACCCGGATGTCTTTCCACCAGAATGCTTCCGCGGTTACCAGATCCGATCCAGTTTCAAGTAAACCCGTTACTGATGCTGCTGAATCTGTGGATGCTTTCGTGAGCTTGAGTTGCAGCGATGCTTCAAGGGTTTCGTCAATTAAAGATCTAAGGATGAAAAGAATTTTCACACCAGAGGTTAATTCAGTTGCTGATGAAGAAACGGAGGGGGAAAATGAAGAGCGGAAGAAGCTGAAGGTTTCGGATTCGGGTCGGGTTACGGATCCGGATGCAGATAGTGTGAAGGTGAATGAGTTTGAAAAATTAGGGTTATTGAAATCTGGAGTAGAGGACGAACGAAATGTTACAGCAAATGGCCTGAATTCTGGAAATGGAAGCAAAATGGTAATGAATCACTCTTGATGAACTATAATTTTACTCAGCGAGAAATTTATTCTGAATTTCTGTTAATTTTCATGTTTCCATGGGTTTTCCTGCATCTCCTAGTGCTTAATTGTCATCCAAATTTTAGGCTCTTAGTAGGTGTAATTCGAGGAAAGTTTTCAAGGCTGCAAGCTCTTTCAGCTATAGAAGAATGCTTCCGTATCTGATGGACATGGCGAATGATGCCTCATGTAAGTAGATATCATCTTGCTTTCCATGTTAATGGCGTTTCGTATATGTACATAGTATGCAAACTGAGTCAATTTTACGATAATATTTAGAGCTGAATGGATTGGAATAAATAGATTTTCACTTTATATTAATGTAGGTGTTTCCAAGATTGAAATAGTAGATGGTGTGAATTCTGAAGTCAAAATTGGGGTTGATGATTTAAAGCCATTGGAGAATCAAGATATTCAAACGGTTCATATGCAAAAGGATCGTGAGAATCATACTAATGGTGTTAATGCTTTGATGGAAGAACATGTCCAAACAACGCCTCCTGATCCTGGTATGTTTGTCAAAACGACGTTTGGTCATGGTGCAGAATCTTTAGAGTCTAACAAATTTCTCTCTGAGAACCAATCTTTAATGCGGTTGAAGAGTCCAAATACCAAATGCAACAATAATTCAATGAACAAATCGGTAAATTCTCTTTTTATTTAGTGAGTGTTTTGCATTTATAACAATTCACCTTCCTATAACTGAAGCTGTGAAATACTTTTTAATCATTTAGGTTCTTAATCCTTGTTCTCGACTGAGGCTGTTCAAGAATTCAAGGTCTCTCAGTTACAAAAGACTGCTTCCATTTCTGATGGATATATCTAAAGATAACTCATGTAAGTTGTTTCTTTGTTCAAACATAACTTCTATAAATTACATCAGAAAGTTCACTTGATCTCAGATTATAAACTTATAAGTTGACTTATTTGTGTTAATATCTCTATACAGGTGCCACAATGAATACTCAAAATCCAATTCTGCAAAAGCCGGTTTTGGATAGAGATAATAATGTGAACAAAAGTAAAGCAGAGAATTCTTCTGAGAAACAAAATACTCAGGATTTGGCATCTTCTCTGAACCCTCTGCCTCCTTCAGATAATTCGTCTTTAGATCCTAATGATATTCTGCTGTCATCAATGCCAGATTCATCTTCCCCCAACTGTTCATCAAATCTTGAGTCAAACACATCTGAAACCCTCCCTGAAGAAATATTGCAATCAGAACCATCTTCCATTATCAACAGTGATGTTCTGACCAAACAATGTGCTTCTGAAGAACCCGAGACAGTTGGAAAACAAAACATGTGTTTGGATATGGGATTAGAACTTCATAATAGCAATGCTGAGTCAATTGAAAAAGTTTGTTTGAATCGAAACTTGTTCGAAGTCGAAGCATCATCAGATGTTTCTGCTTGTCCTAACAACAGGCTTGGTAAAGGGATACTAAAGAAAAATCCACTAGGATGCAGAGGGTTATGTAATTGTCTGAATTGTGCTTCATTTCGTCTTCATGCTGATAGAGCATTCGAGTTTTCTAGGAACCAGATGCACAATGCTGAAGAAGTTGCATCAGAGCTGATGGAAGAATTAGCAAACCTTCGATTTTTATTGGAGAAATCTATCACAAAGAACGATTCTGTTGGCATCCAACTCAACCCGGTAAGTTAGTCCTTCGAATATTGCAGTATATTCTTGTGAACATTTTTTCTTGGATATAACTCTTGTGATGTTTGTTTGGGTTTATTAAATGGTTTTTTAAAGCTGATTTTTTAATATAGGGGATTTTGAAATCCTGATAAATAGTAAGTTGTGTGTGTGTTTGGGATTTTGGGTAGTGTGAGATTTAACTGTATGGCAAAGCAGTGTGTAAGAGTGAATGATGTTGTATTATTATATTGTTGTTGGCTGTGGTTGTAATGATTGGATTAAGGAGTGAGAATTGGTTGTATTGGAGAGTGTGATAGTATGTTTATAGGTATTGTAGTGGTGGTTTTATAAATCGGATTTCAAAATCCCGGAGAAGAACTTGTAAATCCAAACCTGAAAACTCAAAGCAAACATCATATTTTCTTGGATATAATTCTTGAGCTCGGATGAGTTAGGTTTCTTATTGGTGAGGACTTGTGTACATTTGATCATTGATGTAGGTTTCTTGTTTGACAGAATTGATTCATGTAGCCTACCCCAATTATTTTGAATTAAAGGCTCGGTTGTTTGTTTTGTTTGTCTGACAAATTGAGATCAGCTCGTGAAATTGATTTTTATACAACTGTTATTTTCTCCTGAATTGGTCCTTGATCATGAATTATTTCTCACCAAAATTCTTTCATTTTAGTGAACATATCAACATTATCTTATACCTACTATTTATAGAATTTATTCACATTTTTACTCTTTAATCATCAAGACTTCTCATAACTCCCATCTTCATACTAATGTTTCTATGCAGAATCTTGTTAAACAAGCATGTGACAAAGCACTGGAAGCAGAAAAATTGGCAAAAGAGCGCCTCATCGAATTGAACTATGATCTTGGTGTTCACTGTAGAATCCCCGTATGTACTACTACTCTTCTGTGATAGTTGTAGAATTCAAATGCTATTACATTTTGATTATCTTTTTATGTATCAATTTTTGGATGCATTTATGCGTTCTTAAATTTTTTGCTCGCATAATCTTCAGGCCTTGGTGCAGCCAAAGGTCACGTTTGCTAATAACATTCAAGAAAGAGCTACTCGGGGGATGGATCCTTCAACCAGTTAAAAATGTAAAGATGTCTTGTAATTCAGAGAGATCATCAAGCTTAGCCTATTTGCTGAGTTATTCCTTTCCTGAAAGTGTATACGGTAATTTGGCTTTGATGCATATTAGTGATGATTGATGTGTGTACTCAGTTGAGGAACTGTCTTCTTTATGAGTGTTAGGATTCTACAGGAACTCAGAATTATATTTATATGTTTGTAGCTTTTATAGGAAGATATGTATTTGAATATCCCATAATTAGAACTTTGTTTCTTTATTTCTACTGTTTCATATACTGCATAAAAATGAAGTGCGTTATGTGTATTAGTTAGGATTTCAATTACCCTTTGGATTAAAGACAAATGCCCTTGTTTTCATAATCATGTCTGTGCAACCTTTTTTCTTCTATAGTTTCAAGTTTTCAATAATAGGGTCCACAAAAGATGAATTTTTTATTTTATTTTCTAGTTTAATCTCATAACTGATTTTTAAAAGGTCGACTCTGGTCTCAAACTCGCTGAAAGTTGAAGTTATGACATTATCCTGGGGCATCTTTTATGACTCAAGGGAAACAAATAAAATATTTCAATTTTATTAACATCATATGCAAGAAAAAGTGAAACTGTTACAGAGGAACAACAAACATCATAAATAGGCTTAATTTGTAACAGAGAAGCAATATCACTGCCTACACTCAGGTGGAAAACCTTGGGGAAACCTCTTATGATCTGTGCAATAATTGTAAATCATGAAATTCTTCTGAACCCATCTGAGCCTTCTTCTGCTGTAAGCGTCGAGTTCTTGGTTCCATTCTCCATTAGTGAACCTTGCATTGCAAGAAGCAGCATTGCATGTTTGTGCATTGAAGTTACGGTAGTAGGCGGTGAAGGGGGCTTTCGACCAATCGGCTTTGACTAGCCCCCCTCTCGTCGCCCATTCGTCCGCGTTCCAGAGGCTAGAGTAGATTCTCATTGGTTGCTTTTTTGGGTATGGAACACCCAATCGTTCTGCATTATTGAACACCCTTATGGGAGTGTTGTCTACCAAGAATCTGGAATTTGAAAAGGGTTGGATGTTAATTAATGTTTGATTTGTGGTGTTTATTTATTTGTTTTCTTTCTGGATTAAGTAATGGAATGATATCAATTGTGTTATTATATGTGTTTCACTATCTAGATTATTGACATGAGTATATGCCAATGACTCATAATATTCATGGAAATATGTGGTAAAAATTTCATAAATGGAACTTCAAAAGTGACACAGAAGAATGATATTAATAAATAATAAGTTAAAATAAAGGGGAAAATATTCTTTTGGTTCCTAAAGTGTTTTTTTTTTTGATAGTGAGCCAAAAATGGGGACCAAAACTTAAAAAAAAGATAAATCAGTGAAAGAAAAATGATAGTAATTGTAAAAGAAATGTGTGGGGCTTACACAATGTGTTGGAGGTTCCATATGATTGAATAGGTGTGGAAGTTCTTGGTGGGATCAAACCACAGATAAAACTGTTGCTCCCTGTTTCCTCTGCCTTGTGCGAATACATTTGTGTGCAGGATGTACGGTTCGCCCGTCACGTTTCCCAAGAATTCAAAATCGATTTCATCGTGCGTAGGTCCTTGCGAAGACAACTGCACAGACAAAAAACTATATAAGACAATATCATATATAAAACGGACACTATTATATATATCATGTGACCCGTGAATTTATGGAGTTTCAATTCAACTATAATTTAAAGGGAATTGTGACCTCAAATACTTGTGAGGCCCCAATTACAACAATTCAAACCAATTTTTAAATGATAAACTGAAATTGATGTTCTTGACCATTGATCAATTATATGTTCTCTTTTCCAAAGAATATATCAAAACATGTACATTCCATGCTAATCTCTTTAAATTTTTCACACATGACCAAAAACATAAAATTTGCATGCTTATTTTTCTTTTATACATGAATAACACTTTGGGGCGCCACACTAGTTGCATTGTATTACAACTTTGACTCAAATTTTCAACCAAATTATTTTTCTAAAGTATTATTATGTATGAAGATAAGCATCCGCTCATGTAATGAAAACTAAGTGCTAATATCCAGCAAACTGCACGGTACAACTAGGGGGCATAGAAATATCTAATTTTGTACATACATATAATAAAATTGACTATAAATCATCAAAACATTGTATTATACACCCTTATATGTTATATGGAGTTAAATTTATTTTTCTCCCAATGCTCACCCTTTTGGTCCCGCATGAATTTTTTCATGCAGTTTTGATCTTCCCGTTACAAAATCTGTTAAGTTCAACTGCATTTTTTTTTTATCTCAAAGCTTGCCCAATGTCACCAAAACTACCGCCGATTTTAATGAAAAGCGTAATAATGAGACCAAAACCACATGAAAAAATGGTTTCGGGACCAAAATAATGGGTGTTGGGACCAAAATCGTGAGGTACTGTTTCCCGTGGGACCAAAAATGGAACTCAAATTTTATCCAGACAAGTAAAACGTAGTTAATTAGAAAGACATATAGGAAAAAGAAAGGTAGGAAAGAAAGACGTACGTAGTAAGCAGTAACAGTGCCAGCAGAGTTGCCAGAAACAAGTTTAAGCTGCATATCAATCCTACCAAACAGATACTCCCTCTTTGATTGAAACCCAGAGCCTGATACTTTATCAAGTGACAAAGATAGCACCTCCCCTTTTCCATAAATCTTTGCCCGATTTGCCCCCCATGTGAGGTCGAAATCCTGGTAGAAATTACCTGCACCTTTGCAAGTGGTTATCAATCCCACAATCAACACTAGTAACAGCAAATACAAAGAAGCAGTAGCCATGAGTTATTAATTAGAATTATGTGTGATTATGATTTTGGAATTTGAAAGAAGAATGTATTTATAGAGAAAGGAGCGGTGGGGGGCCATAATGGGAGGAGTAGAATACTTGTGAGTGGGAAGAGAGGATGGATGGGATGGGTAACTAAATTATCTAGCTGGTGCCAGCTAAATATGGAGTATCAAACTTTTAGGATGATGGTTTTTTTTTTTTAGGCTAAAGAGAGTCAAGATCGTTTGACACAGTCTTGTTCAGAAGACATTTTAAAAACTATCTTGACATTACATTAAAATATGTAATTTGTTTATACTGAAAAGTATAATTTTTTTTTATATTAATAGTTGCACGATTCAGTGTAAACAAGTTTCATTTTTTAGTATGATAAATTGTACGGTTCTAAAATGCACAATGAGTGTACGGCGCACGTGGATACATATGAGACTCACTCATATATTTATGTTGGAATGTCTTGAGTTTGAATCACAATTCTTCTCATAAATTTGACCTCAAATAGATTTAGTCTCATAAGTTTTTTTATCGTCAATTTAGTCCCAAAAACTTTGATAATGTCCCATTTTAATCTCAATTTCGGTCAGAAAACTCAAAACGCCGTCGTTTTGTCGTTCAAATTTTGGGCTTTTCGACGGATATTGTGACTGGACTGTCACGTGTATTATTTTTTAACAACTGGAATTTCACTAAAACTGGACATTGTCAAAGTTATTGGGACTAAATCGACAATAAAAAAAAATTATGGAACTAAATCTATTTGAGAATAAAGTTATGAGACTATTTGTGATTCAAACATATATGTCTAACCTTGACGACATGAACACTTTAACTGGCTGGTCAGGGCTTATATTTGGATTCAATTTCAGTTTGGAGCTTATTTTCGGGCTCATCCAGATGCGAATGGCGCATCCCATTCCAGTCGACTTTGGATTTCCACATTCGATCCAAATACACATTCATTCATATTATACACTTACACCCCTAAATTATCACGTCACAAGTTTTCTTACACATACTCATTTTGATTAATTTTTTACCTTTTCTTATTAAAGTATTTAAACCAAGTGAAAAACTACTCCTTCAGTTCTGTTTTTGTTTGGGTATTTTTCATATTAATAGTTGCACAATTTGATGGAGGAATATGAATGTCCTTTTAACTTTATGTAATGTAAAGTGAGTTTGGGTGGAGGAGTATGAATGTCCTTTTAGGTCGGGTGAACCTTAAACCCTAAACCATTAACCATTCAGGTCGGGTGAACCATGAACCACTTGGGCCGGGTTCGGATCAGGCCGGGTTGGGTCCAGAACGGTTATTTAAAAAAATTGAGAAAAAAAAGCCTAAATCAATTCGGGTCGGATGAGCTATGAACCAGTTTGCCCAAGTTCGGGTCAGATTGGGTCTGAGTCGGGTCAAAATAAAAAATAAAAACTGAAAAACAAAAGTTGAAAAATTTTAAAAATAAAATTCAATTGCACAAATTTTAAATTGGTGCAAATGATGCAATTATGGTATAAAATTAAATGAATTCAAAATATCTAAATATATGTATATATGATGATTAAGGAAAAAAATAAATTTTTGTATGTTGCAGTATCACATCATCAGCCACGTAAACGGTGGACACAATTATAGTGCCCACTGATGGGCTCCATATGATTTCCATAGCAACTAACATTAACTTCTACTATATATAACATGATTCTTAGTACCAAATAATGTACACAATTAATAATATTAATTTTTACAAATTATAATAATAGTATATAGTGTGCATAAAATTATATAAAATGTATAAAATACTTTGTTAAATTAGAAACACCGAAAGGATAAACCTTCACCTACGTATTAATTAAGTTTCATATATTAAATAAGAAGATTGATTTTCATCTGAGCGGATGCCAGCAAGAAAGAGGGACAGAGTTAAGTGCAATATTGGGAATGGTATTTAATTTAATGAATTAGGAGGCATTCCAACAGTTTTCATCTACTCCAATATTATTATTCGTACCGTTGCAGCCATTCTAAAATCTATAACATTCATGATTTCTCTATTTCCTGTACGTACACTCTTTTGAAATTCATATGCTTAAATCCAAAATCTGTAATTTGGATCATGTGTTGTACAACATTGTCATGACATGATTTTAATTATAACAATTTTGGCATTATAGCTTCTCTAATTAAAATATTTTTATAAAAGGATACTATGGAAACATGATCTTGTCATTAAATAATGTTTCATGTCACTAAAAACTTTTATCTAGAGAAATTGCAATGACATGATTTTTATAATTAAAGAACAATTTTTTCATATTGCGCGTGATATAAATACTAGAGTTGTTCACGAAATTTTAAAATTATCGAATCCGAATCAAAACTCAAATTGAAAAAGAACCAAATTAAACGGAAATAAACATTGGTCTTTTGACATTTTTCGAATTGAACCGAATCGATTTTTTTATATGGATCTGGATATTAACGAATTAATCGTAACGAAAAATCATAAGAAATCGCACTAAACCGCACCGAACAGTATAATCGAATTAAATATGCCAAATTGTGTTATAATGTTACCGAATTCAAGTACAATTATATGTGTTAGGCCCCGGTGGAAAAATCCATTTTGCGCGTGCGGAAACAAAACATGACAAGCGATGCATATAAAACAGGGGGTGAAGGAATGGTGATTCCAGATTTTTCTCCTTTCAAGCTCATGTGTTGTGTCATGCTTATTATCGAATGCATATGACAAGATAAGAATGTAAAGCAGTAAACAACACAACAATGTATAGTGGTTCGGAGACTCAAGCTCCTACATCCACTCTCCCTGTTCCTAGGGAAATTCCTTCAAACACTTCCTAAGGCTTTCTGACTACCTCTGTAGTTTACTAACCTTTCTACTTTGAGCTTTCTGAATACCTCTGTAGTTTACTAACTCAAACTGGACTTATCACCCTCTTCAGGTGGTCACTCTGAAATTAGTGAACCTTTTGAACTCCTGCTCTGATACCACTTGTTAGGCCCCGGTGGAAAAACCCATTTTGCGCGTGTGGAAGCAAAACATGACAAGCGATGCATATAAAACAAGGGGTGAAGGAATGGTGATTCCAGATTTTTCTCCTTTCAAGCTCATGTGTTGTGTCATGCTTATTATCGAATGCATATGACAAGATAAGAATGTAAAGCAGTAAACAACACAACAATGTATAGTGGTTCGGAGACTCAAGCTCCTACATCCACTCTCCCCTGCATTCTAGGAAATTCCTTCAAACAATTCCTAAGGCTTTTCGACTACCTCTGTAGTTTACTAACCTTTCTACTTTGAGCTTTTCGACAACCTACAGTAGTTTACTAACTCAAACTGGACTTATCACCCTCTCGGGCTCGCCTCTTAGATGTTTTAACGAGTTCACACTCCTTCGGGACTTATCACCCTCACTCGGGATTGCCTAACAACTACCTCACTTCACCTCTAGTCATCTCTTACGAGAATGGGGTTTGAGTTTGGGGTTGTCTCCAACTATGGTGAGATTTTCCCTTACATTTGTTTAGCCTCAATGCTAAGGTTGGGAAAATCTCTCTAAGCTTAAGATACTGTTGGGGAATGAGTATAATCCCAACAGATACATCATGGGTTGCTTAGGTTGAGTTCTAGAACACTCTTTAAATATATTTGTATATCTACAGACTTGTGTTCTAGGGTGGGAATGCTTGACTATAACGCTCTTGGCTCTGGAGCATCTTGTGCATAATCTCCACACTTAATTTGATGGAAGATCTTGTATTTATAGTGTGGATTTGAATGTTACCGTTGGAGAGAATCACATTCAAATCCATACTATTCTTTTATGTTTTTTTGACTTTTTCAGGCTGGTTGTCTTCCTCTCATTGGTCCACGTCAGCTGGATTCCAACGGCTATATTCCTTAGCTTCAGTGCCTCGAAACATTCAGGATATATCGAGCATTCGAAGACATTCTTGAGTCTTGATGAATCATCGTGCCTTCGAGATTCTACGAAGTCTTCGTGTTTCTCTCGAGCCTTCGGGTTCTCGATTTCATATCGAAGTCTTCATAAACTTCAGTTTCATACTGAAACCCGATTTCTTGATTCTTCTTGAAGTCTTCAGAATCTAACCTGATCTATATCTGCCGACTATACACGGTGCAGATATCATCCTGAACACTCTAAAACTGAATCCTGACTCACCTATCAAGATTATCCTGAACATGTCATACTCAGGGGTTTTGGGATCTAATCAAAATCATCTTTATTAAATTCATTTCCCAACAATATGATATATCGATTTTATAAAAAAAATCAAGTTATAAATAATAAATTAATAATCATTACAAATTTAAACACCTTAAATAGAGAAGCACAAGATATAATTTTAGACAATAATATTGTTCAATCATAAACATAAATTAGTTGTTAATTAGCATGATTTAAATTTAATACAGTTCAATGAAAACAACTAATATTATTCAATGGAAACATCTAATACTTTTAAGTGAAAACAACTAATATTGTTTTAGTGAAAAAGATGAAAGAATAGAAAAAAAGGGTAAAACATCCTTTTTTACGTTCCAATTCATTACGTTCTGATCTGGTTCCGTTATAACCAAAAACTCGTTCCAATCCGTACCCAAAAATAATTAATCATTACTGATCCGTAACGAAATTTCGATATGGGCATGTACACTCGAATTTTAAAATAATCGAATTTTGCTACTGACACAAATATTTTTAAATATTCATTTTGATCCGTACTGTGAACACTCCTAATAATTACATTTTAGCACGTATACATTATTTTGTCTGAAGAAAACGATTCAAATAGAGTAGCATATGTGATGAATACATATTTTATAGGTAATAATATTTGAGG
The DNA here is from genome assembly GCA_037126765.1 of Stenogyne calaminthoides. NCBI lineage: Eukaryota > Viridiplantae > Streptophyta > Magnoliopsida > Lamiales > Lamiaceae > Stenogyne > Stenogyne calaminthoides. Next base: position 46,381,530 of record JBBCBC010000003.1, read on the forward strand.
TGATTCAACCTAAGTGAACACTATTAATTATTTTTATACCTTAAATAATAAAAATGATATAAAAATTACTACTTATTTTATTAAAAGTACAATAATCATCTTATCATATAAAAGGACTGAACTACCCTCATTACTCGTGGATAAATAAGACCAAATAATTTATCAGCTTCCTATATTTTATACTCCATCCGTTCTGCAATGACTTAAACATTAGAATTGAACCGTAAATCAAGAAAAGTGGGTTAAAATGAGTTTAAGTGGAATAAAATAAGAGTGTTATACGTGTATTAATATTATATTTATTTTTATTTTTAGAATATTTAAATAATATTGAGACATTCAAAAAGCAAGTTTTTAAGTAATATTGAGACGGTTGAAGTATTGGTTATTGTTCCATACAAAAGTTTGGCCGTGTTGAAGTTTGAAAATTAATAAATATCCAAAATAAGTTTGTCCAAATTATTGAATGCCAACAAAAAAGACAACTGGTGGATAAATAGAAGAACTGCTTGCCATAATGTAACGGAACCGTACTTCAAAAAGTGGAATATATATATCCTGAATTAAAGGGCAGATAAGAAGTGTTCAAATTCAGTGAACTAACACCAATATTAATATTATTAAATATTTATCCTTGAGGATATAAAGAATTTTGGTAAGTAGTAAGTTTTGTCGTATCCATATATAGTTGTCTTGAAGTTGACATTCTCCATCTTCAATTCTTACAATTTCAATTTTTATTTTTCTCAGAGTTGTACATTTTTATTTTCTAATTAAATATAATTTTACCTTAACCACCCATAATTTATAATTTTCAAATTATATTACTAATTTTCAATTTTCAGTTACATTGTAGATCTAATTAATATTATTTAACCACCCTAAAAAATCACTGTTGCTTCTCTTCGTTGTTCTTTTATTCTTTTGCATATTTAATTTAAAATTTTCAAATCCAATTATATCTTAAATACCTAAAATTATATATATAGTTCAGGAAATATTCTACCTAATTTAAGTTAATAAAATATAAAATAATTAATCTAAAATTAATATATATTTTTTTTAAACCCGTGTAATGTTGGTCTTCAATGAACCAATTCTATACTATGAATTTTGATTATTTGATCCATTTCATCTATTTTCAACACATTTTTATAACTTTTAAATTTAATCCGTATTATACACTGAATAAGTTCAAATGTCATGAATTAAAAATAAAATTCATGACATGAGCAAAATCTATACAAATTTTTATCTTAATTTGAGTGGTTTGCAGAAATTTAAATTCAAATAAGTTTGTATACAAGCGTTTTATCTACAATTTATTGGTGTGGTGCATTTTATCATTTTGAAAACCTTAGTACTTTTTTATTTACAGTTATAACTCAATTTCATATTATAATATAAATATTAACAAATCTATATATGAAACAGTGTAATATCAAATGAATTGACATTAACTCAATCTGATATTTTTCTCATATGCATAAACACAAATATATTGTTTATCATTTAGAGAAAAAGACTAACATTAATCGATTAATACATTTTAATAAAATAATTAATACCCTTTTAAAATAAGTTGAGTTATTATGGTGCAACTAGTGCATATAAATATTTATATTTTTATAATAATTTAATTAATTTTGAATTGAATATATATTATTAAGTGGGTCTCATGTGCACCAAATGCATTATCGTACACTCCATAGTGTATTTTAGAATCATGCAATTTGTTGCACTGAAAAATACAACTTATTTACACTGAAATCTTGTATCTATTTTTTCATATTAATAGTTGCACGGTTCAGTGTAAATAAATTACATATTTCAGTATAACAAGTTGCATATTTCTAAATCGCACTATGAATGTATGATGCATTTGGATGCATACAAGATTTATGTTATTTTATCATTTTAAATATTAACAAAATCTCGTTCGTTAAAACATGAGAAAACAATAAATGTGAAAAAAAAAGTTGGGATGAAGGGAGCACTTGTTGGGGAAACTCCGCCCCCATTCAAACCAAGGGGGAAACGAAACAAACAAGAAACAAAGAAACAAAACAACAATCAACAACACAAAATTTTACGTGAAAAACTTTAAAATCGGAGAAAACAACGGACCACGAAAGAAATATCACTATATAATAAATTCTACAATCATACCAATTTTTCCTCTCTCTCGCTCGACACTCCTATACTATTACAAGTCTACATGACTCTTAAATTCTCACAAATGTGAGAAAAAAATTTAATTAGAATCAAACCCTAAACTAAAGTATATTGAGTGGTGCACTCGTAAAAAAGACATAAAAACTTTTTTTATAAGATTTGAAAATTAGCTCCTTCCTTTGTTCTCATCCAATGTGGGACAAAAATTCTTCTTTTAATATAACATCAAACTCAAAAGTAATATATATTCCAGCAGTAAAATATGTTTTTTCTTTTTAATAAAAATAAAATATGCTTTTTCTTTTTAATAAACGGAAGAATGTGTTACCAACACGGAAAGCTAAATTTAGAGCCGAAAATCGAATGTAATAGGAAAGTGGGGCATTAATTGATTAATTTTGGTAATTATATGCTTTTACATATTTTTGGCTTTATCGCAAGGGAAGCGTGATTAAATTAAATGATGTAAACATTTTATTTAAATAATGGATTTATTACAAATTGCAATATGTATTATTGTGTTTTTTACAAATTAAAATCTATACTATTTTTTCTAACAAAATGCAATCTATATTATTAAAAAGTGATCAATAACTCATTTTTTGTTAAATTTTTCGGCTAAATATAGTTACAAATGATATGTTGTATATACCAGAATGCCAACAAGTATTTTAACAAACATAAAATTGAAGAAATTCAATAGAAATATTTTTTAAAAAATGAGTTGGGGTTTGAATTTGTCAATTTTTATTAGTACGAGTTGCATTTTATTAAGAAAAATAGTATATGTTGCAATTTGTAAAAAACACAATAGTATAAGTTGCAATTTGTTATTAACCCTTAAATAATTTCTTGTAATATACGTGAGTAGAAAATAAAATTATATTATAAAATATATATATATATATATATATATTTAAATTTAATATGCTACACAATTAAAAATATATTACATTTAATAATGAGCTTGCGGGAGACGATTTTACTGTGAGATGTAGTATACCTTGAGCAATGACGTTGTAACACTTTGAAAAGGAAGATGTTGATATTTTTTAGTCTGTATACAAATAAATAAAAATATGGACATACAATATGAGAAAATAATTAACGTCTATATATTGAATTAATCAAATTAATTAAATATTTTAAGTATTTAAATTAAATAATAATATAAATATTATTTTCAATCTAAATACATGCTATTAATTATAATTTACAATATATGGATGAATCCAATTAAAAAATTAAAAATTGATAATTAATATGTAAGTTAAACTCATAAATTATTTAAAAGACCAATATCATTCTAAAAAAAATTAATAATTAAGATTTAAATATTAAAATAACATAAATAACTTTTCATAGTATTCTTAGAATTTGAAATAGAGATTTTATAGAAATAGAAGGTGACTCATCTTTAGTAAATAAGTGATTAATATATGTACAATGTGTCATATTTTTTCTTATATTTACGTACATGATTATTTATTACATATTTTTATAAAAATAAATATAAAGGTAACATTAGCATATATCATTTAATTTTTCTAGATAGTGCATAATGACAAATATTTTAGGATAAAAATATTTTTTAAAAAAACCTAGCATTTTGGTTGATGGGTGTATTATTTATAGTGATTGTGTTTAAATGGAAAGTGGCCTTCATATTCTGGTAGCTCTAGGATTATTGTAGATAATTGCTTTGAATTCCGTATTATTATATATGCAGATATAATAAAATTGTCATATGAAATAAAGTGAAATAGTTCAAGTGGTTAAAATATTATTATTTAAATACGTAATATTGAAAGTGTACAAGAGTATTCTTTTAGAGACATTTTTTCGTAAAATGTTGTAACTGTTGGGGAATTAATTGCCCGAATCTATTTGGGATGAATATTTAAATACAAATTCAATTCTAACAATTATTACTAGCATGAATTAATCCTATATTAATTCAAAAAATAATTCAACAATAAATCATGCATATAAACAGTTTACATAAATCCTACGCATGCGGAATTACTACGAGTTTACGTGAACTAACCTGTTTGGAATGACAATGGACTCGGTTGATAAGAACACACCAAAAAGCCTTCCCAAGTATTCTCAAGTCCTTGCTCGTCAATCCGGTGGAAGGAAACTCGCGAACAATTAACAAAAGGAAAAAATAAATTATTTGTTGCACCACCTTTGTGGATTTCTAATTTTTCCAACACATGAAATTGCACTTGGGGATGAAAGAATCATCCCCTATTTATAGATGAGGAGTTGGTCGAAATTTTGGGGAAAAATAATGTGGGAAAATCTTTTTCTTGATCTCCAAGAAATCTTGAATATATTTCATATATTATTTTCTCCATAATTAAAATATTCCACAAAAATCCCAACTCCTCTTGTTATGGGATATTTCGAAATTTTAAGGGAAAAGAAACCAAGATTTGGATCTTCTTGAATTTATGAGATATACTTGTATTGCAAGAATACATATCTTCCATAATATTTTTTCAAGAAAATCAAGAAAATCTTTCTTTCCCTTATTTATTCAAAATTTTCGAAAATCTCACAATAAATAACCAAGTGGGAGATTTCTTGAATTTAATGAGATAATCTTGTATTTCAAGAATACTTATCTTCATTCCATAACAAAATTCAAAGAAAATCTTTCTCCCCCTCTTATTTATTATTTTCGAATAAATAGGAAAAATAGGCAACAAAATTTATTTTATTTTTAAACACATTTTTCAGTTATTGGACTTTATATTTGGGCTACTTGAGGGGCCTTTAGGAGAATTAAGATTGGACCTTCCAATGGATCTTGAATTATTAATATTGAGCCACAATATTATTCAAGCCCATAAATATTAATTAATCCCACTACATAATTAATATTGCACTATCCATCTTAACCCATATTACTGTTAATATGGCTCCCGATTATTATTTCCCGTGTTTAAGATTATCTAGCCCATTAATTAATTCAAGCCACTGAAATAACTTTCCATTAATTAATATCTTTTTGTCCTTGGTCAAGGAACGATTCAACATTATTGTCCATACCGGAAACTAGTTTCACTTGCAAGATTTGGTATGATAAATCTTATGAACCTCCCAAGGGGGCAAATCGAACAAGCGTACTTGCACACGATTCTTCGTATTAAATCTTAGCAATCGCATGTGTCCAATAATATTGTCCAAGATATAAAGTATTGAATCTCATTGATTCTCTACCCGTCATAAGTCAAAGCAATAATTACTGACCACACACGATCCTATTTAAGGGACGAAGATTAAGAAATAACGAACCACTGAGGTCTAATTCTTCCTAGTTCAGTGCTGAAGAATTCATCCTCCTGTAGGTCTTATTCAGTGCATCAGTCATGCACTAGTGTAATCTCTTTGTCAAGACAGACCAATCTGAGCCTTACACTTCAACCTTTCACGATGAATTGTTCATTTCCATCTAGGTCGTGAATATCGTACTTTTAGTTACAAGGGACTGTTAATTTAATCTTCTGTGATCTGGTATCACTAAATTAACTACAATGTAACATGTATTATTTATTTAACAGTTATGCAGTAAATATATGTAACATTCAATGATATTTAAAGCATCAGTGATAAATAATTTATTTCAGTAAATAAGACATAAATTCAGTTTGATTATACAAAGTAAAAACATACTTTCCAGTATAACCCCAACAGTAACATGTGACACAACAGTAAACAACGAAAGATTTAAAATGCATGCAAATGGTTTCAAAGGTTTAAACATACACTACTTCAACAAGCAAATGACATAACATAAATTTTGTACAATGACTATAAAATCAAGGAGTTTAATATAATGTTTTACACAACCAAATGATTTATTCTAATCAATCTAAGAACAAAACATCAATTGTTGCTTGAAATGTGATAATAATTGCACAATCTAAACACGAGAGTAACGATCCTATCAACCTATATGTACTAGAACATTAAATAGATTGATACTTGTTACTTTGCTTGTTCTTGTTGATCTTTGCAACTTGTATATATAGGCAACATGCACATCTGCAATCTCAATCATTACGTCAATTTGTAAGGACCTAAAAACATTTCTCCCACTAACTCCATCTTCCTTGAAAGCCTCTCCATGCACCTAATACTCCACTATTTGAAATTGCATCGCATGATCTAAAATTTTCTGGGTCTTCATTTTGCATTCAAAGACATAAAACAATATATAAAAGGAGTTAGTGTTAAGAGAAATGACAAATTCAAATGTTATCATAAATATTGCCCAAAATATTGTACAACAAACTGTCAACATCAACCGACGTCATGAACTCATTTGGGAAGAAGTTGGAAATCTTTTTAAAGAAAAAGAAGCTCTGATTTGAGTTGAGGAGATAAATAATACTCCTTCGCTTGTAATTGTTAAATTAACAAAATCTTAATATAATACTTCCTTCGTTCCAAATTATTTTTCACCCTTTTTTTTTTGGTTTATTCCACAACAGTTTTCAAATTTAAAAAAAAAAATTATTTATAACTCTTACCATCATAATATATACTACCTCAATTCTATATAAATATATGCTCTCTTTATTTTATAGAGTTTTTTGTGGCGAGTTGTTTATTAGTATTTCAAATGATAAAGTAATTTTTAAAGAGGGGTATTATAAATCTACCTCTCATCTATTGCATGCATCTTTAAAAATTATTTTATCATTTCAAATACTAATAAAAAACTCGCTCACAAAAACACGCGAAAACAATAAACGTGCATATATTTTTTGAGACGGAGGAGTATTATTTAATTTTTATGGTATTACATTTACTAACAGACTCACTCATATAATTAAAATTAGTTTGATTCAAATGTCTTTGATAAAACATAACAATTTTTTTTTTTTAATTTCCGTGCTCAAATCAGTGTGAAAAATGATATAAGATGGATAAAGCATTTTATTTCTCTAGTAAAAAATTCCTTACCTAAAATTGATACTCTCATTTTAAACAACGGTCGAATTATTAATATCTCCCCCCAACATTACTAAATATGAAACCCTTTAAATTTTAACACCCCCCACCAATTATTATGATATGGCAATTTTTCTTTTTTTTAATGGAAAACGTATTAAGTGATACCTTTAATCTTTAAAGATATAATTTGAATATTGAAAAATAATACTCACTTTTTTCATCGCACCAAACACTTTTTTTTTTACGATTTCACACAATTTTTACTATTTAGCCAAATTTATATGCATTCAGGTGCACCGTGCACTTATAGTGCATTTTAGAATTATACAATTTATTATATTGAAAGATGCAACTTGTTTACAATGAACTTAATAATTATTAATATGAAAAAATAATTTCACGATTCAATTATAAATAAATCAAGATAATTTTAAAATCGATTTATAAACGACCGCCATCGTCTGAATCTGTATTGAAAACTCACTTCAACGTTTAGATACACGATCATTATATTTTCATCATATAATCCAAATCCGCTAAACATTAACTTCTCTTTTTTTTTAAAATATCACTATCAAACAACAAACAAGTGCTCTTTGGAAAATGAAAACTCCACAGCATTTCTTAAATGCATGCAACCCACTCCACCAAACTCTGTAACATAATGATACTCGTATACATTTTAAAATATCTAATTTTCGAATTCTAGAGAAAAAAGAAAATGTAATTTTCTGAACATTTCATCAACCGTCTTAAAACGATCAGACTTTTAAAATGAATCGTGCAATTCAAGTTCGTTTTAAATAATATTAATTATTTTATTAAAATATATTAATTTTCCAAAATTAATAATTTTATCGAACAATATTATTTATCTTTATTGAATATTATTATATATGCATCAGCTTGTGCAACTACGTGTCAAGCAATAATGATTGAAAACAATTATATATAAACGTACTAAACTACAAATAACCCTAATAATAATGACATAGTCTTATATGCACTAGGTGCATTGTGTCATTTAAGAGTATTTTAAAAATATACTACTTATCCTATAATGAAATATGTAACTTTTAAGTAAAAGAAATAGCATGTTATAATTTAATATATTGAAACCCAATATAAGTAGCTAGATATAAATAAAAGGTAAAAGAAATCCTATAATTGAAATATAACAAATTAATTTAATTTTTTTTAAAAGACTTACTGATAGTTACATTTTAAAATTATAATTTACTAATAGATACAAAATGATTCCATATATATAAGTATACTTACACTTTTATATGCAACTTTTACTATATATAGAATTCCACCTATACTTACTAATAATTTAACTTAAAAATTTGTACATATTAATAATTTTTCCAAAGGAAAAATTATCTCTGCCACCCGTCACAACCCCACACCATTCCAAAAGGAATTAAAATGAAGGAATATATATACATAGGAACCCTATAGTAGGTTATAACGAAACATAGCTAGGTATTATAATATACCACGGGTTCATATTATGATTGAAGCAAATTGATTGGTTTAATTAGTGTGGTAGGAGGCATAAAAGTAGGAGGCTAGACTCATTAGAAAATGCGAGCAAGCCGATTCATAAAGCATATTTTCATTTTTTTATTACGTAAAAGTAATTCTAACATCTACACATTATTTGTATATATACGTAGTCTTGCTATGGTTGGTGGAACAAAAATCCCTTACTTAGATGAATTATACTCCCTAAAGAAACACAAACTCTCTTGTAAAATTTATTTATAACAAAATTAATATTATTATATTTATAAATTGATGTCACTGTAATTATAAATCAACATTTAATGCTACAATATTAATTTATAAGTGCGGTAATATCAATTGATAAGTATAGTTATATTAACTTTTGAGTGTAATAACATAAATTTTATGCTATGAATAAGTTTTATCGGAAACTTACTCCTAAAATAAATTTAAATTTTGAAGTTTTTTTCACACAATCAAGAAATCAAATTGAATATGGAGTATTTAAATTGCAATATTTTCGAGGAATTTAAACCATTTTTGTACCATAACGTTTCACCTTTATTGAAATGGTCCCATAATTATTATTTTTTTAAATTTAATTCCATGTATATATTTAAATTTTATCAATATTCAGCCTCAAATGACCGAAAAATGCCTTAAATGGCTTCGTTAGGTTATGTGCTCATCTACATGCTCATTTCTTTCCCACCGAAAGATGCTAATTGCTGAAGGATTTAAACCGTTTTCGTCTTATAATTTTTTACCTTTATTGAAATGATCCATAATTATCTATTTATTTAATTTGGTCCCATATATATTTAGTCTACCCAAATTATTTGGGAATAAATGCTCGATTAGTTTGTTTGTATTGTTTCTCATGTATATCAAAATATCGTCAATTCAGTTCCAAATGGTTGAAAAAAGCCTTAAACGACATCGTTTCAGCTTCATGAGTTCCATGCGACACTGGGGGTTGGCCATTCGGGTGCCCTACAATCCAAATGTATAAGTATTTGGCTTTATATTAAATGATGCAATAGAAGCTAAAAATGACCTTCACAATTCCTCATTTTCAGATTAAGCAACAACCCAAAATGAAAGCCTAAACAGACGGTATTCGGCTTTATAACTAATGGCTAGATATATAAAATTACCGTTTTAGCCTTGGATGATGCAAATAGAAGCTAAAAGTAGCCTTCACAATTCCTCATTGCCAGAGCAACAATTTAAGCAAGAGCCCAAAATAAAAGCTCTAACTAAGAACTAATGGACTCTCCAGTAATCGGCTTGCTCACTCTTTTCGGGATGGATCCGTCGAAACATCAAAACCTGGAGGAATGAATACGACATCCTCCCACGATGACTCTGCACTATCCTGCAAACAAAAGAAAATTTTGGTGATAATTCTGGTCTGATTTTCCATGCACTGATTGAAAATAGAATCAAATTAACGATAAAAAAGGCATTCAAATCGATTTGTGACGTTCGGATAATGATGAGAAAGTAATTAGATAGGTTTGAAGAAAACTTCCTGGTGTTTCTGTACCTTCATCCCTTGTATAATATCCTCAAGAACAGCAACCTACCACGACAATCACAATAAGGTGAACAAATAATAGCTAATTGGTTTTGAGAAAAAAGAGTAACACTTGGCTGTCTAATATTGTAAAGTGAAAACAACTAATACTGACCAACTAATATCTTTTAGTAAAACAACTAATACAATTAAAAAAGGCACTTGAGTTGCACGGTGCAACTGATGCATAGAAGTATTTGCTTTAGGAAAGGAGTGTCATTCCCATGTTTCAATAAGTGGCGTTTTAAAATTTTTGTAGTATTAATTATTAAATTAAGGAACAATTTTTTTTTGACATGTTTATCTTCAGTCAACCCTAAACAAATCCTAAAAGATATCATTAGTTAAAAGTTAAGAGATCTTAGAAGAAATGTGGAAAAATTAGCTAAAGTGAGATTAATTAGACACAAAACTTAACCAATAAAACGACGCTTATTATGAAAAGGAGGGAATATTATTCAGATGGAAACTAAACCTGTATATCTCCTTGCCTCAGCCTACGATTCATCCTTTTCTGATCATGTGAAGCTCTTGATAGGGACTTCTCCAGATCCTCCTGTGTATTTTTACGAATAATTATAATTTTAAAAGCAAAATGCCCAAATTGGAAGTTAAAGAGTTCAAGGCATCTTCGTTTCTAACCTTCCTGAAGAAAACGGGATGATATCTCTTGTTTTCACTTCTCAGAATCAAGCTTTTTGACTGCAATACATTGCTAAATGCAGATAAGATAACAAGAAATTGAGTTTTGAACTAGCACACATGGAAATGATCCAGCACGTTAGACCAAATTGATGGAGTAAAAGGGCCAATAAACAAGAAAACAATAAAAATATAGTAATGTAAAATGTTTTACAAGATTAAATCCTGCCCAAGCAACAATTGCCTTTTCCCAAATTCTATGATTCCTCTGGATGCCCCAACGACATACAATAGTGCAATATAAATAAGACTCAAAACCTAAACTCTAGCCAATCCCACAAGCTATAAACTCCACGAGTTGTTTATTGAAGACTGGAATTTAGAAGGCCTTAACTATAATAATAAGAAGAAGATAATAAATTAATTGTATGACCATCAAACATTGAAATTCATGATAAAGGATCCAAGGTAATGCAAATATCTGGAAGCTAGTCATTTGAATGAGAGAAAACTGAAAAATAGCCAGTTCGTAAGAAAACATGAAATACTAGTTACTTTTTCATACTACTAAGATACCCTTGTGTAAAAATATTCTTATCATTAATTTGTTTCTCGACATTCAGAGGTTAAAGAAACAAGTTTCTCAACCCTCTGGTTTCTTGCTCTACCCAGTAAATGTCAAGAGACAATAGTCCTGGGGTTCTCTATACATGTAATCATGTCAACAGAACATTGAGGATAAAATTGTCATTTTATCCTAGAAGTGGCTATATTCCATTTTTCTGAATGACTGTTAATTTTTTAATCTGCCATAGCCCATTTGGCTAAAAATTCTAAGTATTAATCGAAGGTTTGTGCCTATGATAAGATATTATTCAAGCAATGGCATATGGTATTTAGGGGGTGTTTGTAAGAGATAATATTTTTGCTTAAAAAGTAGATTTGAGGGCTTTCAAAGATAATGATTCTGCTTAAATTAATCATTTAGATCCATAATCTAAAAACGGAGAGATGTATGCTTCTCACTATAATTTACTTCATTCAAGTCTTTTACCAAACACTCCCCTGCTTTTTACAACACTCATCAGTATTACCATTAAGCAATTATTCTCACAATCACTAAACCAAGTCACGTCCTCAAAAGCATTTTTTTCCCCAAACACCCTCTTACATGATGGGGGTTCAAGCCAATTGGCCCCTTTGTATAACAGCCAGTAAACTGGTCATCATAACTTCAATATAGTCATCTTAGTGATGCATTAATCTTGGATTTATTCGGTTTATTTTATAATGAAAAATGTAGGTGAGAAAAGATTATTAGACCTTTAGAAGAAGTCACACTTACTCAATAATCAACTTAAGAACTCAGCCTCAATCCAGCTTAAGTGAGCTTAAACAGAGCATATATGCAAGTGAACCCAGTAAAGTAATAGTCAAGCCAAAAACCATAGAGACAATAGAGTGACAGGATACTCTAGGCCAACCAACTGAAACTGCAGTAAAAAAGACCACATGTGCTCTGACTATGTAAAACACGAGTCACCGAAATATTAACATGAATATGTGAGATACGCTGCATTACAATGGCATATAGATGTGAATATATTATCATGAACATACTGTAATTATGCAGTTATATTGTCAGCCTTCCAAGCCACCTACCTCCAGGCTTTTAGAAGACATCTTTTTCATTCTTTCCCACTCTCAACCATAGTAAGTACAAAATTCATTTGTTTTGCTAACAATAATCTACAATATTGAAGATAATAATCATTAATCTAGACCTACATTAGTTTGGAATTTTTTACGAACCCCACAAATAATTCGATCTTTGTAGTATTGTATATAGAATTTGCAAAAATACGAAAAACCTTGAAAGCATGGTAAAGGGAAAAGGACCTGAAAAACTGGAACTCCGGAGAAGCTTTCATCTGAAATGCCAATCTTTTTCCTCTCCTGCACAAATTCAAAACAATAACCAATTTATGCTGAATAATTAAAGAAATGCAGAAATGCAGATCACCATCTCAAAACATCTAGAAAAGCAAAGAAGCCACCTCTGGCGTAAAGAAAAATAAAAATCAGTAGAACGAATTTCGTGAATAAATTGAAGAATTACAAGGAACGGAGATGTTAATAAAATAGCAAAGCACATGCAAAACGATAGCTTACCAAGAAAATAACAGATTAGTAATGTCGATTTTCTCTAGAATCATGCTTTCCAATGCTATAGTTTAAATATCTAATTGCTCAACATGTAATAACTTCTGATAAGAAATATCTTTTACCAAGACTCACCGTCAATGCATTCTGTATCTGGGAAGCCTCAGGTAGCAATCTTAAAGCCAGCCCATCAACTTTAAGCTGAAAAATCTGCCACCACCATTTTCTATTACTCTCAGCAGTTCTGATTAACCAAAGATTAAGAGCACACAGAACAACAAAGTAAGACCAAGAACACATTCAAGTTCATTCAAGCAGTGGCATTGAACATTCACCAGTAATCATTCATTACATAAAAGCTAATCTCCCGTAATTTTCCAAATAGGTAGATATCAGAATTGTACCAAAATCTTGTCAATTGCCAATCCAAAATTCATTAATTTTGCAAAAGTCCATAATATAAGAAACATGTCCAATCAGAGAAAAAACCAGCGACACAACCACCAAATTCCAGTCACATATAACCATGCCTGCAACATGTTCGACGAAATGCCTCAATGAGTATGATTTATCTTTCACAACCTACATACCTTGCTAAGAGCAACAGGAACGACTTGTGAGCCAGAACTCATCGATGGGTCCACATTCATCATATGATTAAGGAGCGTCACAGCATCCGCCTCATTGAAACAGAACAGCCCAAGATTTTTGCCCGTATTCGTGCCCGAAACAAGAACAAACTCTTGAGAGCCATTGATTAGGGCATACACGGGCACTCCCGCGAGTCTCTCGTCAATTACCTCCGCTGACATCGCATGATTCTTAGGAGTGAAATTATTACTGCTATTGGGACCGGATTTGGTGTTGAAAGCGTTGTTCCCATTTGCAATTTTGGCGAAGAAGGGCTTTTTGAGAGGAGGGTTGGTTTTTAGGTCGTTGAAGAAGGTTGAGAAGTTACTTTGGAGTGAAGTGAAGGCTTGGTGGAGGAGCTGATGCGGCGGCGGTGGTGGTGGCGCCGCCGTCGGCCGGGGCTCTTTGGGTTTTAAGAAATTCATGATTTGGGGTTTTAAGACTTTTTTTAGTAACAGAATAAGAAATAAAAAACAGAAAAGTTCACTCTATAACTGGAAAAGAAAAGGGGGACGTGAATAGTTTTATTTTCATTATTATTATTCTCGTTTATATTCCTTCTAGAATAATCACATTTTGGCAAATCAACATGAATAGAGATTGCATAACATGGGTTATTTATCTATAAACTTACACGAGATTTCAATTTCAAACCACAAAATGACAAAATTCATAATTTATTAAGGTATATATTTAACGAGAGAGATCTAGCTCGTTACAAGTAAATTTAAATACATAAATTTATTCATGAAAACGACAGCAACACTAATTGGAGTGGTAAATGATGAGTTTAAGGACAAGATGGATTGTCTGTATTTTAATTACTGTAGAGGAACAGTAAAATGATAAAGACGATGAACATTAATAACCTTAAAAATATATAAGACCACAATTTGTGGAGGAACCCACATTTTATCACTTGTCTCGCCAATTCGGATATATATGCCACCTACACAATTCATTCATTGGATGACAGGATATAGATATATTATATACTCCCTCCGTCCCAATAAGTATGTTCATTAAGCTGGACACAAGTATTAAGAAAAATTATTATTTAAATACAAAAAGTATTAAAGTATAAAAAATAGAAAAGTACAAAAATTATTCTAATTGGAGTAGTTTAAGAATTAAGATGGGTAAATTGAGTGACATATATTGTAAATAAGTGATGATAAAAAGAGTATAAATTGAGGGGTGATGTATAGTGTTATTTCCTTAAAATGAATAAACATACTTTTAAGAGACAGACAAATAAGGAAAGCGAGCATACTTTTTGGAGACGGAGGGAGTACATACATATCACACCCAATTTATAATGATTTGATATAACATAATCACCTCAGTATATATTTCACTAAATCAGACGGCTTAATCCACCTGGTCACTAAGCTCCTCATTTGAGTGGGAGACTCAAGTTTGATTTTTTTTAGTACGAATTGGAGTTATGAGAGCTATAAAATGAAATTGGAGTTATGGGAAGGAAAAAAAAAGTATATATTTCACTATTGAGCTGAAAATCATTTTCTGAAATATAAATCTGATCAACTTTGATATAAAATTTGGCTAATTAAACACTCGTCCGAGTTCTTTCTTTTTCACCTATTAATGTTGCTTTCATTGCATGTCACGTACATGACCTACATCATATTTTAATTAATATTTAGCTATATATCATTATCTATATATTGACTATTTTATATACATATCGTCACACTTCAAATTATGTAGTTAATTTTTTTTAAAAAAAATTGGAAACTTTTTATAATTTCGTTATTATTTCGGGTAAATTAGGTTATACGAGATGGATAAATGAATAAATTCATTGGTGGCATCAACATTTTGAGCATAATAAATATATAGTCCGAAATTATTGTAATTTTGTAGTTGTTTTTACAAATACAGTGTGGAGTGAGTCTTATGTTGTGACACAACGCTCCACTTTATATATATTTGGTTTAAAATACGATCCAGGTAAGGATTTAAATTGAAAAAATTTTCTTGAAGGTCTCTAAAAATTAAAATTATATATCGCGTGTTATGATTTAGTAAGTATATTTTCAATTTGTGCCAATTTAGTCCCAAATAATCGAAAATCGGTCAAACTAACCAAAAATGACGTCGTTTTAGGGGGTTGTGATACACGTGCCCCTAATTTCAGTCGGAAATTTATCATAAAATGACGCTGTTTTTTTTGGTAGTTTTGATATAATTTATATGAGACTAAATCAAGAAAATTGAAAAACATACGGGATTAAATTGAAAAACATACGATATTATTTTAACCTTTTTTTTCACCTATTTAATCATTTCAATTTAAATCATGGTAGAATTCTATGTTTACGAATCATATGATATATATGTAACGGAAACCTTATATATATTTAATTTAAAATACGATCCATGTAGGATTCTATGTTTACGAATCATATGATATATATGGAACGAAACCGTCTTATACAAAATTTTGTCTAAAGTTTGAGTTGATGAAGCAAAATAGATATTTTTGTGAAGTTAATATGCACATGTGAGTTTTGTACGTTAATTGGAAGAAGAAACAAAAGTGATAATGTAGTCAAGATTGAGACCACAAAAATCTTAGCTTTGGCTCCTGCAAATCAGCCCATATGGTGGGGAATCATGCTTCTCATCTATATCTACATATATAATATATCTGCATTTTATTCAAATCATAAACCCCACCCCACGTATCTTGGGAGAAATTAAGCATTATATGAAGAATTGAAGATGATGATTTGGTTTATTTTTTTGGAAATGTTGGTAGTTTTGGTAATTTAAAATCAACATTTTCTCATTCTTCCCTTTAAAATAAATGGGTCTCATATGTATTCAGGTATAAATTAATTGCATTTTAAATTTTTAATATATAAAAGTGATTTTTAAATCTTATTTATAGTCTACGAAAGTCTTATGTTGAATAGATTCAAGACTTAGCCCCCTAATAATTATATATATCAACGTGTTCCTATTTTGAGTTTTAATGATAGTATATTGTTTTTTGATGATGTATGTAGAATGAAAATGATTTTTATACATGGTATGCATTGATAGGTGGACAATGTACCTGAAATTTCTAGATATAGAGATCTTAAGTAGCTAGCTAGAATAAGCAAAAGATTAAAAAAATACTCATAAACGAAATTAATTTCTCTATGCTAATAGCTAAAATAGTTTTTTTCCCTCCCCATTGAGTCTTGGACATGACTATTTGCTGAAAAAGAGAGTGCCTATAATATCTATGTGTCTATAAATAGGGTCATATGCAGTGTTTTCATAATCGAACCGGCGATCAAACCGGTATGGGCATCGGATGTCGGTCTAACCGGTTGGATCGGTTCAACCGGCGGTTCAACCTTAAATGATTTATGAATATTTTTTTTATATTTTGTATGTTACATTAAAAAATAAATATTTATTTATAAAAAAATTAAAATTATACTAATTTATAACTTATAAGTCTTATATTAAAATAAATACAATAGAGTTTGAAGACTTGTGAATGAATTTATGAGAGAGAAAATGATAATGGGATAAGATTTAGAAAAAATATAATGAAAAAATCAAGAATAGTAATTTAATAAATAATTAAAAATAATAAAATCGGATACTTAGTTTTAAGGAGTAATTGGATAGGTGACATAAGCGGGTTCGCGGTTCAACTTAGGATTCAACCAAGGCGATTCAACCGATTTTTGAAAACACTAGTTATATTTATACATAAAGTTATTGGGTCTGGCCCAAATAATATACTGGAAAACCAGTTAATTATGTAGTCAAATATGCATTTTTAACGTGAAGTACGTACATCGATCAGTCATTTTCTTGATGTGCATCTCACAGCAAATGCATGACAAGCTATATCTGCAAATTAGTGGATCCATAAATCAATAAATGGGTGGGGCTAGTAATTATATTTTAATAATATAATAAATGTTTATATAAAATAAAAATAATTAATTATTTTTTTCTTTAAATGTCAAATTAAGATAAATTCAATATATAGGGAAGAAATTTGATACCATAGTTGTAATATTCCAACATTAAAATAAAATAATGTTGAGACGGCCAAATAAGACAAGCGTTAAGTAATGTTGAAACAGAGGGAGGAGTAATTATTATGAAGTTAGATAGCAAATGTGAGTTCTTTTTCAAGGCATATATTAAACAGTCTTCTAATGCATCGAAAAGACGAAAACTCGTTACGTCCACCAAATTTGGTACGACACATCAATTTGTGGAGAGTTACTTTCATTTATAAATATTGCAGGGATCTCGTGGCGTAGCGCATGCAGCTAATTCCTATAGTTTTCACTCTTTTTAACGAATTTTGGAATGTTCAAACTCTTAACTTAATATACGTAATAATGTATTGTCAAGTTTGGGATTGATTGCAATTGATAATTAATCAAAGCTACGCAAATGCGTCCATGAGAGGTTGAACAGACAAATCCATGTGAAAGTAAGAGCCATTAATTGACCTACTCTTTGTTTAAAAAAACATCCTGTCTGCTGGTAATTGTTTTGAGAAATACTAGTATTAAGTAGTAATTTGGTTTGGTTTAATCATTAACTTAGTTGCTTCATTAATTCTTTGTGGGCTCCCCACCCACACACACACACGAAACACTAGTTGACGAATGTCTTTTCTAGCAGCATGGAAAAAGACTAGTTTGGGACCAAACAAAAAGTTGAGAACCCATGAAGAAGAGAGGTTAACAGCTAACTTCGATTTAGGAACAACCATTTTAGGTCATTGGATTGCCTTAAGTTGACATTTCTTGATTGAGCTATACGTCACGGTCAAATGTCAACTACACTAGACATTACCAGTCAACAACTGATTAAGATTTGAGAATTATGACTGAAAAAGATGGCATTTTATTCACTACATCCAATTAACCTGATGAATTTACTTATTTCTTGTTTCCTTCTGCAAATATCGTATAAAAATCTGGAAATGAATACTAACTCCATCAGATAAACAATCACGTTTGATATTTCCTGTCAATTGTCATAGTAAGCAGAAGTAAAAATTATTGAATATTCTTTATAAGGTTGCCTTTTTAAACTGAAGTAAATGGAAAGAACCATCTTATTGGCTAATTCTTGGGCTCAATATAAAGAAAAATATGTTCTGCTTACCCTACAGAGGGGCAGTAGCAGCAGCATCGCCTGATCTGAAGATTTCTGCACCACCCAAGCTCCATATTGGGCCACAGGCCCATAGACAAAGCCCAATGATTTATTGTTACAAACTGAAAATTTTAGAAAAAAAGGGAAGGGACATTACATGCAAATACCGGAGACATCTGGTGAAGTTGCATTTCTATTCTATCTTTTGCCGCTTTTGATAATCCCATGATGTTGAGCATTGCTGTATTTTGAGGAGGTTTACTACCGGATATGGAAACATCTAAGGATTATTTTTCAAACTCCATAGAGTGGTAGAAATGTTTTCACGAAAGAGTGAGCCAATGCTCCTGTAAAAATGTAGCTGTCGACCCTATCTAGTATCCCACCTGCTCAGAAAAAAAATACTCCTTAGAGATGGGCCTGGCAGCTTTAAGTGGTTTAAGGTGACTTACTTTAACCAAATTATGGCAATATTACAATGCATCCACAGAAACTAGCTAGTTAATCCAAGTAATGAAAATAAATGGTAAGAAAATTACCATGTCCAGGTATGAGAGATCCTGAATCTTTGACGCCAGCATCACGCTTGATCATGGATTCAGTAAGGTCACCGAAAAGAGATCCAAAGAAATTCAGAAAGCCAAAAGCTACAGCACTGAGAATTATTTGGACAACATCAATATGTGTAAAGAGAGGCTTAATACAACGATATATTCATATTTAAAAGATCATGAAAGCCATGGAACAGGACCCAGAAATGGAATGAAGAAGAGAAACCAAGATTAAAATGCTAAAAATAAACCTGAGGGTTGAAGAAGGCCATGAGAAGATCTTGGCCAATAAAACAGAGATCATTATACAACCACCTAATCCGGCAAGTGCTCCCTCCCATGTCTTTTTCGGACTAACTGCAGTAAGTGGTGTTCGACCAAAAGCCTGCGTGAAATTCCAATAAGATCTTACATCCACATGATTGGTAACTTTCTGGATTAAAAATAATAATGAGTAAATTAAAAGGTGCAACAGACACCGTAGTGATGGTTAATATTCAAGGGTTTTTTGCCCAGAGGGATGTATCAATGTCTCAAAGTAACTATTACCCATTCAATGTTGTGTAACTGTGAAGGATTCTTGGTCAGGGTAAACTCACACGATGAGACAAAGACTAGGATAAAAGAGTACCTTGCCACCAACAAAAGCAAATGTATCCGCTGCAATTATACTGCTAAATGAGATCAAGGTGGCCACAAGGCCCACCGTCCAGAGAGTGTGACCACCAAGAAGAAGAGGCCAAGATGCTGCAAATCCTGCCAAACATAGACGGAGATCAAAATAATTACTATAACCACAAATGCTGATCCAATACAGCCTTGTAATAGTTTTTAATAGCACCACCAACATATTTTCTCTCTTAAACTGAGCAAATGTAGAAATCTAAAATCATGATATAAGCAGATGTCCAAACAAAGGAGAATGAACTTTCAAATTCAAGGCAATATTATGAATTGTACAAAGTTCCAAACTTCGAGCTTAACGCCTTCATTAGATATTTTCAGGATATGATTAGATTAAGTTTTGAAGTGTCTTGCAAACAAGGATTACTATATTATAGCATGATATATACTATTGATTCCAAAATAGTAATACAATAAGGGCAGAAGACTCAAAATCATGTACCAATGCCAATGCCAATTTATCAAAAACTTGGATGTGACATAAAATGACTCTCCAATCAAAAGCAACATAGAAAAATGTCTTACTTGTATTCAGTGATGGGGCTGCTATACCACACCGCAGCTTAACCCAGAAACAAGGAAGGTAACCACAATAAAACAGTCCAAACATGGTACTACTAAGCTGAGAAAAACGAGGATTTCCCCTCTGCAGAAGGAGGCCCATAGTAACAAAAAATGCAGCAGATGTCACAGAGACATCAATGTTGCCAAAGTATCTGAAAGGAGAACACACGAATCATAATCAGCAAAAAAAAAAATCGATAAATGGCTGCACGCATAAGTTCTTCAGCAACTAGCAACTTTGATAGGTAAACATACAAGTCATGAATTTTTTTTACTAATAAATAAACTTATCTAATGTCTATATTGTCTGAGGCAAAGTTGAAGACACTAAGTATACTGGTGCATCTCACATACCTAGGTCACTGCTGAACTTTTTACTTAAGAGGAAAATACCTTGGGCTGAGTCTAGTAAGTAAAATGAAACTCTAACATACAGAAAAATCCACAGGAGGCAGAAGAAAAAAAAAACACTCTAATTAAGTACTTAAAAGTGAGAACAAAAGTAGATCAAGACATCTTTATTAAATCTTTTAGTTTGTTCATTTCCATTGCATTATCTATTTAGGAAAGAACAGATGCACACATTTATTGTCCATTATAGTTTCATTAAGTGTTTTTATATCTAAGAACCTACTTCGCTACAGAAAGTGACATGAGCTTCAACCAATAGAGGGCTTACCCCTTGGTTGTCCTAGGGCTTCAAGAGATATAATATCGTTGAAAGTATTGTGTATATTATTCTTATTATTAAACTTCACGCCTTATTTTAGGCATGGAAATCATTTCAACACTAGATGCCTTGCTTTTATCATTAAGTTACAAGTTTTGATTAAAAAACTATGCCGAGTAAAATGATAACTTCCAATGGGATCAATACTTAAGTTGTTAAGGGAAGTGCCTGATCTGTTGACAGTCATAACTAAAATACAGTGTAACCCTTCATAATCAGACTAAACAGGACAACAGTGGTTCATTTCCAATTACTGAAAATTATTAAGTTATCTAAAACTCTTACAGTGTCAATAGAGGCATTAGACAACAGACAACAGAACAAGCTCGTGATAAGTATCGAGGAGGAGGAGTCATTCCAGAAGCGATTCCACGACTCCTTACCAGCTCAAAGTACTCCCTAGAACCAATAAAGACTGCTGCAGCAAGGGCCACAGTGAAGACCCATCCTCCAGCCAACACCACTCCCCCAGCAGGAACTCCAATGCCTATTCCAAATATAATCCTTTTCCTCAATTGACTTGCTTTTTGTAGATTTTCTGAATCAATACTGCCTCCAACAGATGGATTGCCTGTTTTAACTACCTACAATATTAGCAGTCCAGTTGAAATACCCGCACAGTATTAAAGAATCACACAGTATTAAAGAATCATACATCTAATAGTCCACACAGTATTATAGAATCATACATCTAAAGAGTACAATGTGAATCTAAATGCATTTGTAGCATCAGGTTATGGACAGTAAAAATTATTTCTATATCTTACTCTAGTTAAATATGGTCGCATGCCTTAAACATTTGAAGGATTTTCATTCATTTCTTCTACATGCTCAGAGTAAATTTCTGTCTACATGTACGCATGGACTGCCGTTTATGTAATTAAGGACATTATATCTGATAAAAATGATGATAAATACAAAAAAGGTTAGCTGGAACACTTAGGTTTCAATTGGTGTGTAACTTTTCATGAGCTCATAGAACACATAGTGACATTTTGATGACTAAAATTCACTTACATAGAAGCAACTTGTCACTAAAATAAATAGAATGATAAGCATCATAATAATTGGTTAATTTTCAGCATAGAGTACAGTGCCCTTACCTCATCAGTGATTTCACTGTTGTCGATTCGCTCCGGCTGCTCGGCCCTGGCCTCACCCGAGATCACCCTCCGTCGGTGCTTAATCAGAGAACCACCCTTAGGAAATCTAAAACCTCCACTACCACCTACCTTAAATTTGAACCTAATTTCTTTGAAATTCGATCGCGTGGCAAATTTCGGAAATGCAGGCCGATGGCGTAAGTCAGACTGAGAGCGACATGAACAGAGGGAGGTAACGGAGAGAGGAATTAAAGCAATTCTATCGAATTCTACAATTTGCGGAGCCATCGAGAGGCGAAATCAGTGTCGGAGAACGAGACGGTTACATAGAAATAAGGTGCATAGCTGGTGATGGTTGTGGTGAGAAGATATGGAGGGCGGTGACACGCCGATTGGCAGTTAATTTGCTGTAAAAGTAATATACAGACAATAGAGATAATGTCGCAAAGTCTGACATAAAATAAAGTCTGATGAAATAGGCCAATTGGTTTGAAGTTTGTGCATCATACAAGAAATTTATTTAAATAAGACCAACTCCTTGGCTGGGAGCGCATTCAGAATATTCTATTTGGAGATACAATTATATTTTAAATAGTATTCAATATGTTTCAAATTTATTTACTCATTTTTTTCAAAAGATACGTCTCACACTTTTTTACCCATTTTCTCTAAAAAAATATTTCTCAAACTTGTTTGCTAATTTCCATAAAAGAGAATAAAGTGACTACGTCTTTTTCAATTATTCATCTGATTTACATCTCATTTCATTACTTTTACACACAAAAAGTAATTTATCCCATTTCATTACTTTTACACATCAAAAAGTAATTTACTTTAATAATAAAACAAAAAAGACTACAATATCTCCAACCAAAAATCACTTTATCACTCTAAATACTAATAAATAATTTTCACATTAAAACTCGTACTAAAAGTAAATGAATAAATAAATTTAGAACTAAAGTAATATTACTTATTTAATATTTAAAATTTCAGAAATCGATACTAAAATATATAGTATTGAGATAATTTTATAATTTTTTTTTTATTTTTTGACAGAGGAGATAATTTTATAACTACCCTTGAATTTATTAAATCTAATTTTTTTAGAAACCTTCTAAATAACATTTTAAAATTTAAAGTACATTTGAACTCTTTTAAAGAAAAATACATATTAATTGTATTTTATTAAAAAAAAAAAAAAAAAAAAAAGCAAAGGCCCAAAAATTGATAAATGGGCTGGGCTGAGAAAAACAAAAAAGGGGCCGGTTAAAATATCCTAATCTTCTCTCTCCCTTCATTCTCCCGTTTCTTCTTCAATCGGCGCCGTCGCCGTCGCCCGGCCTGACCACCTCTCACGCCACCCGCTCTCTTTCTCCACCAGATCTCAGGTAACTCTCCTTCTCTCATTTGTTAATTTCAACTGATTTTTGCCAAAAAAAATATATGATGATTATCGATATATTTTTTGAACGGATAAGTAAATGACGGCGGCAGATGCCGGTGACTTTAGGACCCAACAAAATATATTATTAATATAAAATGATGAGGGGATTATGGAATTTTCATAATATTTTTTATCTACTAACAGGACCCAACAAAAAATCTCACTTGCACAATATAGCCTGGAAAAATATTGAACATATAAATTTGGCCTTAACCAAAACAAAATTCAGCTCAAGCAATTCCAGAGAATAAAGATCATATACATATATATATATATATATATATATATATATATATATATATATATATATATATATATATATATATATATGTAATTGCAGTTTTTTCATTTTGGGTATGCAAGTGTACCCCTTTGTTGTATGGTGGATCCGCCCCTGCACTTAGGCCTCTTTGGAATTTCTCCACAATCGCCAATACCACCTTTCCCACATTTTTTTTGACAATAATTTTGGCAACAATCATTTCTCTTAATTGGATTAAGAATAGAAAAGCAAGCACACAAAGCGTTATTGTTGCACAACAAAACACATTCATCCTTCTCATTTTTTTCGCCGCCGAAACCGCCGCCACTATACGGTGGTGCAGCGGTGGTTGCTATAGCCAGCACGAGTTGATCACGGCGGCTACGGCGGTGGCTCTTCCACTCATATTAACAACCATTTTTCACTATATTATTGTTTGGAATTATATATTTGTTATTTACATTTTACACACCCTTTATATAGGACTAGTTAGAGAGCACCTGAAATATGAGGTGTTTACCCATATATATATGTGATTTTAAAGACTTGGATTGGCTGGTCTCATTATGAGAAGCGAAAAGCATCCTGCTAAAATGAAAGCATGTTATCCAATTCTCCATTCCATTTTGGAAATCTGAGTTCAGTTACAATACAAAATATTTGCAGGACCTCACCATTGAATCCCAAAACATGAGTCAAGCTAGATTTGGAACATTAACCAAACCTAATATGTTAACTATTTTTTGTCATGCTTTGTTTTTCACCAGCGTAGTAAAAGATATGTCAAAATGAAGCACTTTGTACTGTCCAAGAAGTTGATCTATGTGAGAGGCTTATGTGCATAAAAAATAGCTCCAAGAGGTTTTAAAAATACATATGTTATGAGCACTTCAGGTTCTCATGCTTGGTTGGTATATTTAGACATTTGTGTAATCGTCTTATGTACGGTCAAGGCCTCTTTACTTGTTGATCTGTCTGAGAACTTTTTGTTGAGATGCTTGTGACACTGAGGCTGATTTAATTGGTAGAACGTATCATAATTTTTTTCCCTCTCATTTCTAAGGTAGTTGTCCTTACGTGAAATTAGGTCTCCTGTTTTTGAATTTTTCGTTGATTTGATTGGGGCTCAACTCCTCCACCTGATATACATGAAAAAAAGAAAAAGGTAATAGTTGTTAATGGTATTGTGGTGAATAACTTGCATGTTTAAGGGGACCAAAACTGTGTTTCAATTATACATACCTCTAGTTCTGCTTCAATGACCTTTTCCCTAGTCGTGCCTTGTCTAATTTCTACTTCTTTTTCATCTATATATAAGCATTCAAATTCCTTGTTCAGTCCTGTCAAAAAAAAAAAAAAAACTCCTTGTTCCGTCAAATAACTCACCTTTGAAGCGAAACCTGTATGTCAAGAATTTAAAACATGAATTAGGCTATAGCTCAGAAGTTGCTGGTGTTTGCAAACCTCATAAAGATGAAACCCACACCTTCTGTACGTAATGCAACCCAAATATCTTTGTACACACTGTTTCACAAATTAAAACCATGTAATACATGATTAGTTCACTACAATTTACAACATACTATAATATCACAGTAATTTTTTGGGCATATTGTGCATCTACACCTATGCAAAGTAAATCTTATAAGATAACACTGAAAATGCATCCAGCTAACTAACCGTTTTGGTGGTGTAATAGTTATACAGCTCCTCAAGATACAAAGAATCCGACCATCCCGTTGAAGAAGTCACTGCATGCTGCCAAAATGATCTCCCATCATTCACATATCTGCATATTATTAGCACATCAAAAGTTGGTTCTGCTGGCAAAGCAGGGAAGATAAAAAAACTAAGAAAATCTGGAAGTATTATCACTATTCATTGCAGCCATATACATGTATAGCAACTACCCTGGAATTGTCATTTGTCTTTTCAAATTAGACCCCGATTTCATTCCAAAAATTCCTTATTTGTTGACAGAATAACCAACGGGAAAGGCTGGTTCGCAGATGGGGAATAGTATACCGACTCGCTTCCATATTTTCCCATTGCAACAGCTATTAATTAATTTTAGAAATAAGAAAAGGGAAGAAACCAAATGCAAGCTCCAAACATCATTAAAATTAGCAACTAATTGGAGAAGTCGCATAAAATTTATTATTAATAGAATAGAAAATTGAGTATAGAATTTTATGTAAGTTGAGTTATTGGGAAGAAAGTCAGGAACACATCTATTGATGGAACTTTTAAACACCAAAATATTGTCCTCTATCCAGTGTAAAAACTAAATTTTGTACCGAATTGCCTATGACCCCTGCTTAGACTAAAACCGAATTTGAAAAAGTAGGAATGTTAAAGAGGACCTCTATAATTACAACAATCAAAATGACAGGAAACCATAAACAATCAAAACTAAACTACTCTTCCCTTCATTTACCACTGTCCTAAATGAACTTAAAGGATTCAGACGTTATTTGAATCATTCATAGAAGAAAGAATCATGCCAAGGAAGAAATTATAACGGAAATCAATCGCTCAAAACATCAACCGAGTAAAATGTTGGAAAAAAAGTCCATAAAATGTGGTAAATCTCGCATTGTTGGAGTGGCAAAATGTAACTAACCCAATAGTAAAATGATGTTGATAAGGAACAAATTGCTCATAATCAACAAATAAAAAATAAATACACATTGATATGTAACACAAAACTCTCCAGAACAACTAATTAATCTGGAATCAGATTTCATTTCCTCTCTACAGCTGAATTTTACCTGTGACTCTGTAAATCCCTGCATGCTCTCAGATTTCAACTTCTTAACAGCAACGAAAGTTCTACTTCCAGCTTTGCCAGGGGTTTTCTCAGCAAGCCATCCCTTGTAAACTTTACCAAAACCTCCTTCTACCAGCACTGTGCATCACTCTCCGTCTCAAACTCATACCCTGTAGCAACCCGCACTTATTCGACACTTGAGTCCTGTCCTCATCTCACTTCTGAAATTACAAAAACGAACCAATAAATAATCCAACAGGTTCTTTTTTTTTTTGTTCTGTTAAATAAGATAACAAAGTTGCTAATTGAATACGTACACAGAGTTGCGCAGGTGCGAGAATTTGAGGGCTTCGATCGACGCTAGAAAGAAACAATGAGTGAAGGATATATCGGTGTTGACACGTAAAAGGAGAGAGACACGTGCAAAGAAACAAAGCAGAGACGTATAAATTTTTTGAAATGACTGATCATGAGGTTTATATAAAGAAATTGATCGAGAGACTGCCACCTAAGTTTTTATGCAATTTCTATCAACTCTAAAATGAAATTGTTGTAATAGCAAGGTCTCACAACACCAACAATGTCTCAGAAAGAGTAAGAGTTATCTTAGGCATTTCAACAAACACCTGGTGAGCAGGGCTATAAAAACAACATATCTTAAAAATCACTAAGATAAAGTGAAATTACGGAACAACAAAGCATTATGAAGGAACACACAATAGTCAACATATATTCTCGTCCAGTGTTTGATGAATTTCAATGTTGACAAATCTACTGTCAGAGTTTTGATAAACATGATAAACACAATTGAATATCAAGGCCAATTGTTACAAAAATTGAAAATTAAACAAAACCCAAAACCCATTGAAAAAACTCTAAACAAAAGAGGAATAACCTGCAACGAATGCCTTTTTGTAGCTGAAATTGAATTCGAGAAGCACCTAGCGAGAATTGACATGTGATTTTTCCTGTTGAAAACCCAAAATGTGTATAGTAGCAACAAAGAGGACCTGAGAGGCAGTTGAGCGAAAGGGTGATAAGAAAGGAGAAAGTGAACCAAACAAGAGAAACGTGGCTATTCCGTTCAACCAACAAGTATAAACCTAGTAGCTGGAGCCTGGAAGTGGTGCCTGCTTCGGCTACCGGAAACCGGCTGAAAACTGCCCGATGCTCCCTCAATCACTCGTCAGTCAACACAGGTTAATAGCGAAACCCAAACCTTGACAATTGCGGGAGAGACAAGGGATTCACCAGGACGGCTGAGAACCATTTCAGAGACGACGAAAACAATTATTCAAGTGAAAACTTTGCTTGCACACACTTGGGGGTGTTCTTTTTATGAATTTGAAATTTAATCGGGTGAATTTGATAAGAAAAATAGTGAAATATGTATTTGAATTTTGGAGTTTGAATCATAACTTTGGTCTCAAATAAAATTAGTCTCATAAGTTTTTTTGTCGTCGATTTAGTCCTAATAACTTTGATAATTTCAATTTTAGTTCTAAATCGATTGGAACAACATTTTTTTACCGTTTTTATTTGGGAATTTTAGTTCTAAATCGATTGGAACAACATTTTTTTACCGTTTTTATTTGGGACTTTTCGCTGGATGTTGTGACTGGACTGTCCCGTGTAATAGGAGCACTAGAATTTTATTTGAGGAGTGCAATAGAATTAAACGAAACTCGTCTCTAATTAAAAATAGAGAGATTGGTGGGATTTGTGGAGGGGTGAAGCGAGAATAAAATAATTCTAGAGATTCATCAATTGATATCAACGAGAGTAGAGAACTAATTTTTTCGAAGACATAACTCATGATTGAAATATTATAACACTAAGTATGTCTCTAAATATATAGATGAAATCATTTGTTCCTCGTGATGTTCCACTTTATATTTCACTTTATATTTCATAGTATATATTAATAGATGAAATTTTATAAAAATATTTAACAAATCACCATATTTTGGGGAGTAACACTTGTGTGCATCAATTGTACAAGATGCAATTGGTGCAATTGGATTCAGTTTTAGTTTGAATGAACAATTTACACCCTAAACACTAAATTATGAATCCTAAATCATGACCTATTGATTGAATTGAACAATGAATCTTAATCATTATGCAGTTGGTCGGGCGGTATTGGAAAAAAAAAAAAAATTGAATTGACATCCAATTGCACCAAATCAAAATTGGTGCAAATGATGCACATGCAAATTTTCTATTTCGAGTTCTTGTGTCAAGTGGAATACGAAAAACGGAGCAGAAGAAACGAACTAATTTAATTTCTAAACTACATATGTCAATACCAAAAGTATAAAACTTATTAATTACTCATAATAAATTATATACTAGACCCCTCGTTATTAATTCAATTCTAAATAATATTCATAATAAACTATTTACAATTAGGTCTCTTTGGAAGATCCCCACAATCACCAATTCCTCCTTTGCCACATTTTTGTCGACAATAATTGTCACAACACATACTTCTGAAAACAGGATATTGGACAATATTGCACACGCAAAGGTCGAGATCGTTGCACAATGCAAAGCATTCATCCCTCTCATTCTTCTCTCCGCCGCCACTATACGGTGGTGCAACGGCGGTTGTTATATCCACCACGACCACGATCATGATCGCGGCGGCGATGGCGGTGGCTCTTCCACTCATGTTAACGGCCATGGTGATTGCTGATGCTATGTGTTATGGTTTGGAATTATTATGTGTGTACTATTTATATGTGACCTTATATATAGGGTGTGTGTGAGAATTTTCTTGATTATCTAATTAATGAGATTTAAGTAGAATTTATTAAAATCTTCAACTTTTAATAATATTAAGTATAGGAATCAATTAGCATATTATATACATTAAAAAAATTAAATATTGCATGTGTTCTTTATTAACGGTTCCATTTTATTTTAAGTGGTGTTCTTTATGTGTCGCATTGCTATAATATTAATGTAAAATTATTCATTTAATTCTAAAAATATCCCTAATGAATACTTCCTCCGTCCAATTTTAGTATGCTTGAATTTTTTTGCACGGATTTTAAAAAATATTAATAATTTATGTATAAATAGAGATGTTAAACGGGTCGGCCTTAACTCATTAGGGCCTGACCCCCTCAAGACTATAAGGGCCAAACTGGGATGGGACCTTAATGGTTCATTTTAAACGGACCTCTAATAGTTGAGACCTAACCCTAACCCTAGCGGGTTACGGGCTAAACGGGCCACCTAACGGGCTCCGAAAAAAATAAAAAAAAATAAAAAATGTTCAAACATTAACATTACATAATGACAAAAATTCGATCCACACTGCCCCAACATCTTTAATAACAAATGTTCAAAATATAAAATTAGTTCCCATCATCTTTAATAACATAATTGAGCAAAGTTCCCATGAAATTAGTTAATAATATAAAATTTGTATCATCACATTTATAAATTAATAGCATAATATTAATTTATAAATATAATGATATCAGTTTCATATTATGAATAAATTTCATAATAGAATTTATAAAAATATTATATTATTATTTTATATTGAATTAATATTTACTTATTTATTCAATTCAATAGAAATTGAAAACTGTTAAAAAATATTGAATTGGAGAGGATTAATTATTAATTGACTAAATCAAATAGAAATATTTAATTTGTAATTGATTGGCCATAATTGATTTTTACTTTATTTAAATTTGTGAAAAAACTTTTAAAAAAATTAATTGAAAAATTAGAAAATAAAATAAAAATAAAAATTTGAGTATATATAAATATAAACGGGCTGGCCCGGTTAACCCGTGGGCTAATCGGTCTGGGCCAAAAAGGCCCGATTTTAAACGGGCCTCCCATTGATCGGCCCTAACCCTGCATATAATAGGTTTAAACGGGTCGGCCCGTTTAGCCCGGCCCGGATTAACATCTCTATGTATAAAGTATATATGTTGAAGGATAATGTGGGGTTCATTTATGAATAAGGTTATTATTTATGAGTAAAATCAATGACATTTTGAATAATTAAAGAGATGTTTGGAGGCCGAACTTATGAGGCATTGTTATCACATTTTAGAAACATGTATACTAAAATTGGACGGACAAAAAAAAGAAAAGAGACATATACTAAAATTGGACTGAGGGAATACTAATAAATCAATGTGTAATAATCACAGAATAATAAGACAAATATTACTTTGTGATCTATATAAATAAATAAGTGTATAAAAGTATTTTGATACAAATAATAAAAAATAGAGTTAGCAGTATTTAAAGTGCCATTATGATACAAGTTTCCGTTGGGGATATCTTTAATTTAATGTTCTCTACTTTTTCAGTAGAATATCATGAATAGTGTCCATTCAGAATTTAAAAGATAGTAAAATTATTAATTTAGGGTTTAAAAGATATTTTCTGTCGATTTACGACTTCGAAAGAAAATAATTAACCAGGACCTAAAAGATAGAAACTATCAGTTATGAACTCATAAATATTAAGATTGTGTTTGACATCTTATAGTTTATATTCTTATTCATTTATACCCCCTCCTATTCAAAATATAAGATGTTTTGGCATTTTGCACGTTTATTAATAAAGAAAAATTATACCAAAATTAGCCTTATTTAATGAAAAATTATCTTTAATGACATGATGGGAGTAAAACAAGAAAGTAAAGAAAGTGTATTAAATAAGGGCAATGGGAAATAGAAGCCAAAACATCAAATAAAAAGTAAATAATGCAATAAGACAAAACATCTTATATTTTGAATAGGATTGAGTATATATTATTATTTTTTAAATTCGTATCTTTTTTATTTGCTTGAAATTAATAATAGTCTCTCCGTCCCGAAATCATTTGAACATTTATTGTTTACATGTAGTTTAATGTGAGTATTGTTGATTAGTATAAGTTGAGTTTTGGTGAGGGTTAAATGGTAAAGTAATGACGTGTGATGTAAATAAAAGGAAATAAAATTGACTTTTAGTGTGGAAAAAATAATGGCATGATGTGTAATATTTAGATGTATTGAGAATAGAGTTTATATTGATGTAGTTGCCTTATTTCCATATTTAGAAATGTTCAATTCAATTCGTGACCGACCTTTTTGGCAAATGTTCAAATGATTTCGGAACGGAGTGAGCGTCATTTAACTTTTTGGAATTGCAATTTTTAGAAGTATTATTGGATAAATAGGAATTATAAGATGTCAAACATGGTCTTAAAATATATAAACTCCAAATTATTCATTTCTATTTTTCAGATCCCAAATTAAGAGTTTTTCATCTTTTAGGTCTTTAATTGATAGGAAACAAATTTAGGACCTAAACTTGATAGTTTTACCACATTTCAGGTTTTAAATTATATCATGCAACTCAAATATATTTTAAAATAGTATTAAGTATTGTAGTAAAATATATTTGTTGGTTTAGTTATTTTCAGTAAATAATGTTAATTATTTTCATTAATCGATATTAATTGTTCACCAATTATACAAAAGAACTTGGACGAATCAAAGAGCACCCCTACTATCTTCCTTAACTCCATATATCTAATCTAAGCTTCATCCTCTTCCATCAAGCATTTCGTAAATAATTCAATTTGTTGTAGCAATTCCTTCTTCCTACTTTGACTCCTTTCTCCCCCGGAATACGACAGACAAGCCACGAGGCTGATGAGAAAGCCACGGCCTTTCGTCACTTCATCTTCGTTAACACCTGCATTTCCCGTCTCATTCCTATCTTCCATTTCGTCGCTATACAAACGACTCTTGCACGCCTACGACACCTCATAAAACGTCACAACATAACCACGAGTTTTGAATCCTCTTTTGTGCATAAAACATTGCAGCATTTCACAGTGGCAGTTAATTTTGAAGTTTACTCGACTATCACAGCGTACAATTGAGCAATTTTATCAACATCTCAATACCTCCTTTTTCCTAAGCTGGTTATGTCAATCAATGATCAATTAAACAAAAAGGACAAAGTGATCATACCTGGAAAACTCGATTAAGATGAGCAACATGTGTAGACGTCAAATAGCCAGAACTCAGAAGCTCCCGAAACAAAATCACCAACTCAGTGCTCAGATTGTTTGCAGAAATGTTGTGAATGATACTTTGTACGGAAGAATCATCGAAAACTTTCGTCATCCATGGAGGCCCTTTGCTTAGCCTTAGCAACGCAATTGCCACATTAGCAGTCGGTTTGTGATGAATCGTGAAGGAGTTTGTGAGACTAGGAGTAGACAAACACATAACCAGTTCCTCTACTATCAGTCTACACCAACTGTCAAACATAGATTCACTTTTCTGATTCCATGTGATGTGAGATGATAAACATTTGGAACAGTTCATTGCGACTCTGATATCATCGAAGAATATGAGGCCTT
The DNA here is from genome assembly GCA_037126765.1 of Stenogyne calaminthoides. Lineage (NCBI taxonomy): Eukaryota > Viridiplantae > Streptophyta > Magnoliopsida > Lamiales > Lamiaceae > Stenogyne > Stenogyne calaminthoides. Next base: position 46,414,864 of record JBBCBC010000003.1, read on the forward strand.
CTAGTGTAGATGAAACAGACATTAGGTAGCCTTCCCTAAATTTTAAGTTAAATGATTTTCCAGTTGTGGAATTTGATATTCCAGTAAATAGTTCCAAAAGACAGGATGAAGCAATGAGTTTTACTTCAGATGATCCAAAATGCATTAATTTGCACAAATCATGGCAGCGGATGCTGAGATAGGAAAGTGGCTGCATGCTACTACCCTCTTCAAGATAAACTTGAAAATCAATAATACCTGGTAGAATAGTCTTTACACTGCGACATTGATGACGTCAGTATTGAACAAAAAAAATGATGCATTCAACCTCTATGTTGATCTATATATGGTTTCAGTCTTTACTAATTGAGCAAATTGAAAAATTGGTCTTAATGTCGGCGATTTATGTATCATACAGACTAATTAAATCAATTAAGTCCCAATACGTTTACTATGATGCAACTTTAGCCATACCCGAACATATTAAATTCAATTAAAAATTTACAAATTAATTTTCATCAAAAAACAAAAAATTGTCATATAGGACTAACTTGCATCATTTTAAAAGTTTTGAGACTTAATTAAAAAAATTGATTTGTATGAGACTAAAATCGCAAGCACCAATATATATGAGACCAATTTTACATTTACTCCCTTTAATCCATGAATTGATTTTAGATCAATACCTAGTAAAAATTCAGATTTTGTACTCCTACTTGGAATTGTACAAAACTTAAAAGCAACATTACAAAATATTTTAAAAATTTATAGACAAATCTTAAGAATAAATCATGGACTAAAATAGATAGAAGTCATTTATGAACCAACTTCTAAAGCAAAAAATTAACATATTTTCAGTTTACCTTCTCATGGAGAAAAAAAGAAGCAAAAGCACACATATGAGGATTTCCCCGGTTCTTGTTCTCTCATCATGGTCGAACAGCACATGTCCCTTGGAACAAGCTTCGAATATTGTGGAATTAATAGCTGAGATCAATTGAACATTCAAAACTATGATCTTTGAAGCTTCTACGAGGGCCTCCTTTGTTGAGTGGTGCAGAATTATAGAAAGAATGTCAATTACTGTGAGAACCTGTTCTGTCCATCCATCTGAAGTCACAGCTGGGATAAGGTAGTCCATCAACTGCAAAATAGATGGAAAATCTAGATAAGTTTAATGAGGAAGTTAAGGGGCGTTTGCTCCATCTTTAAATGGGAATGGTAATGAGAATGAGTATGGAGTAATTATCATGGTTAATGAGAACAAAAGATCACTAAGCCACACCTTCATCATACTTCCTAGGGGGAAATAAGACTCAAAATAAGTTAATTGTTACCTCATTTTAATTAACTATCTCACTTCCTATAGTAATTTCTCCTCAGTCATTATCCTATTACTCAACCAATAAAACATTTTTTGTCCCAAATGATTCCAAGATTAGAGCAAAACACTAACATTGTAACCACTATTCTATTGTAATTCAATATTCAATAGTTCTCATTATCATTCTCAAATCTGAATGAGCTAAATTCATATTGGTCCCATAAATTTTCTCTTCGAAAGGTCCCAAAAAATTGAGTTTTTCAATTTAATCCCATAACTTCTTAATTGGCCCAATATCGGTCCCAAAGTGGTTGGAATTTGAAGTATGGCGTTGTTTTGGGCACGTGTTTTGGGACATTTCACAGAAAATGCAAAAGTTATGGGACCAAATTTACACCTCACGTGCCAAAAATGTACCTCAAAACTATGTCGTACTTCAAATTCCAGCAACTCTCGGACCGATTTCGGAGCAATGCAGGAGTTATGGGGACAATTTAAAAACTTAACCCTTTGGGACCTTTTATGAAAAAGGCTAAACTTATGGGACCAATATGGATTTTAACTCTCATTCTCATTTACGACTTTGAACCAAACGCTCCCTTAATATCGGTTATTAATATAAAGCAGAAAAATCTGTATACCTTTACTGTAATCCCTACCCAATGTCCATTATTAGATATTGATTCAGACTTTACTGATTTCAGAATGGTTAAAACAAGTTGGGATGCCTCCATGAATAATTTGGGGGAAGAGCAAGTGGAAAAACTGAAAATATTTTCCAGCACAGCATCAATTCCATGCATGCAGAACTGATCAGAAGCAGTTGGAGCAATTTCGATGATTTCTCTACTTGCATGCAGTACTGAGATGATGTCATATTCTTGAGAGGAAGTTTCTAGAAGATCTCCGAGCAAGCATACGAAAATCATTGCTCCAAAGTTGTCTCCAGATGTTATCAACTCAGCTAATACATGGAAATCAAGTACTACGCTGTTGCCAAATAAGGTATTGCATTTGCACAGCTTTAATATCTGGTAACTTAACAATTTGCAGAGTTTTTCTTGTTGGAACAACCATTTAAGTGATGTGAAATGGATCTTACTGGAGAGAGAATCACAAGGATTTTCAGACACGATCTGGAAAAGGATTCTTTCAGCTTCTGGACTGTAAGGTATTTGGTACCTCAACTTGGTAAATCCCCTGTAAAACCCATAAAGATTTACAAGTATTTCTATGGTAACTAATGTAGAGGCTCCAGAAATGATGTCTTGGCTGTTGAGTATAATAAACTGCTCCAGTGAAGATAGAACCAATTTGTCATCAGCAATCCTATAAAAGTTAAAATGCTAATTTTAATAATTTATATAAATTTTTCAAAGGATTTTGGTTTTTTATTTGACGGATCAAAGGATTTGAAGCTTCTGATGTTCATGTTGTGCAAAGCTTAAAACAAAAATTACTTGAGGTTGGTTTCAGCAATGTCGTATATTTACTGGTTAACATCTTTTTGGTCCATAACGTTAGTTGATTGACGGAATCAACTATTTGGGGTTATAAATACAATTATTTAAAATAAATTTACTTTAAACATTACATTTAGCCCCCAAATAGTTGATTCCGTCAGTCAGCTAGCAATGGGACCAAATACGGGAGTAAAAATGTACTTTCAGGACCAAACATGATAGCAAATGAAAGAAGGGGGCCAAAACTGGAAGAAAAAAAAAAGTAAGACCAAAAATGATATTATTACTCTTTTTATAAGACAGCAACTCAAGTGCATTTTAAAACAATATTAGGGTATTAGTTGGTAAGCATTAGTTGTTTTCACTAAACAGTGTTAATTGTTTTAACTGAGCAGTATTAGTTGTGTACAGCTGCACCTGCACGTACAACTGGTGTACAAGAGATTTCTAATCATTTGTGTTTTTTAGATGTTGTGAACAATAGAAGATAGAAATGCTGAACAGAGTGCAAATGAGGAGCTTATACCTGTCGTTATAGAGAGAGCCAACATAGAGTACCATCAGAACTGCAAATTGACAACAGACCAGCTCAAGATTACGGGCACTCTTCTGACCGAGAAGAAATAGCAAATCTGTAGGGTCAGATGGCAAGTGGGCAGCAGCATCCCTAACAGGCTGCCCGGAAACATTCCCGACAAGCGCATCAACTATTGAACTGAAAATCAGATAAACACTCCACTTCATCTTCTCCGTGAGAAACAAACCCAAACACCCAAATAATTCACTGAACCAAGAAGATGAAACTAGAGACTCTGCAAAATCCGTGGCATCATCATTGGAATCAACTAATACTGAATGAAACGCTTCAATCACTCCCAAGGCAATATCTTCTTCTTCCAAATCATTAATCACCATCATAAACCACGGTAAAATTTGAAACTTAAATATTTCAATAATACAAAACCGAAGTCCCAAATCCTGATCATATGCATAAACTTCCTTCAGTAGATAAAGGGAATGCAGGATCTGATCAGTATTTATGTGGTTATTTCCCAAACAAGATGAAACAGCACATTTGGATGCATCTTTAAGTGATGCTGCTAAGGTTGAATTCCCACAAGAACATTTCATAATAGCTACAAGTATAGAGCATGAGAGATTGAATGTTTCTGAAAGCATTCCAATCTCACCTGATGTATATTTCTTGAACATCCCTGCTAAAGTACTACTTATTTCTTCACCAATAGAGTGGGATATTATTCCAGGGCAGTTTGACACACAGTTTAAAATGAGTTTCAGTAATGGAGACTGTGCAGGATGTAAAGGAACTTCAGCTGCATAATGTAAAATGGGAACCAGCGATGAGAATCCAATTGCCAATCGTTGTCTGAAGGGTTGCACGGAGTTTGATAATAGATCAAGAACCTGAATCGAAGAGTTAACAATGGAGTCTTTGCTTCCTAAAGAAGGAAGGAAAAAAAAAAGTTAAACTGTTAACAGTTATCTATATGAAACTCAGGAGTTGGTCTTTTGTAAATCAGTTTTATCGTGCAACTGTTTCACAACTATCACTTTATAGTAATACAACTAAAACCTTTTAATGAAACAATTAATACTATCAAACTAATACCTTTTATTTTAACTGTTAAAATACACTCAAAATGCAAACCAGCTGCATGGTAAAACTGGTTACATAAGACTTTGCCAAAACGTCAAATGTCCAGTGCAATCTTCGCACAAAATGATAAATTTACAAAAAGAACAATAAGCTTGAAAACAAACACATCAATTAGCAAACAGGATTTCACTATTGGGCAAAAGGTTATGATGATATTTCATATATCCGGTTATTGTTTAGCTGAAAGAAGTAAAAATGATGCATTATCAACTATTATTGGGATAATATCATTATTGTCCCCAAAGTTTTTTTTCCAGTTTTTTCCTATCAAATTTGGTCCTAAAAGTACACTTTTACAGTTCTACTTCCACATTTGATGCACCAGTAGTTGACCGCCAATTTACTAATAAATTCAACTATTTGGAGATGCAAAATGTAACTATTTTGGGGTGCTAATGTAAGTAATAATTGTTTGGGGTGCTAAATGTAATTAATAATTTTCAAAAAATTACATTTAGACCCCAACAATAGTTGATTCCGTTAGTCCATGGACGGTCAACTAACCGTGGAACCAATTGTGGGAGTAAAAGTATACTTCCAAGACCAAATTTGATACGAGTGAAAGATGGGGACCAAATCTAAAAGAAGAATTACTTTAGGGACCAAAAAAGATATCATCCCTCAATTATTTGTGGATAACAAGTACAGCTTGTATAATAACTTTGTGAAATATATGGCACATTATGTTCCTCAGGTTTACCTGATAATCTTAGGATTTCAAATATGTTATCCGCCACATTCTCTTGTATTAATACTTGGCATCTTTTCTCTGATACATCTTCTGATAAAAGATACCTAAAGATTAAATCCATTGTTGCAATCTGAACTTGACAATCTGAAGAAAGCAGGGGGGCTTTGACCGCCTCAGCAAACAAGACTTCTAGAGATGGCCCATTTGCAATGTGCTCTGTTATTTGCATTAGACTATCAGCTTCAAAGAACTCTGTGCTCCCTACATGATTTGACTGAAAGAACCCCCGCTGGGCCAAAACCGTCAAAAATGCTACAGAATAGTAAGAAACAGTTATAAAACTTAAGTTATAATGCACAATATAACGTGCATTTAATATGATGCAATAATCCTTATCGTGCTATCATATGCCGCATGTCCAAACAGCGCTCAAATAATCAAAGGCAAAGAATTGTGAAAAGATCATTTGATTAAGCTTGGGCAAGAAATAACCCAAACTAATTAAAGTAAGAGTTACAATTGGGTGCATCAGTTGTACCATGCAATTTTGACCCAATTCAACCAACCTGGTCTTTAATATTTTTTCGCGAATCATAAAAAAAAATTAAAAAAATGGTCGAAAAGTATTAGCTCGTGTGAAGAAAAATATCAGCTCATATAAGGAAAAGTATTAGTTGTAGTGCATATAAGAAAAATATTAGCTGATATTTTCTTATATCAGCTCATATAAGAAAAATATCAGCTCATATCAGCTCATATAAGGAAAAGTATTAATACATCTTCTGAACAATATCAGTCTACAAACTAACATTTTCTTTTGTATGAAATCTCATTATATATTTCAATTTTTTTGTGAATTGATCAAAATTTGGTCAAAATTGTAGCAGTTGCTCGGTGCAACTGGTGCATAGAAGTTTTTGCCTTAAAGTGATTGCTATCACAGAAATTGGTTACCACATTTACCAACTGAACTATCATACCATAAATTTGCAATTGCAAAATCCATCTATATCTGGAAAGTGAAATGAAAATTTATGAAAAATAAATGGACCCAAGAGTTGCATGTAAAGAGCATGAGAAAGAAATCAACCTACACTGTTTAGGCGAACATCGTCACTTTGGGTTTTCATAAGGATGTTAAGTGACAAGTGCAAAAGCTTGGGACAGTAGGCAAGCAACACATCATCTACATACATGTAATGGAGGAGGGATGATCTGTATAGAACAAACATTATCTCCCCTTGGATTTCATCACTACGTAAGATTAGAAGAAAAGTGTATCAGAACTGAGTTTGTGCGAATTTTAAGGAAAATGTTTCTTTGTGTATTTGTTCAACTTACTTTGACAACTGAAGCCCTGTAACAAGGTTGAAAATGAGGGCATCACTGTTATTAATGCAGGTATACAAATTAGAATCCTGATTATCCAAGAGAACACCAAAGCAGTGAAGCTGCATTTAAAAAAACATGATTATGTAACCGACAAGAGTAAGAGTAAATCTCTTGTACACCAGTTGTACGGTGCAACTGTACGCAACTAATACTTTTCAATGAAAAAAACTAATACTGTTCAGCGAAAACAACTGATACCGTTAAAAAAATGCACTTGAGTTGCACGGTGCACCTGGTGCATACAAGAGTTTATCTTAGAGTAAAATGGCATGTGTTTGACTTATTTTTATGGTAAATGATGATAGAAACAGAACCATTTTTCCAAGAGTATATTCTAAAATCCTGAAACATTAAGTTACTCTACGAAATGAATGCAAAGGCATCATGCTCTTGGAGAAGTTTGAAAGCAGGCTTAACATAAAAACCAAGTTACAAGCATATGCATACTTTCTAGAAATAAGCAACATTTAAGCCGGCTTAAAATGTATATAGCTACGGTACAGACTTTACACACCATGTTAATATTGTTCAACTATCCCCCCCAAAAAAAAATATCACTTGGTATTAGCCACAAACTTTTTTATACAAACGATGTGTGCCGATTTGCAAGGTATTTAATTGAAGGTTAAAGATGCTCAACAGAAAAGTGGAGCTTAATGCTAATTGCTGCAGTTATACCTAATCTTATGTTTAGAACTTCAATTTTCTAAGATGCCACTTGAGTCTTTACAATTCACCACTTTAAAAAAGCATCACTGTGAGGATCAAAATACAGGCTTCGCAGAATCAGGTTTACTGACCATCTCACAGTCTTAGTGTCTTACTCATGATTAACCACTATTTTAAGAGTGATTAATCTCTGCGTAGCATAGGAGTCGAATTAAACTGCATCTAAAAAAATACAAAACACAAGTGAAACCTAACTAAACTATCGAGTATCCAAAAGCAATATTTTATGTTATGCTAGATTCATCATCATATGAACGATAAATGGGAAAAGCATACATTGTAGTTGTCAATATTAGGAGTTTGTAGCACAGAATAAAAATCAAGATAAACAATATACTGTATGTGACTTCAACTTGTGACAATGCATTGCAAGTCAAAATCTCAAAAATAGCCACGCCATTAAATTTGTCTTCAGTGAACCAACATAAATGAGAATAATTGTTCAACTTTTACTTGTCAATCCAAGTTGTGCACATCTGATTTCACAATAAACCATAAGCTAAGAAAAGTAAATATAACATAGAAGAAATTAGAGTATCCTACACAGGAAAAAGAAATACAAATTCTAACAGACCAACTTGCTCAAAATTTTGCCTCTCATCTTAATCAATAAGTCATTAAGTGTATATACATCCAATAAAGAACAATTTATATTTCCACATAGAAGCTCAGTAGACTTCAATATCTACTAACATCATGATCGGCGTGCTTGGTCTACTTTTCCCATTCTGCAAAATCACTATCATCTATGTCATTGATCTATGGCCACACACATAAAAAAACTTAAAACATACTTAAACATACAACCGAGAATATTCGAAGTAAACATGTTTTCAATGACATCAACCAACTGTGAGAAATAACTTGCTCAGTTGCTCATGTTCTGTCATCAATTTAAAATGACACAGGAAATAAGAAAGGACAACAGTTCGGCTAATTACCATGTACAATTGACGACGACTCCAAGCCAACGAGCCACTGGAGAGCCAATCGGAAACCCTAGATACGAACTCCTTATGCACATCTCGATTTCCATTACAATTACTACTCGAACCATTGCATAACGTCTGGATCAAGTCAATAGTCTGTTTGGCGATCGGCTCATCGTCGAATTTGGATAATACAGAAACCAGAGGAGAAATTAGTAAGTGCGAATGGAAGGTGAGAATAGAGTGGAGAAATTGAGGCTGGGAAAGTGCTTGAGAAAGCTGCGAAAGGACGTAGGAAACGTGGACGGTTGGGGATTTAGGGTTGGAGAGTAGATTCGATAGGCAGAGAAGGCAGATGGAGCCACCTTCCGCCGTCGGGAGGATGAGCGTGGAGCGATGGCCTTGGGTGCAGGTTTCCGGCGTCGGATGCGTCGGATGCGGCGGAGGAGCGGCGGAGATGCAGTACATATTTTAGAATTGAGGGAGTTTTCAAATGGAAGGCGGGAAATGGAAGGCGTACTGTTAAACTGGCGTATAAGATTAATAGTCACTTAGTGAAAAGATTGATTTTGGTACGTGGATTTTATACTATATCTTTTAGAATCTTGTAAGATTTTATTGTATCTCACCACTTATGCTAGTGAAGTTTTTAGTCATACGACTCGTATAATCTGAATTAGAAGTATACAAAATTTTAAAATCTTTTACACTGTGTTTTTAATACCTCCGCTATCATATGTTATTTTACACGTTGCATAACATTTTTAACAATACTCTGAAAATACACGCACACACTTTTAAAGTTGATCATAAATTACTAGTATTTTTTTAGATTACACATATATAAATTATAAAATATGATTATAAGAGAACTAAAACACATAATATTATTTTTTTTCTTTCAACCGCGTAGTACACGGCATATAATTTTTACAAAATCTCTAAAGTCGACAATCAAAAATTAACATCGAGTCTAAAACCCAATCATTAAAAGAAAAATTGCGAGCAAAAAGATTTTTCACTAAATACCAACTCCGGAATTTACCTTTAAAATCTTCAACAATCTTGCCCAATTCCAATCGACCCCTTTAAAAACACCCAAACAATGCACACTCAAGAAGCGATAGCAATTTGTTCACCTTCTTACCTTGCTTGAATGGTGTAAGAAGTGTTTCAAAACTTGATTGCGCATGACAAGTTAACAATCGAAGAAGAAGTGATTTGAAGTCTCGATTTTTTCACCACAAAGAGGGCACTTGGCCTCATCAAACGATGTAGTGACTCTTCTTCATACAAGATTGGCTCTTGTTGGAAGCCTATCCCAAAACAAACTTCATGCCACAGTCGGAGCTTTCATTCGAAATTTTGTTCCAGACTTTCCCAATCTCCTTTTTGGCACTCGAGTTCCGGCGATCAATCGTCAGCCTTGCAACCAACACATCGTAGTCACTTTTGGTATTGAATATGTCATTCGATGAAGGTTTCCATCTCCAACTATCATCTTCGTCTTCGATCAAAGGGTACCAGTTAATCACAACTTATTTATGTTTTATTTATCACTAGTTTGTATTGCTAAACTTTTATCCCAAACTATTTAAAATCAACTTAGTTTTAACTTTCAATTTCAATTAAATTTATTTTTAAAATTAAATCAAAAATCAACACACTTATTTAACACAAAATCTCAATCCTAATCTTTTTACCATTTTTTAATTACATTCAGTCCACATACTTAAGTATTTAACCCAAAGCATAAACTATTTTTTAATCTAAACTGACTTATGGATAAATTTGTATGTCTTATTGTGATGTTTAAATTTGACTAGTAAATTTACTGCATTATTATTATACTTCGTGAATAAATCTTTTATTTTGTTGTTGAGCTTTATTTAATATCGTTAGTGTGTTATGACTTTGGTATCTACTTTTCTTTATTACGATTATTTTTAAAATTTATTACGTGAATTATGTAATTTTTTATTCTTTATATATTTTTTATTATTAAAATTTTATATTTTTTAGCTCACTCCCTCATTAATTTTCTAGCTCACCATGATAATGGTATATATTAGGGTTGAACTTATTTTATTATTGGAAATTTGAGTATTATTAAATTATAAAAATGCATAATCAATGAGAAATGTGAAATGAAAACACATCTAAAATTATAAACAGTAAAAACTTAAATACAATGGTGTATGAATCTAAGATCCATCACACCCCAACACAACCGATCCAAAACAATTCGGATCGTCTATATTAAATTTGGATAATTTATTTCCTAAATATTTTATTTCTTTTCTGACTTCTCCATTATCTCCCACAAAACTCTTTCCCTCACCCACATCCACATATTCATAGATGTAAGACAACAAAATGATGGTAACGAATAACGATATACCGTCAACTAAATAAGGATGCGAATAGGTAGAAAATACAAGAACAATAATAAAGACTCTGTTTTCGATTGAAGAATTAATCACCATTGACAGCGCTTATGAGTTATGATTACATGTGATGGAGATCAACAATTTACGGTTGAATTTGTGTGGATTTGTACATCTTAACTTATGGCAAAGTCTTCAACGAAGGTTCGATGTTTTGTGTTTCACATATTTTTCTGATTGTGAATTTCTTTTTGTTTGTTATTTTTTGTCTTTTGAGCATATAATTACAAATTTATTTTATTTATTTTTTATAATTTTTATAATAATAATTTTTGATATTTTTGAGAGTTCATGTAATTTTTTATTTCTTATGTTAGATGGAATGAGAAAATTCAACAAAGTTTGTTGATTTTCAAAACCTATTTTTTGCGCTCATCAATTGAAATATTAATACATTAGAATACAAAAGTACGTAAAGTAGTACCTTTTGAATACGTAAAGCAATAGATTTTGATAACGTAAAGTAATGTCTTTTAAATACGTAAACGTAAAGTAATGCATTTTGAATACGTAAACATATATAATAATGTATTTTGAAGATTTAAACGTAAAGTAATGTGTTTTGAATACGTGACGTAGTACATTTTGATTACATAAAATAATAACTTTAAATTTGTAAACATATTGTAATCCCTATGATGTCTTGTTTGTTGTTGATTTGTTGTTGTTATTTGTTTACAGCTACCACTATGAATATTTTCCTAGTTTTGGAGGCTAAATTCTTAATTTTTGACCATATGGTGCTCTAAATTGAAAGTTCTTGGTTAAAATTGTTACTGAGGGATCCCTGCGATGTCTAGTTTGTTGTTGATTTATTGTTGTGAATGGTTTACAACCACCACTATGAATATATTCCCGATTTGTTGTTATGAGCATGATGACAAATGTGACTTAATGATGAAAAATAAACTAAAAAATTCATTCATTTATAATGTGAGAGTCCAAAAGTACAAAAAGATTGACCCATCTAAGTTTACAACTTAAATATAACACTATTTGCCCAATGTTTATGCTCTAAACATGATAAAAATATACATTACTATTACATATAATAGTCAAAGCATACAAAAAGGGTCAAAGTACATGTTTACAACTTAAACATAACACGACGTGTTCAAAGTTTATGATGTAAACATGTTCAATCAAGCTAGCCACATCAAATTTGCTACTAGAATGCCCACTTGATATGATGACACTATGTCATTCCCTGGCTGTCTTAAATAGTCAATGGCTTCTTTAACTGTTAGCTCATCAATTTGTAGACAATATGGTAGTCTTCTTTCTCTTAACATTCTTGCCTTGTTCATATGGGGAATTTTGTAAGCGTTATGACCCTTCAATATCATTATCTCAATCATGCAATCCTGTAAAGTGGCAAAATTATTATTCAATGTGATGTTTGTTAGTTTTTCATATGCAACAATAACATTAGTAACAAGATCATCCACACTCTAAGAAGTTGTCTCCTCTTGCAAACTTTGTATTGAACTAAAGAATCACAAATCATTAATGTTGGTATCAGGTGAGTTAGCTGGTTGACAAACCATATTGATATTGAATCCATCTGAGCTTGCAACATCTCTGAAGTCAGTATCATTGTTGTTCATATGTGGCTTGGCATTGTCTTGTTGAATAAATATATCATTGCTTGCATTTGGTGGCCATTTTGACTTGATTGCTGGCAAAATCTGAAAAACAATAATGCAACCAACAAATAAAATGTTGTTTTGGATACTTATTGTTCTTTAAAACACTATATGATGAAAAAAATTTGATAGTGCATGTACCTTTGTGTACCTGGTTGATTATGCAGCCCTTTATTACATTTTTGGTAATTGGCTCTAGTATTTTGGTCTCCAATGTTTCTTTAACTCTATTCTTGTTGTTTCTCTTGGCTGACTCTTTTGTTATGAAGAAAAATATACCAATTTTCCCAATAAAACAAGCTCTTCATCACTTGAATATTGTGGTCTAGCTACTGCACTCATGAGCATCAATTTTGTGATGAATCTTTTGCTCTTGCGTAATCTATCGGTTCTTCTTCACCTGGAATCAAGTAGTATCTCTCACATTCCTTTGTGGTATAAAATCACTTTTCATCAATATGAACTGTGTTGTGCATAGGTTTGAACTTCACTATGTTGAGTGCTCTATCATATTGCAATGAACTTAAACTGAACTTCAACCTTAACAACTTATTTTTAGCTGTTAAATGAGGTTTTCTGGTGTTTGTATGTGCTTTGATTAGCCCACTTTTAACCCATCTTCCACTACAATCTTGTTTATATCCAATCCCTTGGCTAATTTTATGATTGTACTTCTCTTTCGAAAAGGTATACTCTTCATTTTTTCCATATCCATCTTTGTTCCATCTTTATGCTTGGACTATTTTGTTTCTTCAAATATGATAGTTTCACCTTCATTAATTTGTTGTCTTGTTGCAGCCCAAATGTAGGTGACCGGCCTTCTGGAAATGTCTAGGAGTTCAGCAACTTCTTTGATTTTTCCCCTTTTGAGTACCCCACCTTTGGAGTCTTTCAACAACAGTTGTGCAACTTTTGTCTTCAATGTAATTGTCAAATTTTGCTTCTTAGTTCTCATTGTGGTGGAGTATTAAAGGTTGTGTTGGTGAAAAAGAAGATGTTGTAACTGCATCTTTAATGTTAGGAGGGAAAGTTAAATTTTAGTGTTGGGGGGAATTTAATTTTTTTTATCACATCAAATCCATCTATATTAGATTGTGTAATAGATCTGTAGTACAGCTTTCAGGCGGTTGTTTAATGCTTGCCTTTGTTAAATTATTATTTAAATTTCAGATTTCCCTCCTATTTTAAATTGGGGGAGTGTTTAATTGTTAATTCTCTTTTCCAGTTTAATTAGCAGGTTGTTGATCTACCCTTCATTGCTTTTTGTACGTTTTTGCTTTTTATACTTAAGTAACAATTTTTCTTAAATGAGCATATTTATTGAGGATAGAGGGAGTATTATATTTTTTTTCTTTATTTCTTGCACCACATTAATTTGGATAGTTGTTACTTATTTATAAGCTAAATGTCGCACATTAAGATTTATTAACTATTCATCAGAGATAATGAATACGATTTCTTCACATGTTCCTCCAGGCTTTCGTTTCCACCCTAGCAAAGAAGAACTGGTAGATTATTATCTTCGAAGGAAAATTACATATTCCACAAGTAATCAAAGATGTTGATCTTTACAAAATTGAGCCATGGGACCTCCAAGGTACGTAATTGAGGCCATTTTTTCGAAGAATGAGTTTATTGGAATGACAAAAACTTTGGTGTTCTGTACATACCGAGCTCCAAATGGTCACAAATCTAATTGGATCATGCACGAATTTTCGGTGAAAGCTGGACCAAAACTGGACAATCAAATTTTTTATAAAATAATTTTTATTTTATTTCATTGGGATTTGCATAATATTCCCTCTGTACCTCTCTTATTTGAATATTTGTGAAAAATGTTCGCCACAAGTTTAGTTGAACAATTCTAAGTTTAATTGAACAATTCTATAAATAACAATAAAACAACTTTTTCTGTTTTATTTATATCCTCAAACATCTCAATATTAAATTCAATGTTATTAAATTAAAGTCAACTTTATCTCATTTAATTAACATAAATATCATTACTTTATTATTTAACCTCAATCAAAAAATAATTTTATTCTCTTTAATACTAATAAATAATTCATTTTTTAAATCAGTGCGAATGGTAACTGTTCAAATAAGAGATGGATGAATAAAGTATTATTTTTTTATTATGTTTATTATTATTTTAATTTTTTTTTTTGAGTTAGTTAGGTTGTTTATTTATGGTTATGATTTGATAATATATTTAGCTATATACATCAAACAAGTATAAAATATTTTGATACTATCATAATGTATTAAAAAGTATCGAAATAGTATTATGCTCACCGGTTGTATGCTGCATAAATGAGGCACACTGCGTGGGACGGATCATAATATGAATATAATATTTTAACATTTTAAAAAGAATGAGTATTGATTTAGTTTTATAATACGTTTCATATATGAAATCGTCTCATGTTAGGAAAATTAAATAAACGAATTCATTCCACACCTCAAAATTTGCTTTTATAGTTAAAAAAAAAGTATAAAAAGTGAAAAGTAAAACAATCGCCCACCGTGGGGCTCGAACCCACGACCACAAGGTTAAGAGCCTTGCGCTCTACCAACTGAGCTAGACGGGCATTGACATTACATAAGGATATATTAATAATAGATATATTGTTAAATCTAAATCTAAACCTAAAGGAATTAAAAAAAACGCCGTTGCCGGGGATCGAACCCGGGTCACCCGCGTGACAGGCGGGAATACTTACCACTATACTACAACGACCGAATGTTCTGAATAATACTAATTATTTATTCGTTATTTAACTGATCATGATAAAAGAAAAAATTGGTTAGAGTATCTCTTAATTTATTAGCTTTGTTTTCAAACGAAAACACCTCTTGTATCAAAAAATGGATCATTGGATGATAAATGTGACAAATTGAGTTTTAAGTTTTTTTGTTTATGTTGATGAATTTTATTAAACGAGATCGAACAAATATTCTACAAGTCAAGTCTTGAATAGTTTCGCGAACGACTTGTTTTGATTACAATCTCCGTAGTTTCCTTCCCTAATTGCTGCAATTATTTTTCAAGTTAATTCATGTGACCAGTGTAAAAGATTTTATTGGTAGACCCTTGCAAAAGATTCTATCAAACATATTTGTGAAATGATGTATTTTCTTAATGTAATAGGGATTAATAAGAATAACATGTGTATTTTAGTGATGTTTTTTTAAGTATTGATAAAGAAGGAAGTTCTTAAATCTGTATTTTTTAAAAAGAAAAAAATTGGAATGAAGTGCATTTTGAATTGATAAGAATGCAATAACAAAAAATACAGTTGGTATGTTGTGAAATTTGTTCACCAGACTCTTTTTTTACAGGTACAACCCTTCAGTTATCACTATTAATATTCCTACTGTAATATAAGTCACACACTCACACCCTTCAGTATTATGAGTAATATTTTTATAACAAAAAGTCATACTCTTTAGTTATCACAACTAATACTCTTTATTAATAATATAAATCGCGACTTCTTAATTAATTTTATAAATTTTTATATGAAATGCAAAAAAATAGTGTACTTGTCGGAAATTGACGTTGACGACTAACGAGGGACTTTTTGTACTTAATGTTTCAAATGTGATGAAATATAATGCATCGTGTTTTGCTTACTTTATGATATGTTAGATCAGGGCATTATATTTATAAAATGCTGAATCGATTTCTGGTGTATCTTATTTCTTTTTTAAATTTATTTACACTAGAGCTCAATAATTATTTACTGTTTTTGTCAACAACTATTTGATAAGATAAAAACACATATTTTTCCCCCAATAAGTACATGATTGTAGGTAATTTTTTAAATAAGTATCGAACTTTTTGTCAGTTAATTTATAATAATATACTATATTTATTTTTTTATTGATAAATATTTTTTTATTTAAAAGTAATTTAATTATGCAATATATGAATAAAATGGAATGAGTTGATAGAAGAATCCAAAATGGATGAACATATTGAAAAATGTGTTGAAAAAATGAGGTGTTTCTAAAAGAAAAAAAAAACAGAGGTGTTTAATGGAATGATGATGTATCAAAGTGATAAGTAAGTTTGGATGCTCTAAAAATTAGTTCGACAATATTTGTGGCATAATAGAAGAAGAAAAACAAGAGCATGAAAAATTTTCATCCATCCAAATCCTTCTTATAGAGAATATAATATGCTTGAAGTTATGATTTCTCATTAGGGAATAATCTCTATATATACAATTACAATAGAGAGAATCAAGGAAAGAATTATTGACTAATTAATCTAAGAATAATGACTAATTAATCTAAAATATTAACAATCCCACCAATTATGCTACACATGGTTAAGAAGGTTCTAGAGAAGATTTATCTCTAATACGCCCCCGCAAAATCGACGTGCCGTCAGCTACGGAAATTTTGGATCTCAAAAGTAGGAAGCGTGAGCGAGGTAGTGGTTTTGTTTAAGGCATTTGCTAGTTGGTCCAACGTATTTACATAAGCAACACTGAAGATGCCTTTCTCGGATAAAGCACGAACAAAATGTAAATCCAAAGCAATATGTTTCATGCGTGAATGCATGATTGGGTGTAAAGCAAGGCGAGTAGCTCCAAGATTATCACATAAGAGACGAGGTGGCGTAGAAAGAGAGACGCCCAACTCTCGAAATAACTGAAAAATTATACTGGAAAGTATGTTTTTACTTTGTATAATCAGACTAACTGAATTTTAGACTTATTTACTGAAATAAATTGTTTATCACTGTTGCTTTAAATATGATTGAATGTTACATATATTTACTGCATAACTGTTCATTAAATAGTACGTGTTACATTATAGTTAATTTAGTAATACCAAGATCACAGAAGATTAAATTAACAGTTACTTGTAACTAAAAGTACACCATTCACGACCTAGATAGAAATGAACAACCCATCGTGAAAGGTTGTAGTGTAAGGCTCAGATTGGTTTGTCTTGACCAAGAGATTACACTAGTGCATGACTGATGCATTGAAGAGGACCTACAGGAGGATAAATTCTTCAGAACTGAACTAGGAAGAATTAGACCTCAGTGGTTAGTTGTTTCTTAATCTTCGTCCTTTAAATAGGATTGCGTGTGGTTAGTAACTATTGATTTGACTTATTATGGGAAGAGAATCAGTAAGATTCAATACCCTATATCTTGGGCAATATTATTGGTCACATGCGATTGCTAAGATTTAATACGGAGAATCGTGTGCAAGTACGCTTGTTCGATTTGCCCCCTTGGGAGGTTCATAAGGTTTATCATACCAAATCTTGCAAGTGGAACTAGTTTCCGGTATGGATAATAATGTTGAACCGTTCCTTTACCAAGGATAAAAGATATTAATTAATGAAAAGTTATTTCAGTGGCTTGAATTAATTAATGGGCTAGATAATCTTAAACATGAGAAATAATAATCGGGAGCCATATTAACTGTAATATGGGTTAAGATGGATAGTGCAATATTAATTATGTAGTGGGATTAATTAATATTTATGGGCTTGAATAATATTGTGGCTCAATATTGATAATTCAAGATCCATTGGAAGGTCCAATCTTAATTCTCCTAAAGGTCCCCCAAGTAGCCCAAGATAAAGTCCAATAACTGAAAAAGGTGTTTAAAAATAAAATAAATTTGTTGCCTATTTTTCCTTGTAATTTTCGAAATTTATGGATAAAAGGGGAGAAATATTTTCTTTGAATTTTGTTATGGAATGAAGATATGTATTCTTGGAATACAAGATTATCTCATTAAATTCAAGAAATCTCCCACTTGGTTATTCATATAGCAAGTTTCGAAATTTTTGAAGAATAAAGGGCAAGAAAGATTTTCTTGATTTTCTTGAAAAAATATTATGGAAGATATGTATTTCTTGAAATACAAGAACATCTCATAAATTCAAGAAGATCCAAATCTTGGATTCTTGTTCTCCTATTTTTCGAAAATATACCATAATATGATGTGGTGGGATTTTTGTGGAATATTTTAATTATGGGGAAAAGAATATAGGAGATATATTCAAGATTTCTTAGAGATCAAGAAAAGATTTTCCCACATTGTTTTTCTTCCCAAATTTTCGCCCAACACCCATCTATAAATAGGGGATGATTTTTTCATTCCCAAGTACAATTCCAAGTGCTGGAAAAATTAGCAAATTCACAAAAGTGGTGCAACAAAGTTTATTTTTTCCTTTTGTTAATTGTTCGCAAGTATCCTTCCACCGGATTGTCGAGCAAGGACGTGGGAATACTTGGGAAGGACTTTTGGTGTGTTTTCACATACAAGACCATTGTCATTCCAAGAGGTACGTTCACGTAAACTCATAGTAATTCCGCATGCGTAGGATTTACGTGCATGATTTGTGTTGAAATTATTATTTGAATTAATATGGGTTAATTCATGCTAGTAATAATTGTTAGAATTAAATTTGTATTTAAATATTCATCCCGAATAGATCTGTGCAACTTATTCCCCAACAAACACACCTCGGCAGCAGTAGAGGCGAGTGCCCGATATTCCGCCTCTGTAGACGAACGGGCAACTCCTTTTTGTCGACGTGACCGCCAAGAAATCGGATTAGGCCCAAGAAAAATAACATAAGCGGAGGTGGATTTTCCATCAGTGATATTGCCTCCAAAATCAGAATCTGAATATGCCGTTAACGAGAGACTAGTGGGAGTACGAAGTAACAGACCATGATGAATAGAACCCTTCAAATATCGAAATGAACACTTAATTGCCAACCAGTCGTCATGAGTTGGAGATGACATAGCTTGGGCCAAGCGATTTATTGAGAAAGAAATATCTGGCCTTGTAATAGTCAAGTATTGGAGACCACCAATAGCGCTCTTATACATAGAAGCATCAACCGAACCCGAGACACTAAGAGATGATGATGAGGTCATGAGTGTTGATACAGGCTTGGAACCATCCATTCCAAACCGATTGAGCAAATCAAACATATACTTGTGCTGAGAAAGGAAAAGCCCCTCTCGACAACGAGATATTTCAACCCCTAGAAAATATGTAAGTGCCCCGAGGTCTTTGACAGCAAAGTGTCTGCAAATGAGAGGTTAGACGGGCAAGCATAGCAGAACTTGAACCTGTCAAAATCATGTCATCAACATATACAAGAACAAGTAAATATTGATTGTCATGATTATAAATAAACAGTGATGTGTCCGCCAATGACTGTTTAAAACCAAAAGATAGTAAAGATGCACTCAATGCCTTATACCAAGCACGTGGAGCTTGCTTGAGACCGTATAAGGCTTTGTGAAGCAGGCAGACATGATTATGATGAGACCTGTCCACAAAACCAGGTGGTTGGACCATGTAAACAGGATCAGATAATGTACCATGCAAGAAGGCATTACTAATGTCAACCTGACGAAGATCCCACCGATTGAGAAGGGCTAGTGTAAGAACGGTTCAAATAGTTACTGGTTTGACAACCGAACTAAATGTCTCACTATAATCGATGCTCGGACGTTGATGAAGCCCCTTTGCCACTAATCGTGCCTTGAACCGATCAACTGTTCCATCAGGATGACGTTTAATGACGAAAACCCACTTGCAACCAATTATATTGCAATTTGTTGGTGGTGCTACAAGATCCCAAGTGCCATGCTTTGTTAATGTCGTAAACTCATCCGCCATAGCATCACGCCAACGAGAGTCCTGCAAGGCTTTTGTAACTAAAGTAGGTGCAACTTCAGTATCAAAAGGGTGTTTGGTGGAAATATAGGCCTTTGGAAGGAATATATTATTTTGACTCCGTGTAGTCATGTGATGTGTACGTGTTGGAGCGGGATTATTCGCACATGGAGAGGCTGTAGAATGTTGCATATTATCAACAAAGACAAAATCAGTATTTAGCTGTTGAGATGCTGGTGTGGCAGAACATGCGGAAGGAGGTTGAACGGGTAGTAAGTCCACTGGAGGTGAGCCCAAAGTGTTTGCTGGTGTAGTAGTTGAATTTGGTATTGGAGTTGATCCAAGGAGTGGAAAAGATATCTCCACTGAAGAAGGGGCATTGGCTGGATCAGGTGGTTTAGAAAATCCCGGAAAGGCCCTCTCAAGAAATCGAACATGGAGGGATATATATATACGACCATTGGACGAGTCAAGACATCTATATGCACTTTGAGATGTAGAATACCCAAGAAAAATGCAAGGTCGTGAGCTTGGTTCAAGTTAAGAAGAGGTATACGGTCTGAGCCACGGGTAGCAAACACAACCAAATGTACGAAGCTTTTTGTAGTTAGGCTTTTGTTGAAATAATGATTCAAACGGGCTAACATTATGCAATACAGGCGTAGGCAATCGATTTATCAAATATACTGTTGTTTGAAATGCAAAGGACCAAAAAATTGAAGGTAATTTTGCATAATGAAGTAACGCCTTACCTGTTTCAACAATGTGCCTATGCCTTCGCTCTACAAGACCATTCTGCTCAGGTGTATATGGTGCAGTAGTCAACCAATTTATGCCTCGAGATGAAAGGAAGGAGCGCAAGGCAACAAATTCACCGCCATTATCACTGTAAAAATGTTTAATAGCCCCGAACTGTTTTTCAACCAGAATGCAAACATTTTCAAATATAGATTTCACTTGCGATTTGCATGTCAATGGAAACATCCAACAATACCGAGTAAAAGAATCAACCACCAACAAATAAAAACGACATCCATCATAAGAAACTGAAGTCGGTCCCCATACATCAGCATAAAGATAGTGCATAGGATGAGAAGCAATTAAACTGGAATTGCTAAATGGCAATTTATGGGTCTTAGAACAAAGACAAGATTCACAATCTAAATCCGACACACCGGAATTATTTAAAATGGGCAAAGTATTATGGGAAATAATTAAAGAGCTTGTTTTGCGAGAGGGATGACCCAAACGCGCATGCCAAGTCATAAAATCGGTACGCAGGCCAAGAGTATTAAAAAGAGCTTCAGACTTCAGACAAAGAGTTGGAGGACGAAGATGATAAACACCATTACTGCATGTTCCTTGAGCTAGAGGCGCCCCCGTGAGACGATCATTCACAACAAAAGATGAAGGAAAAAATTCCACACACATTATTAGTTCGAATAAATTGATGGACTGATAATAAGTTCTGTTGAGCCCGGGGAACACACAAAACATCATTTAACTGAAAAGTACGCTTCGAAAAGCGTAAAAGGGAGGTACCAGTATGAGAAATTGGCATAGATGAGCCATCAGTTAGGTGCACCTCCTCAGTCCCATCATACTCGGAATGCAAGGATAGATTTCCAAGGTCTGAAGTCAAGTTGTGAGACCATTAATCACACATATGGTGAAGTCATCACCAATTCATCTGCCTTCACCTTGAGAGAATGTAAAAACTCTGTAACAGACCGTGAGCCAATCTGGGCTTTTCCGAGATCGGATTTGAGTTACATCACTCGAGAAGGTGAGCGACTAGCAAAAATTTCATGGAGAAGGGACCAAGTGTGAGCTGAAGTGTCAGCAGTTGAAGTAAAAGGAGAGACTTCCGATGATAACGAGCCCATGATGGTAGCCAATGCTTATATTGCAGGGAAGTGCGGGGGGGTTTTGATATTTCACCATTAACGTATCCTTGGAGATCCAATCCATTGAGGATGGCGCCACTGTGGAAAATTGGTGCGGGTAAGCTTATTGATGTGTTGCATAGAATTAGGAATGGTGACAATTGAACAAGCCATTTTGTTAAGGAAGAATTTATTATTTCAATTATTAATGCAAAACTCGTTTGCAAAAACGCATGTAAAAGTCAACTGTGAAAACTAATTTGGGACGGAGGGAATACTAATTTACTATTACAAAAATAGTTCCTGAAATGTATAACTTATATAATTGGAGAATATATCTTATATTACAAAAAAATATTAATCGTAATATCTAAGGCTGCGTTTGTTTTGAAACTCACACAGATGAACTTAGGACTTTGCGCTCCCCGTCTCATACGAGTTTGAGATTTAGAATCTGGTTTTCAAATTTCATATTCAATCCACACCTACAAATACCTATAAAATCTATTATTACTTTTTCCAATACATCACACTTTATACACTTTATTACTCTTCTCAATATAATATAATAATACAATATCAACATTGATTTGACATAAAGTTAAATCTCACCCTACTCAAATCCCAAAACAAACACATATATTTACTATTCATCAAGAATTTTAAATCCCTGAATTTTAAAACCTTGACTTATTATGCACACTAAATCCCAAAACAAACGCACCCTAAAGGATCAGGACTATAAATATAAACTAATTTCACATTAAACATTTTTTTACATGATTCCATCCAATTTTTAAACCCAAATGGATGGCCATTGTGAAAATCTTGAACAAAGAGATCAACAATTGAGACTAAATTATAGTTCAGCCAATGTTAGCAAATCAAAATCAGAATAGTAAAAAGAAATCTAATCGTAAATCCAAACCACGTTCTCAATGTGAAAGACCATCAGATTAGGTAACGGTTGTCCCATAGTTTAGAATCGGGAGGCAAAATCATGTAGTACTACTTAAGATTACTTTTGTAAAACCACCATTTAATCAAAAATAAAAATTCAAAACACTTAAAAGGATAATATTTAATTTAAAGCTATCACACAAATCATCAGATATTACACAAACACACAGGATTTGCTCTGTTAATATGCATTTCAAATAAATGGATTAAATTTGTTTAAACTTGGGCCTCCAACAAATAAATCCAAAAATTTAATACAAAAAATTCAAATTCACAGTGCAATATAAAATGTGGGAAAGAAACTAGAAATATATGAATGATCCTCCTCCCTGCTGTCAAACCCAAAAATGTATTTTCTTAACTTACACTATACCCTTTTAATCTTTTAAATACGACTCATAAGTTACAAAGTAGTCCAGCTCTTCAGCATCCAAGAAGCAAAAGACCGCAAGCCCATAAAAAAAGAACGCCAACTATTTCTTATCGAAGGGAACAACTCAAGAGGCATAAGCGAGTGGACTGACTCTTTTACCGTTTAAGAAGCTTGGACTGCTAACCGTTGAAGATGATCAACGAACACTTGTAGACTTACATCATCAGTAAAGATGACATCGGATCCAGTATTCATCATCTCGTGTGCGTTACTGTAAGTGGCTGAGGGGTTCAGCTTTGCCAATAAGAACCTTGCCTGTTGCAATTTATACAAAGTTAAGTCCAATTCACGGATCATATCATAGATTTTATAAAATAATCATAAAAATCAAGAACAGTCAAATATATTTAAGGACAAATACTTCTATGCACCGCTTAAGTGCATTTTTAAATGGTATAATTAGTATTAGTTGTTTTATTGAAAGGTATTAGCTGATCAGTATTAGTTGTTTTCACTGCACAGTATTAGTTGTTTTCATTGAACAGTATTAGTTGTGCACCCATTACACAGTGCAACTAGTGCACCAAAGTGTTGCTCATATTTAAGAAATGAACACCCAACCACTAAACTAAAAGCAACTATAAATTAATGTACATTATTTTCTGAATCGCCAAAAGGTACATCTAAGTCTTCAAAGATAATTACTACATACTAAAGCTGCTACCAGCCAAATGAAAATGTTGCAAAAGACAATGGTGAACCTAAACAGTCCGTCAGACGAGAAAAAACGAGCAAGAGAAAAAATTCATAGACATAGGCTTTATACACAAGGATAGACATAATATTGTATGAGACCAACTCTTCAACAGCTATAACAATATAAAGCATGAGAGTGTCTTTAGATAAGGACAACATCATAACAACAAACTCAGGCTTATCCCATAAAGCTGACCTTACCAAGTCTGATAAGGTTTAGTTTGCTGTCATATTCGAAGGAAGTAAATTCTCAAACGATGAATTAACAATTTTTAAGATCAAGATAAAAAAGTAACAGCCACATAAAATACATGTAGAACTGTGGATCGAATAAATAAATCAGGTTATAAAGATTACCTGAGAGCCATGCTGATCACAAACCACCAGCCTAGGAACAGGAAAACGGTCACGGATTATTAGTTGGGCATCATCATATGGAGCTTGTAATAAGAGTGAAAAACCCTACATGGGAAACGAAGTAATATATTAGATGAAATTGTTTTCTTATGCACACGGCAAACAATTCCAAATGAAGCTGTTTATGTTCCCGTTCGAAAGACTATAAACTGACCAATGTCTCTCACTAGAAGATAACAAAAGGAGGACAACACTGGAATTGGGAATTCAGGTCACCAAATTTAATACTCCCTCCGCACCGCTAAAATATGCTTCCTTCTTATTTTCGTGTCCCCCAAAGTATAGGCTTGTTTCTTCGTTACCATTAATAATTTTCCAAATGACCAAAATGATCTAACACATTTTTAACAAAATTCCAATAAAATTTAATTTTTTTGTCATCATGTGTAAGGATAAAATAGGAAGAATGTAGACAAAACTACAATTCCAATAACATTTAATACGTCTTCTTAATCTGTGAGAAAATTTGTCCAGCCCTATCTTAGTGGTAAAGAGGGAGTAGAAAACATGACCAACACTTCACCAAAAGTGTGATATAAAGATAATAACTATTCATCACCACCAACAAAATAAGCAGTACTGAGAAAATAGCAAAAAGAAGATTGTCAACTATATTTAATAGAAAAGCAACCTGCTGTCAAAAGCGAAATTATTTAATAAAGATGATAACTGCAGCACAACTGAATATATACCTTATGTTCAGGCTGATTTTGATAACCCAAATTCCTCCATTGAGCTATTGTCATTCCATGAAAAATAACAACACTAAAATACGAGTCCAGCAGAAGAATACGATCCGCTGCAATTGATTGAACATCTAGCAAAGCTGGTTCTGGGAGTGTATTGAACGCATATGATATTAATGATGGTTGAATCATGACTGCAGCATTGCTTATAGACTCCCGATTCAACAAAATACGGAAATAGGCTGTCTCATCTGGACTATTATTAAATACCTAAAGAGATGCAGAGTTACGGAGATAAAGAACCATAACAGAATATCATAAATGAAAATGAGGAAAGTAAACACTATCAGCCAACTTACCTGTACAAATTGTGACCTTCGCAGATTAAACATGAATTGAGGAAAGAACGTAAAACAGGGATTTAATTGGAAAGAGGATGGGTCATCTTTTCGATAATCCCCAAATTTAGAACATAAGCGAATCAAATTCCTGTCTAACCACCTCGTGGCATCAAAACCTTCCTGAGAATATGGAAACAGAAACACCAATCAGATTTTGGCATTTTGCATTGAGTAATGAATTAATGATATGAACTTGTATTGCCAATCAAGGATTAAAATTTCCAATCCTGTTGATACCAATTAGATTGTGTATTTTATTAGTTTGTACTCTTGATATCCTTGCATGTATCTATAAATAATAATAATAATAATAATAACACACACTACCATTAAGGTATTTGTAATAATATCTGGTATATTAATTTGCAAATTATATAAAAACCGAGCACAACTGAAGTGGATTAAACTGAAGGAGGAAAAAAAGACCTCACAATGAAACCACCATGAATCTGGAGAAAAAGAGAATGAAGATCCTCATACCGTATTTCACCGAAGTTTGAGGGAATCATAAACAATGAATGAAAGTCAGAATAACAAGGCACCAAGAATTAATACATATATATATCATAGTTCTCCAACTTGTCAGTTGCTATACTTCAACAGCGTAGAGTATTATTCATTTCTATACCTAAATAATCCTCCCATTGAAAACAATACCTATAACTTCCATTTTAAGTCAGATATTAATGAGTGCCCCTTAATGTTGTCTAATGTAATGCCTTCATTTTGTAAGTTCCTTGGTAACTTTTTCCGATTTACAATTTGTTTTCATTCCAAATTTTATTTCTACTTATTTTTCATATTTAACGCCGGGAGAATTATTTCAAAACCCTCATTTTTCCAACCACTCAGTGGACAAAACTAATTATCTCTGAGAAAAAAGTACAAAATGTACAATTAAGAAATACAGCAAACTAGGTTATGCTTTGTATTCTTAAGCATAGATTCATGCCAGAGAGAAGACAAGTTGCCTTCCACATTAATAAATTTAATACTGTGCATTACCTCCATTTCCATTTTATAAGAAGCAAGTCTAGCCATTACTACTGCAGCAACTTCTTGATCAAATCCTTGAATTAAATCCTGCATGTACACAGCAAATAAGGAATGCATTAAAGCCAATCTCAGAAACCATTGCAAGGATATCGAATCATAATAAAGCGCTGAAAAATTATAAAATATGAAAAAGTAAGATATTCCAAACATTCGTAAAAAAATAATTGCAATAATCCCTAAGGTGCAAATAAAATAGGTCAAAAATCTAAACACTTTTAACTCATCTATGTTAAAGCATTATGTCTTTAATCAAGAGAAACCCTTCAGTTTCACATCGCCTCCAAACCATTTTTCGGTACATCCAAAGTATCATAGAAACAGGTCACTGAAAATAAATCAATTAAATGATATTACAGGAAAGAAAAATTACTAGCTATTCTGAGAGAAATGCTTAGAAACGTGCATAAGATTAATAAGAAAAACAATATTGCAGAACAAGGGAATATTTGTTAATTCATACAACAGTATCCACAATTTGTTGTAGAAGGATATTTCTAATGTTGAGCTACAAGAAAGAAGTTGACAACTTGACATGGATTAATCATCAAACCTCATTGTCCACTGCCCATCGTCGAGTAACAGTTGTAACTCTCAGCCGCATCTGGCCATCATTGCTCTGATAACTGCGCTCGAAAGAAAAGTTCGGCTTAGAGACCAATTTATTCATGTTAGAAAAAATAATGGCAACATAAAAAAGCAAACGTATTTATGAATATAACAAGGGCAACCACCAACATCTTGCAATTTAACAAGGAAAAGAACTGTGGAGAGGGGGAGTAGTGTCAATTTAGAGGTTAATTTATTTTTTTCAAATTATGTGTCAACTCAGCTCATTTTCCACATTTTTTTCATAATTTACCCCAATCTCTTATATTTTTATTAATCCGTGAAAGATCTCTTATAATTTTAATTAAGACTATACTTTAATCTTCTGTAGTCTTATTTCCAAGAGGGGAAGGGTACACAATGATCATCTGATTACCTTGTTAAAAACTGTATGAATAACTGAGGGTTCGGTCCTGCAGGATCTGACTTTTCACTTGAAGAAACATCAAAGAGAACTGTTAAACAAGTACTCCTATCAAGGCCACAAAGCTTCCAAGCTGTAGTATTCCCTTGTCCTATAACTGTGTTAGCAACAGAAGGCCCTTTCTGCAGAAAGGTTCTTCAGATCAGTATCAAGGAAGATAACAGTAGATGCAAGAACCACACACAACAATCTACAAACTACTCCTTCTGTTCCGCAATAAATGCCTTTTCGCAATTTTCAAAAAAATTAAGAAACTTAAAATTTAGACAAATTTACCCTTAATCAATCTTTATGAGAGAGAACTGAAGAATTAGGAAAGAATAATTTATGATATAGTAGGAAAAATATGAGAGATGAATAATAAAAAAATTCCTTAATTAGAAATTATTAAGAGATATTTGGATGGGGTTAAATTGGGAAGAAAGGGAGTGAAAATAGCTTAAAAGATAAATAGTTTCGAAAGGAGGGAGTAAGTATATAATAAAAATTGAGAATAATGTAACTACAAATACAATAAAAGTTGGTAACCTTATCGTGTGAAGTACATGGTCCAATAATGCCTTGGATTTTTATATCCTTCGAGCAGTTGATCTCCAGCATACCACTAAAAATCATTGAATGATAAAATATCATGTCAAACGTAACATAAGTAACCACACCATTGCCCTAAAAAATATTAAACTAAAATAACAAGTCCCCACCCCTTTGATTTTATTTGCCACCATCACAAATAATCATAAACAAAACCAAGTGCTTCAAATTAAGATTCAAAAACTACTTTTCAGATGTGCATAAGAACACACTTTTGTAATTTGCAGATCTCCCCACAAAATGTGTTTAGTCTACAATATTAAGGCATAAAACATGTTTAAGATAAAGAAAAACTCAAAAACAGCTACAGAATCATAAACAAGAAAGTAGAGCGCTAAACTCTGGCCTAGTGTTTAAGGGAATCTTTTTCTTTTTGGCGGAACTTGTCTCTTCCTTTATTAAACATAATTTTATTTCCTTCCAATGGCAAGAGATTGACAAATCTTGGTTTTGATAAGATTAGCCCATAGAGCTATTCCTCAAATGACAGCGATCCAGTATTATTTTTCTTTTAAAGTGACCTTAAACAACAAATCTTTGATTTAGATATGATTGAAATGCAAATTGGCTCAAGGAAAGTATAGTGACCACAAACTAAAACTTATAAGGGTTAAGAAAGAGTTGTACAAGTCCAGTATGAACTCACTTGAATGAAAGCCCCAACGACTGTTCTCCATCTTCAAAAATGCGCTTGAATGAATCCTTGAAAACGGAGTGGCCAAAGCTTTCAGCAAGAACAACGAGTCCACCAGTTTTTTCAATGGCAACTTTCATCTCCGCAATCCCAACCTGAAAACTTGCCACATAAGTAAAGCAAGATTTGTAACAGAACTCAAGTAGCTTTAATCAATATATTGGGCGCATCAAATCCTAAGTAGATCCAACAGGAGGTTTACTGTTGTCAATAAAGCTGTTAATATAGATCAAAGGATGTACTCCCTATATCCCATATTTATTGGTCAAGTTGTGAAATGCAAGAATGTCGTGCATAGTCCTAGCACAAAATTTTAAATCACATGGCAAAAATTAGTGGGCCCCATTACATTTTAACTAAGGTGATGTTTGTTTTGGGTTTTAAAAATCAGGATTTGGTTTTGAAAATTAAAACCGGTTTTAGTTCGGGATTTTGAAAACCGGTTTTTAAAAATCACCACTATGACACCTATGAACCTACTATCACACTTTCCAATACAATCAATTCTCTATCCTTACACTTTAATATATTTAAATTATAAGTCACATCATTCAATCATTTCAGTCACTCCACAATAATTATATAATAATACAACTTCATTCACTCTTGCACACTGATTTGCCATAAACTTATATCTCGCCCTACTCAAAAACCCAAAACAAACAAACACCTTATTTTTTGTCAGGATTTCAAAAACCAGTTTTCAAAAGTCACTTAAACCCAGAACAAACATCACGCAAGAAAAAAGAGATAATAGATAGTCAGAGAGGCTGAAAATTGAAGGCAGCGACCCCTTTCAGCTTCACATGGATCTCTATTGTTCATCTGTACAATACATGATAGTACCAACAAACACAAACCATGATACAATTCATGTTCACAATCACAAACCTGGTCGAGTGCAGAGGCAAACACGTCCAATACATGGCCTTGACTGACCAATTGTTTTCCAAGTTCGTCATAGAAATGGACTGCCTTTTTAAAGAAGGGTGCTGCATCCTTGTCAAGATCCTTATGCGAACGAACTGGATCAGACAAATCTTTTGATACAATCTACAACCGAAAACATAACATACATTATCAGCTTGATAGCCAAATCAAATTATAAAAGATCAAGATTGTCATGGAAATATATCTGGAGTGGTTACAGAAAATGAAACAGATATGATATATATAATACTCCCTCCGTTCCGATTTAACCGTCGGTTTTGGTGTTTCACATAGATTAGGAAAGTCATTTAATACCGTACTAGCCAAGGTTGTATAATGGAAATAACCTCAAAAGTCAGGATGACTGAAACATAGAGCAAAGCGAGGGATAAACACTACTACAAGATATCAACCAAAAGGCAATCAGACAGCACAAAGGACTATAAAACTATAACATGATATTGCATGGCAATCATATTTTCATTGATTTTAATGAACAATTAAATTCCATGCATAATTCAGGTCAACTTATGCGAGTCAAACAGAAGGAGAATGAGATGCATAAGAATGGCAGGCCCACCAAGGAATACAAGATAATTATTTCGTACATTTGTGGTATAAGACACCTAGATTACCTAAACGGTAGTTAGAGAAGAGAGGCGAAAGGAGTTGCAAGGAGCCTTGGGCGCGCCTCTTCAACATAGACAAAAAAAAAATTTTAAAAGAGTAATACCAGAGATTGAGAGACAGTAGGATGAGCTAATCTTATCTAAACAAGAATTGTCAAGTCTCTTGCGTTATGATCTTATCAAAATCAAGATTTGCCCAATCTCATACTATGAGAAGGAGATACAAGGTCAAAAATACAGCATATGTCATAAAAGAGCACGGAGATAATAAGATGAAAAAGTCCTTTTTTCCTTACCTTATCTCCCTTGCTAATAAAATTATGTTTCTTACAGGGAAAAGGGGGGGAAAAGGGTACAGCACGAGCAGGAAGATGGTGCTCTTTCCAATTTCCTCTTTTATTACAAAGTTTCCCTTAAACCTAGGCATGAAATCAGCACTGCTTAAATGTTTACCAAGGAATACTTGAAATACATCATTTAGTCGAAAAATCAATATCATAATCTTGCTCTATTTGCAATGGTACGTTATTATTCCACTTAAAGTTAATATGTAAAGTGGCAATTAGCACATATCTTTAAAATTCCTTCCATATCATAACAACAATACACAGGCAATTTCTGCAGTTAGGTAATGCATCATATACAAAAGAAAGTACTTCCCAAGACTCGAGTAAGTGACTACATTAAAAAATCAGAGACAAATTTGCACATTAGATGCCAATTATAGTCCCAGCCAAATGTGTGTTCCGAAGCAAAGTGTCGTGTAGCGAATTTATCTGTTGAAGTGAAATTAAGTTCAAAGAAATTCACATCAAATTTCAAAATTCATTAATGTTAAAAGATCCCTAATCTTATATTGTACATGACCAGTAAAGTGTAACTAGTCAATCCGGTTCTACTTGGGAATTTTGAATCCTGTTTTTAAAAACTCAATACATCTTATCCTACAAATACCTATAAACCCTACCCATACACGTACCATTTTAATCCATCACACCCTCCCCAATGACCCACTAATGCAAATATGATTTTACTTATCACTTTTCACGCATCTTTTCCCACTTTTACATCACCCAATAAAACCCACTAATAATTATACAATCATTCAACTATTACAATTACATTTAACAATCAACAATAATATAATAATACAACACCGCACACTCCTATAGTTAAATCCAACCCTATTTTAAATCTCAAAACAAACACACAACATTACTATTTATCAGGATTTTGAAATACACTAGGTTTTAAATCCAGATTTAAAAATCCACCAACTCCCAAATTCCAAATCAAACATAGCCAAAGGGAACTGACAAATCTGAAAATTGTGTAATTTATTCAATTACTAAATTAACGGAGCAGTAAGAAAGGTTAAAAGAGAATTTTGTGTTTGTCCAATGTATCATGAGATGTATTCTGCCTCATTGCTTCAAAGAAGAAAATAGAAAAGAATGACCAAGCACTAGAACCACAATAAAAAGTAAGCAATCAAAGAATTTCCTATTCAAAGAAAGCATATAAAATCTAAAATGAAATGCATTACGAATACATGTACAAATGAATATGTAGATCGATAATAATAATAACAAAAAACAAAAATCAAGGCTTTACCGATCCAGGGCCTTCTGTGCAAGGACCACCCACTAATGCAACGATCCGTGCACCAGTCCCTGCAGTCGATGCCCCCAGTAATCCTGCTGCAACGCTCAGCGCAACTCCAGTACACCTCAATGATCTGTTTCCTGGTGCCACTGGCCATTGATCTGTTGTCAACTCATCCAATAACTGCACCACAAAATAAAAAAAAATAATAAAACTAAATCTGAACATACAAACTCCCTAACATATTCATTTACTGAATAAGAAGCCAAGTCCTTTATTTCTAATGACTAGTCAAGCACAGATGTAAATTTTAAGTTACTTAGGAATTGATTGCTACAAAACGAATAGAAAGTCAACATTCAAATAATAGATAAGGAATATTTACCGAATCCAATGTATATTCGCAATCAGAAGCCGGTAATAAAAACCGATTAATCCCTGGTCCAGCTCCAGCCACCGGGCTGGGCCCACCACCACCCTTCTGGACACGTCTACCACCAGGCACAGCGAGCCCCAATTGCTCCAAAACCTGATCTTTTGACAAATCCTTTGATCCCCTAAACACATAAACCTTCGACATCTCCTGGAACCCCAATTCGTGAACCTGCACCTGCATACCATACGATATAAAACCAACCATGGCATTATCTGGAAGCAACCCAATCGCCCGTTTCAGGGCCGATTTGGCAAACTCCAGTTCCTCCTCGATCATGCAGGTATCCAATACAAACAAGAAAATCGGGGAAGGAGCGGCAGCAGGATTGTAACCCTGCGGATTCTGGAAATCCGTGATCGTGTATTCAACTGATGGGAAATTGGGGTACAATTCCGCGGGCAAATTGGTCTGCGAAATCGAGGAATAATGATGCGGAAAATGGTTTCTTTGGAAGCAAAAGGGGCAGATCCAAATTAGGGCAGTGAAATCGACGCGGCAAAAGGGGTTTAGCACAGAGGTGCACGTCTTGCATCGCAGGGGAGCGTAGGGAAGGATCTGCAGATCCACGTGCGGGCGGATCGGCTGAACCGAGGCGGCGATCGGAATCACACACTTTGAGGCCTCCACCTTAGATCGCGGCCAGTTGAGCCACGTCATACGGACTCCTTCAATTCCCTCTGGGTCAGTCTGAGCTAGCTCCGGCGCAGCCATTGTTGAAGCAATTCGCGTGCAGTTAGGTCTGTAATTGAGGAATTGAAGCGATATTCAAGGGAGTTTTGAGAAAGTGAGGGTTTTCTCGATTGGGGGTTTTGGGGGAATTCAGGAGTTGGGCGACCCCGAAGAAGATTTGAGAAACAAGGAAGAGAGAGGGGTCACTCCGTCAAGAAAAGAAAATACCAAGAATGAGAGTCAAGTGTTGTGTGTTTTGGTTTTGTGTGAGCAAAACAAATTGTATATATAAATTTGCCCATTCATTAAAATCAGGAATTCAAGGTGGGGCTATTAAAAATTTCATACATTTTTTACTATAACTTTTATTAGCCCAAAAATTGTAGGGGGGTTGCAACACATTCTATCCAGACCGTCATCTTACAATGATACGTGACATCAATTTTGAAAGGGATGAGTGCAAATCTATATTAGATTGTACCATCTTTTATACGAATTTTTGTTAACTTTTAATTATTTTTTTAGAATTAATTTAGAGCGTTTGTATTACTTTGTTATCTCTTTTAAATGATTATTAAGGGTGTGTGTGCAAAAATTTATGTTTTTAGAGAATTGATTAAGATTAGTAATTATGAAGAAAAAAAATGGTTAATAGTAGATATTAATTGTGTTTGTAAAAAATATTAAATAAAAATTGACAGTGTTTGCAAAAAGTTAATAATATTTGGAAAAAAAAAGGACTTATAAGCTACAAAAAAAAAACATTCATCTTTCAACTTATAGTTTATAGTTTTTGCAGTGATGTAAAAGTCCCGACTAGTCCCCGCCTAGGCGGCGTCTAGGCGGTCATCGGCCGATCCAATTTTGCGCCTAGGCGATCGAGTCCGGAGCTAGACGGCTAAGTCTGGAGCTAGGTGTCCAACACTAAGGTATTATTTGATAATGAGAGACTTTGTCCTTAGAATAAATTGATGATAAGACAAAAATTGATAATTTTCACTACACAAAAATTCCAAAACACAAATTTATTTAGTTTTTTTATGTTAAATTAATTTTCTTGTACTCTATAATGGATAATATATATAAGAAAAGGTGTTTCGATTGTTATCTAGATTTAGGCGGTTGTATAATGAATTTGTTAATTAATTTTGAAGTGTAATTTTATTATAATATATCGATAAGTAGTAAATAAAACTCATTTAAAAAAAAAAAAAAAAACAAACCGACTAGTCCCCGCCTAGACGGCCTAGGCGCTAGGCGGTCCATGTTCACCAGACTATCGATTTTCGACTTATGCACCCTTGAGTTATTTATAGCTTCTTTAATCTAATAAAAGAGAAACAAAAGATTTCAAATTGCATCTGCACACAATTTTAAGTGATTATAATCATTTATAATTTTTTTAAAACACCCTTTAAGTGTGTGTTTGCAAACTCAACCAATTGGGAAGAACCTATTTTTTTAAAGCCGTTAGACTCAACTTTTTTTAAGAAGAAAAAAGTGCTTATACCTAGGGGTGTGCAGTATTCGGTGAAAACCGAATTAACCGACCGAACCAAACTGAATTTTTTTATTTTGTTTGGTTATTCAGTTTGGTTTCAGTTTTGAATTTTATAAATTTCGGTCTTTGGTTCGGTTCGGTTAATTTCCGGGCAAAAACCGAAAAAACCGAAATAACCTAAATATAATTATTAAATATATAATTATTAATTTATTACATAAATAGTTTTTTTTTAATTATGTCCATGGAGGAGTATGGATTGTTATGAATTGAAGGAGGTTTATCATTTTTTTATCTTTGTTGAACTATGTCATCACTTATTTTATTTAATGATCTTGTGGGTTGTTGTTGTTATTTAGTGCATGGAATTTATAGATTGTGTTTTTTCTATTGAAATTTTTATGTTATTTTTATTCATGTATGGCTTAAAAAGACAAAAAAAAAAAAAAAAAACGGTCGGTTCGGTTACAATTCGGTTTTCATGCTTATTTGGTCGGTTCGGTTACCAATAATAAAATTTTGGTTTAGTTCGGTTTTGCTTATTCGATTTGGTTCGGTAACCAAACCGACCGATGCTCATCCCTACTTATACCCCTCTACTTAGGTTTGCAAACAGGCAATAAGAGCATGTTTTGAAACACAACTAGAATAGTGAGAAGTACATATTTTCAAAGATAAAACTTAACTTTTTCAAAAAATAAGTGTTTTTTGCACTCAAGTAGTGTTTCAAAACATGTCTTAAATAAGGAGAATAATCACTTTTTAAGTTGTCTTCTGATAGTTTTAGCTTTTGGAAAGTGATTTTAAGCTGCGAGTAGAGTTTAGAAAATACCCCTAATCTAAAAACTGGATAAAAAGTGTTTTTTATCGTTTATGAATTTTATTTAAATACCAAAAACTCTTTTTTCAGATACTATTAACTTTTCTTTTACTTTTTTCTCAAACGATATAAGTTTTTACTATTAATTTTTTTATAATATTAAAATAATCACTTCTTCAAAAGTTCTTTTTTTTTCTAAAACCCAACCAAGTAAGGAATTAAAAGTGGTTATTTGATATGATGAATCATCCTTTTAAAATAATTTTTACACCTTATTTTTTAAAAAATAATTATACCTTGGCAAAATGGCAAAAATTTTGTTTTATGTTATACTCTCTCTTTGTTTCATTTTGTTCGTCTTTTTAGAGATAATTTTTTGTTCTAAAATAATAATTATTTTACACTAATCTAGAAGAATTAAATAAAAGGGTAAAAATGACACATTACATATATATTTATTGTTATTTAATATTTTTTTTAATTCGAGTAAAACACCTTAAAATGACAAAAAAAAATTTGGACAAAGGAAGTATTATATATGATCTATGATTTTTTGGAGTTTTAAAATAATTGTGTTTTAAAGAGAAACATGACTAAAATATCATATTGGAACTTAGGGGTGGGAATATGTCATGACGAGCTTGGCTTCTCGTTATCTATGATAAACTTTATAGTAGGCTCAAACTTCATTTTTTTATTAAACGAGTTTGGCATTGAAGCTTGCTTAAAGCTTTCTATGCTCATGTCACTCTATATTTAAAATTTAAAAATAGTTATATTAACGTTGTGATTATAAGATTTGTTTATTTTATTCTATTTAAACAAGAGTTAAGATTTATTGATGGTTAAGTTTATTTAATTGAATATTTCATTTAAATATATATTTTTTAAATTTATTAATAATATAGTTTTATTATTATAAAAATTAATTTATAGTATTTTATATTGAAATTATATATATATATATATAATTGATCGAGTCAACTTGTTGTTGAGCTTAAAAAGCTTTTGAAATGGCTCAAATCTAGAATGTATAAATAAATAGGCTTTTAAAAAGTCTAGGCCCGTTTATTTGTAAAAAAGGTCAATTCGAGTAGAGCTTAAGTAGTTTGTGTCGTAGGATGGGCTGTAGTCCCTGGTGGGTGGTAAGACATGTTTTCACACCTAGTGGATCTTTGTCTCATATTTTATTGAAATTGGCCAAAAGATTTTATTGAAATTGCAAAAAATTTGTCGTGTCTACCGCCTAAGTGGTGGGGCGAACCGATCCCGACACTGGGCAATTTGCAATCATTTTTTATTAAATAAAAAATAAATTAAACAATATACTCTTCACCTTCACCGTGGTCAGTCGCGGATGTGAAGCAGAACACGGAAAATAAAATTCGAAATCCTAGCCCCTAAATGCCTAAACTCACGCGCTTCCTCAGTTGTCTTGCCGCCCTCTAGAGTCATCGCCAAGATCAAGATGTAACGAATGCCAAGCCCGACACTTGTGCAGTTGTGCTTCAATGGCTACATCCGTGGTAGAGTAATTTCTTTCGACTTATTATTGTTTGGAGTGCAATGTCTATCGAATTTGATAGTGGTTTCTGGATTTGGACCTTTTTTCCTTGTGAATTAGATTGAAGTGGAGAGGAATGACGTGCGATTGCACCTAAGTTTTGTGAAGAATTGAAGATCCTGGCGATAAACTCGCCCCAGTGGAGTGGAATCTCAATACTTTATGTTAATTATAAATTATTAAATTGTTATTATTTTTTGTGTTGGAAATTTAAATTAATAAAAAAAGGACAAACCTAGGCGGAGCCTACTCAATCATACAACGTCCAGACTTCCGACTTCTGCACCCTTAGTAAAAAGTGGAGGAAGGAAAATTACATCATATCTCATTCTCAACATAATTATTTATGTTTTTATTATTATTATTATTTAAAAAATCTCCTTACATCTATTTCCAAATCTTTTTAAATCCACGTGTCTCAACAAACATCCGCTATTCACCTTCTCCCCAATTCTCATTAATTCACAGTTTAATTTTAAGTTTTATATCACAATTTAAATTTTATATTTCTCCACAATTTAAATTTAAATTTCAAAATTTAAATCTATACACAATCATCTCTTTCATTTTTCAATTTTCACGGTTTCCTTCTCAGATTTTAGACGGTTTCTACTCTTTTTTCTTTGATTTCAATTTTCTCGATTTGCTTTTCTTTTCTCTAATTGAAAAGTTTTTTCTTCTTCTCCATTACTGTCGCCTCAGTCTCCATCTTTCATAGCAGGTATGATATGTATTACAAATATGTGTAAATGATAGATTTTTTTTATGAAAATGGCGATGAAGAAGCAGGCATTTTTGGGAATTCTGTGTATATTTATTTACACAGATATATACAATCATTGGTTACAAATTATATCTATTGATATAATTCATATTTTATTAGATATTCTACAAGACTAATATGTGTAGATCAATAAAGATAAGGGACAAAAAGAATC
Source organism: Stenogyne calaminthoides (assembly GCA_037126765.1). Taxonomy (NCBI): domain Eukaryota; kingdom Viridiplantae; phylum Streptophyta; class Magnoliopsida; order Lamiales; family Lamiaceae; genus Stenogyne; species Stenogyne calaminthoides. The sequence continues at coordinate 46,452,757 of JBBCBC010000003.1, forward strand.
AATAAAGATAAGCTAAAAATGTGCAGATTTTATCTAAATCACAATTTTTTATTTTTTATTTGTTTACTTGGTTTCAAAATTATAAAATACAGAACTAATTTGTTTTTTTAGGTGGAAGTTTTGTAATCTATATTTTTTTTATACTCATTTGCAATAAGGTGTACTATGATTTGTGCATTATTTGCTTCGAATACATTATTCGATTTGTAGATATATTTTAATATAGAGTTTGTTAATTGTTCAGTTTATACACAAAAAATTTCAGTTTTTACAGACACCTTCTCCCAAAATTGTTCATATTTATTCAAATTTGTATATACATTTTATTCTTTGCTTATTTTCGTTACGTTTGGTGAATTTTAATATACTATGTAATTTAATTTTATCTTTGTTTATTTCAAGAAAAAACACTACTCTTTCAAAATGAGATTTATCTTCTCACAAATAATTAAGTTTGTATGACTACATTAAATCATCAATATCTCCCTACAATAGTGAAACATGAGAAAAATATTTTGATTCAGTTCAAAATATAATTGCAATACATAATTTTCTAAAAGCTACATTACATTATCTACTATATGTATTTATAATATGCAATTCATAATTATGATAATATAATATTACAATTTTTTTAAAAATAGATTTTCTAATATTTTTAAAAATAATATAAAAAATATTTTATCCCGTGTATTACGCGTGGTTTACACTAGTATATATATATTAATAATTATACGATTTAATGTATATAAATTATATTTTTTAATTTAATAGATTGTATATTTTTAAATTGAACTATAAATGCACACCGACTACAGACAGCGGAAATAAATATAGCCAAAGCATAGAATCTCGAAATTGAGGAAACCTCAAATAGAGATGATCCGGTCCGGAGGTTTTGGGCCAGCCGAATCCGGTTTGTATCCGGTCTAGTGGATACCCCTGTTTCTACTTCGAACCAACTACCAAACTACGATTGCAAAACCGTCACCAAGAGCATGGAACTTTCTAGACACAATCTCCATTCACCGCTTTTAGATTTTTCTAGGGGCACCCAGATACTCTCTATGAAAACCCCATTTTTCTAGAAAACATTCTTGAATTGTCAAGCACTACTGTTTTAGATAAAGGGTTGTTCAAATGGAAGACGATTTCGAGTTCCCACCTTATGGAAGGAACGAAATGGAGATTCCGATGGGCGATGAAATGGGCGACGGAGATGACGTGGACTTTTCGGCGGCAGGTCCGATTCCGAAAGTGGGAGAAGAGATAGAAATTGGGAAAGATGGGCTGAAGAAAAAGCTTCTTAGAGAGGGAGAGGGCTGGGTGAAAACCAATTCCGGCGATGAAGTTGAAGGTACATTTTTGCCCTTTTCGTTTTCGTTGTTCTTGAAGATGGAATTCTTTTAATTTCAATAAAATTGATGCAGTTCATTATGTGGGTACTTTGTTGGATGGGACTAAGTTCGATTCGAGCGTTGACCGAGGGACGCCTTTCATATTTAAGCTAGGCCAAGGTATGTGTTGGAGGTTTTGTTACATAAAGGAAAATGATTGGTGTATTTAGATCTTAGTTTGTAACTTGGTTTGATGTTGAGCTATTTTCAGTTTGTGTTTGATTTATGTGAAAATGGTGCATGAAGTCCTATGGTGGATTCAGGGTGAAAGAATCAGACCATTTTGAACCATGAAAGGTTATGGTCATGCTTCTTTATGGACATTGGTGATTGGGCTTTTTTAGCTTAGATATAAGAAGCCATATAAATAAAAGATCTTTGAAGTTATATCTTATAAACATTTACTTTCTAAATTCCAGTTTAGGTATAATACAGGGTGTTTAATTTGCTGTAGTGTACTTAGTTTAGGTAATGCTCTATGCTGAATTTGATTGTATTCTATGTTTTAGCCTTTTGATTTGCGTAACCGGTTTATCTTTTCTTGGAACCAATCATGGTTCCAATCGTATTGCGGGGCAACTTGAAACTCTATCTAGCTCATGCTGCCGTGCACTTTTCTTGCACGATTGAAAATAAATGACTCAAGAAGTATATTCTGTTGAAAATGCCACTGTGAACCTTAATATTCCAAGTTAAAAGGTGACAAGTAGTTTCAATAAAAGTGTGCAGCTTCAATCAATTTAAGATTAATAGCAGTATATAGTATATACTGAAACGTATAAATCTATGCTCAACTAGTTTCATAACCATTAAAATCACTGTTGGGAGGTTCCTTTGTGAGGTTACAGAAATTGCGGAACATGAGGTAGGGAATGAAGGTTAGAATAAAATCGTTTAAATGTTAGTTTTATTTGACCTTTTAATTGTTAGTTTTATTTGACCTTTTGCATTGTTTAGACTTCATATTTAGTTTCGGATCCAGGTAAAATATCACATTTTCTATTATGTCGAGCTTATATAACTGTGAATGGAGAATGATGGTGGAAGTTGTTGATTCATCAATCATAATTTTATTGGTAGAACCAGGACTTATATGTTCTAGGTGACGCGAGCGATTAAATTTGAGATCAAGTTGTTTTGATGTCTGAAGTATCTGATTGGCCAAATAGCAATTACTAATGTCAATGGTTGGCTTATGCTCTTACAGATGAAGAACGTTTAATATATACCATAATACACATTTATGGAGTAAATTGCAAAGTTGGTCCCATATTTATTGGGTGTTGGCGATTTTAATCCCATATGAATCAATATTTTCAGTTAAGTCCCATAACTTTTAAAATGATGCGATTTTAGTCTTATATTGACAATTTTTGTTTCAGAATGGTAATAAATTTGTGATTTATTAAGTGAAATTAACATGTTGGGCTCTCACTATGCCACATAAGCGATGCCACATCATTAGTCAGGTTGCTACATGGAATTCCGGCAGCTCACGTGAGTGGCACGTGCAAAAATCCTGCAACCTTGTCAATGAAGGACTAAAATTGCACCATTACAGAATTTATTATGTGATTTAATTAAGAAAACCAATTCTTATGGGACTAAAATTGTCAACACCCAATAGATATAGGACCAACTTTGCAAACTACTCCGCATTTATGCAGTGGCAATTTGAGATTTGCTTATATCCACAGCCTTCCTTTAAGAGTTCCAGAGAAGTTCTTTCGGATTTTAAACAAGAGTAACACTTGGGTGCACTAGTGCACAACTAATATTGTTCAATGAAGACAACTAATATTGTTCAGTGAAAACGACTTACACTGACCAACTAATACCTGTTATTAAAAAACCTAATACTCCCTCCGTCCCATTTGAGCCTTCACACTTTCCATTTCGGTCCGTCCCATTTCAAGTTGCACACCCCAAATATGGAAAAAAATCTTACAATCTCCACCACACAATCTCCACCCTCACAATCTCCACCCTCCATCCCCTTTGAAAAGTCAACAAAGCCACTTTTTCTTAAAATGCGTGTAAGTCAAAGTGTGAAGCTTCATCTGGGACGGAGGGAGTACTATTTAAAAATGCACGGTGCATCTGGTGCCTAGAAGTATTTTTACCTTTAAACAAACTCTCGTTTCGTTTTGCAGGCGATGTTATAAAAGGTTGGGATGAAGGTATCAAGACAATGAAGAAAGGTGAAAAGGCTATTTTTACCATACCTCCAGATCTGGCCTACGGAGAATCTGGATCCCCTCCAACAGTACCTGGCAATTCAACTCTACAGTTCGAAGTTGAATTGATTTCTTGGTCAAGTGTGAAAGACATATGCAAAGATGGTGGAATCTTTAAGAAAGTATTGTCTAAAGGAGAGGGTTGGGAAAACCCTAAAGACCTGGACGAAGTATATGTAAAATACGAGGTTAAGCTTGAAGATGGAACACTAGTGTCTAAAGTAGATGGGGTGGAATTTACCGTAAAGGACAGTCATTTCTGTCCTGCTCTTTCCAAAGCTGTGAAGACAATGAAAAAGGCAGAAAAAGCACTGTTCACAGTGAAGCCAGAATACGGGTTCGGAGAGAAGGGCCCAACTGTCATTTCCGATGTGCCCCCGAATGCTACTCTTCTGATAAATCTGGAGTTGGTCTCATGGAAAACAGTTTCTCATGTTACGAATGACCAAAAAGTTGTGAAAAAGATCATCAAGGAAGGAGAGGGGTATGATCGTCCAAAAGATGGTGCAACTGTGCAATTAAAGTTGGTGGGCAAGCTTTATGATGGAACTGTTTTTGTCAGAAAAGGTCATGATGATGAGCTATTTGAATTCAAGGTGGATGAAGAGCAAGTAATTGAAGGGCTTATAGAGGTGTAAAAACTATGAAGAAAGGGGAGATGGCAGTTCTAACAATTCAGCCTGAGTATGCATTTGGGCAGTCTGAATCTAGCCAGGAGCTTGCAGTTGTGCCTCAGAATTCTGTTGTGTATTATGAAGTTGAGATGGTATCCTTCGTCAAGGTCAGTGAAATCACCATTTAAACTTGGCTTAATTGCAGATAACTACAACCTTTTCGCATATTGCAATCTAATATGAACTTTTGAATCTTGGTAAACAAAATCTCAAATTTAAAGCTTTTTGCAACTTGAACCAGCAGGCAGATTCGCTCCTGCCGAAAATGATGATTAATTATTTGTTCCCATCCGAACAAATCTAAACATGTTAATACGATTAATAATTATTTGCCTGGTAAGTTGACAACTTGACATGTCATTTTCGGGCAGGAGCGAATCTGCCCATTGGTTTGAATTACAAAATAAAAAAAATTAAATTGAGGTTTTATTTACCAAGATTCAGAAGTTTAGATTAGATTACAATTTGCGAAAAGGTTGTAATTTTTATCTGCAATTATGCCTATAAACTTTGGTTAATTGCAAAATAAATTGCGATATTTTCACATTTTTCCAATCACAACAAATGTTTTTAAAATTCCACTTCTATATACGACCTTTCAAATTGTTGCTATTATATCACATGACTGTTTACCAGCAAGTCCTGTTGACATGACAGTGTGAAATTGCAAAAAACTAGAAGTGGTGAATTTATTTGCAACTTTTTCAAAGATTTTCTGGCTGGCACGTCAGCATAATTTGCCAGAAAATAGTCATATGATATAATTGCAATATTCAAAAAGTTTGCGCATCAAATTGCGAATTTTAAAAACATACATTGTAATTGAAGAAATGTGAAAATATCGTGATTTTTATGCAATTAACCATTTAAACTTCTTCAAGGAAGAACAGTTTTGGAATGACAACAGTTAATTGGTTGCAGGAAAAGGATTCTTGGGATATGAGTACAGAGGAAAAGATTTCTTCTGCAGAGAAGAAGAAGGAGGAAGGAAACGTATGGTTTCGAAATGGAAAATATAAGCGAGCCTCCAAGAGATATGAAACGGTATGTTCATTATAAATTGTGAGGAAAATAGTTTTTTTAGCCTTATAAATTATCCTTGTCTGTCGATTTCCACAAATTGAAAATAGTCATACAAGTAACTTTTAATTTTTGACATGTTGGTCTCTTAACTGGCTGTAGAGGTGAAACATCCACTGACGTGACAAGAGTCTAATTCGTCCACATTTTGGTTACCGGACCAAAATGTAGAAATATTGATTAGGGGACTATTTTCAACCCTGAAAGTCAACTGAAACTGAAATAGGAGTTAACAGGACTAAAAAGAAACTCATTTTCCCTAATTGTGTGGAATGACTTCAGTTGCTTTTATGTGTTTTTCTAATAAAATCTTGGTGTACTCAGGCTGTGGGGTTTATTGATTATGACCAATCTTTTAATGAGGAAGAGAAGGAAAAGGCGAAGGTTCTTAAAATCTCGTGCAATCTCAACAATGCAGCTTGCAAACTGAAACTGAAGAATTACAAGGAGGCAGAGAAACTATGCACAAAAGTGCTGGAAACTGATAATAAAAATGTGAAGGCACTTTATAGAAGGGCACAAGCATACATGAATCTTGTTGAGTTGGACTTAGTTGAAAAAGATATCAAGCGAGCACTTGAGATAGATCCTAATAACATGTATGCTACTTAAATTTGAACCTTGCTTTCTTGTATGAGGTTTTAAATCAAATTATAATGTGCATTTGTAGGGATGTGAGAAAAGGATACAGAACTCTGAAGGAGAAAGTGAAGGAATATGACAGGAAAGAAGCACAATTTTATGGTAGTATTTTGAAAAAGATGAACAAGCTGGAGCAAGCTGAATCTGCAGTAAGTGAGAAAGTTAATTTGAGTAGACCTAAATTAGGGTGAGAAAAATACCGAAATTTTTGGTATACTGTACTTGCCGTGGTGAAAAATACTGAATTTATCGCAATTTTCAGTAATGGTATCTTGTTGTCATGCCGAAAATATTCCTACAAGAATTTGGTATCGATCATGGTATGAAATGGTAAACTGAATTTTCGTCATGAAATAGTAAATCGGTTATATCGGTATAATACGGTATGGACAGTATTACCGAATTTTCAGCATGAAATGGTATCCATATTTAATATAATTTCGTATATACCGAAATTTTCAGCACGGTATCTGTGCGGATTTTTAGATACCGTAATTTTCGGTAGGATAAACAATATGGTTCGGTATATTTGGTATATCGTAGTGAACCACCTCTAGTCATAAATGTGCGTAAGCTTTAAGTCCCCTGTTACTTTGAATGATTGGATTTGTTCTATTAATTGGTGATTTGAAAACTTTGGTGGGGGTGGGGGTTGAGTTGAGTTTTGATCAATTTTATCCCTCAAAAGTATAGATTGGATGAAAATATAAAAATAAGTCCTCAGTCCTATACTATCATCAATAAATAATCTATCCCACATTAATCCTTCTTAATAAATAAACAGGGTCTTAGTGGAAGTTTTATCTACTTTATATTTGCTAACTTTATAATTGTCTGGTGCAGGGTGCAGCTGGGAAGCAGGGTCGAGTGCTAACGGGAATAGAAAGTAAGGCGTAAACCAGCTATTCGAGCTGGGATTCTCTTTCCCCTTCCCCTTATCCCCCCCCACCCCCCTTCCTCTCTCCCTCTCTCACACATGATATCAACTAAAGGTGACATATGGCTAAAATTGGAAACTTAGGACTTAAACCGGACAGGCTAGGACTAAAATTGATAAAGTAGAAATAAATATATTGGATAGATCCACCCTAAGTTACAAGATGAAAAGTTTTTTTCTGTTAATCTCATGTCATAGTGATTGCAGCTAGGGACGGATCTAGGATTCGCCCAGGGGGTGCGAAATTTTTCATAAAGTAAGAGGGGAAAAAAAATTAAAGGAGAGCAAAATGACAATTTTATGAATCGAAGGCATAAATAAATAAAATTCTATATATGTAAAAGAAATTAAATCCCAAAGTGGGGCGACTCCACCCCCGATCTGTCCCTGGTTGCAACATTTCTCTTCCTAAATGTATTTCCATCATCATCTGGTTTTCTCTATAGTGATTTTTTGCATGGTACATGAGTATTTATACTAAATTCATTGTCAGGATTGAGGAGATTATTTTTTTGGGTGGGGGATTGGCAGAAAAAGCACTCCAAACTCTTGGTGTAGTGAAGAATGAACCTGCAAGGTTTATAGCTTCCTTCTTGATAATACTTGTTGCAATTCTTGTTTCTCTATTCTATATGAAAAACTAAGTTGACACTACCGTTGTAACTTATAGCCTAACATGTACTTATACGATAGTAACGCTATTACGAGCATTGAAATAGAAAGAATAAGAGGCTTGTTCCAAGTCTAAACTCATCAAATCATTTTCTGTCCGAGTAGGTCTCCTGTGCATTCTGCACTTCATAGTGTATTAGAAACATACAACTTGTTACATTGAAATTTGTACCCTGTGTTTGTAAAATAAGTTGCACTTTTTACTGTAACCAATTGTATGTATTTAAAATACACTATGGAGTGCACGGTGGGGCTAATGCATACAAGACTAATTAGCTACAAGAAAATGAATTCCCTTGCATGTGTTACTCATAAAATAGGGTGGGATTTGCTTGAGCTACTGATTAAGTAAGAGAAAGGCAATCGATATTAACAGAATACTCTATATTATAAAATTGAGGAGTTGGTCCTGTCAAAAAAAAAAAATTAAAAAATTGAGGAGTTGGTCATTCCTCAGGTTTTCAAGTGGAATGGAATTGTAGAGTGGAATGGCTTTCATTTCATCCTAAAGTTATTTTAAACAAAAGTCATTTAAATAATGTTATTAGCTTAAAAAAAAGAAATCAATCAAGTTACTAATATTTCTAAAACAACTTTGGTACTAAACAAAATCGATGGTTATGATAGTCATTTTTCCTCACCATGTATTATTCACATTTTTTGTAACAAATACGAAGTGAAATGATTCAAGTAGTTGTGATGAGTCTGCCTATAGAGCCGGCAAATTGAGCCCAGTTCGACGGGCCGACTCAGCCAACTCGAAGGTAAGTATGGAATGGACTGTAAAATTTATGGCCCAAAAAAGATTCGGGCCTATTTGGCCCAACTCGTGTAGCCCGTGGACCTAATGGGTTTGGGTCAATTTGGCCCTTGGACTAATCAGCTGTCCGATTGGCCTGACATCCTAATATTTTAATAAATAATTTACTATTTTTACTAGGAATTAGACTTTGTATTTTATAAAATTGTGTTCTTGTTGAAAGATTTGATCTAATTGGATATTAATTTAAAATTTATATTTTCAAATATAGATTATTAATATGGAGCATTTGTAAATCTATTTTTGTGTTTCGATTCAACACAATTCTTGTTCATGAGAAGAATATTCATTTGCCGTCAATTCTTTATATTATGATATTATCAAAGGCTTTGATGTTTATAATAATTTTTTATGCTGATTTTTGTTTAAAAAAAATTAAATTTAGTTCACATAAATTTATTTAATAAAAATAACAAAAAATTTTGGACATTGGGTCGGGCTGGCCCGTTAGCCCAAGTAAGGCTGGCCTGGACTCCACTTTTACAAGTCCAATGAGAATTTGGGCTGGCCCGACCCAACCCAAGAACATCAATTGGCCTGATGGGTTGAATTGGGCTGGCCGGGGCGGACCAACTGGCCAGGTCCACCTGCCTATTTGCTAAACCTATTGTTTGATTTGTTACCTTACTCCTTAAGTGGACTTAAGTAACTAAATTTTAGAGTATAAAAATTTTAAGAAAATTATTGATGATATATTTAGTGTATGATTTATTACCTTATTCAAACATTTTTTAATATTGAAACAAATTATGATTTATATTTGTATTTGATTACATATTTGGATTTAGTAATCACGTTTTTTTACTTTTTGGGCCCAATATAATTTTTCTTTTTGCCTTTTATAATATGAGCGCTCTTATTCGGATACTGAATCACAAAAAAAAAATCATAGATATTTGATTTGGTTATGTTCCAATTAATATAATTCCAATTAAGGCTTAATATAAACATCTCATGCTCAAGGAACACTATCAGGCTTGAGCTCGACACAATAAAATTATCTAACTCAAGTTCAAATTCAAGCTCGACTCATAACATGATCAAATAAGCTTTAACTTATTTTCGTTTAAATTGAGATTTGAATAAGAGACTCACTAGCGTAAGCAGTCTCACGGTGACATGAAACATAATTTGGACATTGAAAAGGGTATTAATTTGTAACTTCGCCTCATGCATGAGTTTGACTTTGAAATAATTCTATCACTGACATCTTAGTTTGATTATATCTTTATTTCCAGCCAGTCCCATTACCATCACTAACTCAAGTCTTTTTGTAACATCTCTATACTAAATTAATCGAGAGTTTTGTAGCTCATTTCAATTTTATATTAGCATGTCATTTAAAAATTGCTTAAATTCGTATGGAATTGGATTTTTTTTTTTAAGAATTGGATGAATTTAAATCCCACCAAATCTTGACTGATTTTAAATTTCTTTATTTCAAATGATGCTTATAGCATTTCAACTTCTTGGGGTTAGGCAGTTAGACTTGATCTCAAGGACCCAGTTTTTTTTTTTTGGTAATATTATTTTTAAATGATGAAGAAAGTTGCCCGTTCAACGGTCGAATATAATCAATTAATTTCATTGAGATCATACAATTAAGAAAAAAGAAAATTTCTGCAGGAATAAAGAAATCAAAATTGTCAGGTAATGACGTTGAAACAAACAGTTCTCTGCTTTACTCCCCATTCAGATAGAATGCTTTTGAATCCTCTCTTTCCGTCGGGACGGGGTCCATGACAAATTATTAGAATCTGAATCCCGGATCGACATCCATTGCCCACGCAAATTTCGCAATAAGAGACTTGTTGAACATCTGCATTAAACAACCACCACCATCATTAACGAAAGGGAGTCATAAGAGAGCTACCCTCGAGATACAGATCAAAATGACAGAATTACCCTCACCTTCTCGATAGGAACTTCGTGCCGTTTGCACCATGCAACAGTGATTCGAGGATCAAGGTAGTTGATCTTCGACGTACCCAATGCTACATTTTTTAATTCTTCTTTAAGCTCCTTATCTCGTTCAAGTTTATCAATCTTTGCGGTGGTTTGAGCCATCTTTCTCTCTAATCTGGAACACGACGACTACGTTAGCTACCCTAGAAATCTGATGGATGACCCACAAAGAGTATTACTTACGCATCGGAATTAATATTCCTCTTTGACGTCCCATTTGATGGAGGCTTCCCCTTTTTAAACCTAGCCAAATCTTTTTTGCATTCGTCCAAAGTGGCCTAACAGAGAAGTTTAAAAAGTAAGGCGTGCTGAAACGGATCAGAAAAATAAAATTAAGGTTTCCAATGCAAATTTTGAAAAAAGACAGACCTCAACATGGTAAGAAATAAGGGTGTGAGTCAAGCTACTGTGCTGGACACATAAAGAGCTCGAAATCGACTCGAGTTGAGTATGTTCGAGCTACTCGAGTAGTTCTAGAGTTCGAGCTCAGTAATGCTAGGCTTGTGTGACTAATCGAGCTCACATAATATTCCTATTTTACCACAATATGCTAATATTGACGAATATACTCTAATCATAAATAAATAAATACAAAACATATTAGGCAAATACTTATATGCACGAGTTGCAATGTGCAACTCAAGTGCATTTTTAAATGGTATTAATTGCTTTATTAAAAGGTATTAGTTGGTCAGCACTAGCTATTTTCATTCAATAGTATTAGTTGTGCCCCAGGTGCACGGGGTATAACTGGTAACCCAAGTGTTACTCTTATTAATATTTGTGTAAGTTACTGAGTCGAGCTCGAGAATTTTGAGTTTTCCAGCAATTCGAGCTTGGGTTCAAAAGAATAGAGCTCGATCAAGTTCAAGTCCAGTTCGAGCTTGACATTATTCTACTCGACTAGGCTCATTTTACACCCCCAGTAAGAAGTCAAAACATCATGTCAGTGCTACATCAGTTACCAGAAACGGGATCTATGTAGTTTAACCAGGTCACCGTGTACAAACCAGGCAAAAACTACTTCTAAATTCCAACATACCAGCTTCAGTAATATTTCCTCAATTCCACAACGTATTTCTCTCTGAATATATTTCAACAATAGTGTATAGACTGCTGACATTACCTTAAGTTCCTTTATCTTATCATCCAACTTAGCAATCTGGGCACTGTGGGTCTTCGATTCAGCACGCTGATGATTACAAATGATTGCAACCTAAGAAGGAATGCAGAAAATATGAGAGACTAAAATTTAACTAAGAAAAAGGTAGAACGTTTAACAAAGGCAGCTATTACCCTCTTGTTTGCATCCTGATAAGCTTTAAATTTATCTGCAAGTTCTCCACTTTTTTTTGTCGTACTGGTCAACTGTAATAAAGATAAAGTGATATACACATACATGAATTTCAAGATAATAATTAAATACTTAATAACGGCATAAGCTCGGGCTTCATAAGACTATATGCTAATTGTGATAAAAGCACATGGACTAGGAAATATAAAGAAGATAACATTTATTAATTTCATGTAAGTGGGAAATATAAAGAAAAGAAAGTAAAAATAAAAATATGATTTTTTATTTTTTTTGACAGGATGATTATTGTATATTAATAAACAAGGCTATACACTATTAGATACCAGACATGGTCTAAAAAATTGTAAATCCTAAATTGATTGTTTCTATCTTTCAGGCCTCAAATTGATAGTTTCCTATTTTTCAGGTCTATAATCGAAGGGAAAAAAATTTATGCCCCTAATTGACAGTTTTACTATTTTATTAGGTTCTGAATTGGCAAAATTCCATAAGAAAAAGAAGACACAAGACACACAAGATGAAATAATAAAGTGGTTGGCTAATGAACATACATTTCAAGGTTAGCAATCTAAATTGCAACTTACCAGATCGTCCAATGTTATAGATGCGTTGTATGTACGGAAGACTTTAGCTGTCAGACCAGGCATCAGTCCCTTTAAATGAGCATTTAGCTTACTAGTATCAAGCATGTCAAATAAATCTTCACCACCTTTTTTTCCTGGACATTAGATAATATTTTGTATTAAAACATGCATCAATAACAAACTAGAATGACATGAATGTATTTATAGCAGATCAATCACTGACCACTTCGAAACTGCTGGATTGCCTTGAATACATTAATATCAACATCGACTGAATTTTGGTACCTTATAGAATCTTTACCCAGGAAGTCAAACTGCAAAAGGAAACAGTACAGCCATCTGTTACTGAATTAGATTTTACATGATAACCATCACTTCTTGAAGTCCTTCAAATTTTTTAAATTTTTTTTCCCTTTTTTTCAGCAGTTAACAAACTGGTAAATCAAATCAACAAGACCATAGAACAATGTGAATCTGAATTCCTAGTCATGTGAAACATCAGATTACTGAACCTTCAAGATATTTGGGGGCACTGGTTCGACATTTTCCACTTTTAATGTGCAGCAACCAACTGTATCAGCTTCATCATCATCCTATAACATAAACAGGATTTTATAAAGTTCCATAATATTCAGTTAAAGCATGATAAAATTTGAATATCAGAGAGAATGACAAATACTTCTATGCACCAGTTGTATCGTGCAACTCAAGTGCATTTTTGTTAAATATACTGATCTGAGAGAATGACAAAATAGATTAGTTATTTTACTAAAAAGTAATAGTTGATCAGTATTAGTTGTTTTCATTGAACAGTATTAGTTGTGCACCAATTGCATGTGTTACTCCAGAAGAATTAACTTTAGAATGAATACATTAATCTAGAAAACCCAAATTTCAGAAATAACGAAGTAAAACACTGTTCCACCTAGTACCTTTTCATTGCCTGCCCTAAGAGCTAGTTTGTCGATAAGATATGTTGCAACTGCTATTTGCTTCTTAGTAGGATCCTTACTTGCAAAATCCTTGGTATAAGCTGCTCGGATGCCTTGTATATAGTCCTTCATTAAAAAAGGCGCTAAATAATTAGTCCATAAATCTTCAAAATCAACACAAAACGACATGCAATTTTACACTTAGATGCAATCTCAATAACCTTTAAGAGCCTTGCTTTCTCGTACTTTTCTTTATCACTCTGTCCTTTCAATGAACTGCTTGCTGCTAGGAATACATATTTGAACTCTTTTTGGTTAATGGGATCATTCCAATAAGCCAACCACGTAACTGTGTTGTCATGCCTTACTTCTTTCCAGCTGCCAGATATTAAATTTAGAAGAATTACTTCTAAATTAAGGTTATATTTAAGGTGTGTTTGCAACTTCTAGTGAATAGTCTAGAACCATTTGTTTTTCAAAGCTGTTGGAAACACTAGAATCATTTTATTTTTTTTAAAGCTGGTTTTACCAACTTAAATAAAAAGTGATTCTACACTCCAGAGAAGAATTTTGAAACAGGCTCAGTTTTTTTGAAAAAAAAAACGGTTCTAGGTCTCCAATTGAGTTTGAAAACACACCCTTGGTCTTCATAAAGAGACGATGAGTCATAAGTGGAACCTTTCACCAGGAATAGGACACTCGGGAAGTGGAGCATCCTTTCCAATATTGATAACGATGTCACTAGGGCGAATCCGTTTTTTCAGCCTCCCCATCTGCAACAATGCCAATCAATAAAACCTTAATTGCAACTCTATCCAGCTAAGCTAATAATAAAACCTTGGGTACCATTAACATTTAACTGTTAGAAAAAAAATAAAAATTCTAAGCGCACCCTTGGGTGTTCACCACGACCACGGAACAGTCCAGGTGGTTCAACTCTAAAGTTTCCAACCTGAACATGGCATCACAAGCAGAGAAGACAAGAAAATAATTAGAACTGGTCCCAAACAATTAATTTTTTCCTTTGTTTTTTATTATTCAATATTTATAGAAGTCAGGAGAACAGAACAAGCATAGAGCAAAGATGAAAATCACACCTTCTCCTTCACACCATCGAGAATTGCCCACATATACTTTTCTTCTTGCTTCAGTTTCTCCTCTCTCAGAGCTTTCTTTTCCTGTCCAAAGAAAAGAAAAAAGAAAGTATTAGGCTAAGTCCTAGTGAGTAATAATACATTTTCACGCACATACAAGGAGCCCTTGTGCAAAAAATTTAACCAACAAGCTGAGTTCTTTTGTTTCATTTTCTCTTTAAGCGAAAAGCATGTCTAAAGTTCAGATGTTCTAATGACCAGAATCAAGCATAAATACTTATCTGATGTTATACACTATGTTATTGAATCATTAACAGCAAAAAGCCTGAGTGAATTCAATCACTAACACATCAGTGAAATTAACTTAAAATCTGTACATAGACCTTCATATTATTCATCCAAATTTCTAAATCCAAGGATTTCCGAAAAAGGATTCACTCAAACCCAGTTAAACCCAAAAGCAACATACCTAACATGTTTGCCATCCAGTATCATTAGGAAACAAATAGCTTGTTAGCATATTCAGAATTCATAGCATATTAGACATATTACTGAAACAGGATCAATACTCTACAATCAAATCAGCTAAATATGGTCACTATTATGTACAAAAAGAAGTATTTAAGTTTTAGAAGTAGCATACTTCACTTGTCATCTGCTTCTTTTTCTCCTTCTCTCTCTGATGCCATTCATATATTGGAGTGAAATCACAGTGTTCTAAGCTCTGAATAGTGTGATTTTTCCCCAGTATCTTCCGCCAGTCGCTCATAAAGTTCTCTTTGAACTTAGGCTTATTCATATAATCAGTATCCAGCATCACAGCATACATTGTTGCAACCTACAAAAACGAGATGGGAAAATATATATGATTCTGAGTAACTAAAGAAATAAGGATGAATCAATGAAAAGAAACTCACAAGCATACATAAAGAAAGTAGTTGTATATGAGAGAGGAAAGGGGGAAAGGGAGAGAGGATGCACCTCTTCCTGTTCTGGGGTTAAGTCAACAGGCTTGCCTTTATACAGTATCTTGACCCCATGAGGCTTGTAAGGTGGCGGAAAAATAACTCCATTGTGAACCAAAGTAGTCCACTTCTGCCCTTCGCCAGAACTTGGCTGAACCTTTGACGACTTGGTATACTTGGAGTTTTTCGTAAACTTGTTCGATTTTTTATTGTTAGCTGATCCAAATTTAGGTTTAATCATGTTTTTCACCGATGCTGATTTCTTGTCAGAAGAAGGTGTCTTCTTCATTCTCTGTGAAATGGGAATATGATCTTCATCATCTTCTTCTTCTTCTTCCTTCATTTCTGCTTTAATGGATGACTCTTTGTTTCTATTAGTTGAAGATGCAACAGAAATCTTGGGCTTTTTTAAATTAGAAGCATCTGTAGATTTTACACTATCTGCAGGTCTCTTCTTTAGAATGGTTGGAGGTTTCTTTTCAGTTGAGGCTGAACCCTTTTGTCCAGATTTGGCCAATGAAGGTTTTCTCTCACCAGAAATAGAAGACGAGCTGACAGAATTCCCAGCATTAGACTTAAGTGGAAATTTAGTTGACAAAGGAATTTCATCATCCGAATCTTCTTCTGACTTGGGGATCTTTGACTTTTGACCAACAGTTGAAGCACTAGCCCCTTTATGTGAGTGGTTAGAATTCACCTTCAATTGGCTAGCTTGAAGCCTAGAACTAAGTAGTTTATCATCTTCAGAATCTTCTGAGTCCCTATTTAGTGATTTCTCTCCTTCAAGTTTTCGGTTAACAGAGTTTGGCTCGCCTGCCATTGAAGTAGAAGGTTTTGATTTCACCATAGAAGATTGGACTGATGATGCCTTTGCCGAAGAATTAGATGATTTTGGACTTGTGAGATGAGATTTGACAGGTGGCGTCTTGGAAGACGGGCCCACCATCTTACTCTTCTCAACCGAGGTGCTTTGACCATTCAGAGGTGGGCCCCGCCTCCCTAATTGTTGGTCATTCTTCTGAGATAATGATTTCCTAGTTTCTGAGTTTGGTTTTGCAGAAGAGCTACTCCTTTTGAAAATTAATGGTACATCATCATCATCATCTACATCATCGATCACCTTTTGCTCATCATATGCTTCGATAGCCATCCGTGGCTGTAACCTACAAATTCAGTGGTGATATTAGTAATCATAAGGAAGAACTTCCTTTTTTCTTTCTTACTTCTTATTCTTCTTACTTTGGCTTTTTTTTTTCTTCTGATTTAGATTTGAATTCTAGTTGACTTGATTTATAGAGTCATAAAAATTGATAGATAAATATGATGTGGATCTGCATGGAGCCCACCAAACTGCATTAGAGTGCTCCAAGTGAGCATTTATTCATTTTATTCATGCAGAATCTTATGGAAAATACTTATATTTATTTGCTTGTTCAAATTAACCATGTATTCCTCATTGGTGTCTCCCTACAAAAATCTTATTCTCAAATGTTCAACATGTATCTATTGAACTATATCTATGCATTTCAACACATAGAAGCAAACTTTTATTAATGATTTCTCTTGAGAAGAATAAGACCTTTCACAAGTACAGAATAGGAAGGAGCGAGTGCAACCATAGAACACTGACCTCAGAAACTTGATGCAATAGTTGACTCAAAACAGTTACCAAGATTATTAATCCTAGATAAATATGTTTATCTTAAAAACCATCTATGCCACTTTTCACAATATTTGAAAACAAAACCCAAAGATTGGGTTTTCTATGAAACCAAACCTTAAAGATTTGGTTCTGTTATCAGTTTTATTTTTAAGTTAAACTTTTTTTATAACAAGAGTATATTTTTAGCCATTTTTTGTCTCATCACAATGAAACCATGAAACTAAGCAACAAGTAACATCTGCAAGCTTTAAAACTTCGTAAAAAACGAAATTATCTAAAAAATTGTGTATTTAAAAGATCTACATTCAGTGCCTTCTGCTGCTTCTTTCATCTCTCCTCAAATCCAAAGAACAAGGTAGAGAGAATCTAGGAAGAACAAAACATGCCAAAAACTACGATAAGAAATTTATTTAATTAAAAATCAAAAAAATATTTAAGAATACTTTTGCACATCTACAAATTTTGATAAAATGCTAATGAGAGATAACGCCAAACCTCAATTCAAACTAAAAGCACATCAAAGCTCAAATAATAATGCTCAAGTATATTCGTTGGAAGCCATGGAGGGGCCTTCTAGAGCTCTTGAAAATGGGGGAAAAAGTTATTCCTTTAAATAATACCCTAACCCTAATATTTGGGGAATGGGTAACGCTTCATAAATTAAAGAATGAAAACTACAGCACGAGCAGGGGCGGCGCCGGAGAAAGAACGGCGGCAGTCGGAATCGACTGGCGGAGGTCGGAAAACACAGGGCAATCGAGATTCAGGAGAAGGATTCACAGAAATTAAATGAACAAAAAGTACCTGGAGAACACCACGAGCGGCGGCGGCGCCGGAGCAACGGCGGCGTTTACCGGAATCGACTTGGGGAGGGGCCGGAATTCGCTGGGCAATCAAGATTTAGAAGAAGGAGCCCTGATTCTTCTTTTTGGCAAGCTTTTCCTTAAACCTAGGTCAAAATTCAGCTCTTCTTTCTTGTGTATTTTCCTGTCGTTATCTTTTTTATTGTATTTTACTATTTTTCCTTTTCTGTTATTTTGTTTGGAACGTTTTATCTTAAGAAAAACCATAACTTTTTTTTTTTTTTTTGACGGAAGAAAAACCATAACTTCAATTCACACATAATAGGGAAAATTTTGAAATGATTAATATTATACCCTGAATTATTACTATATTTATCTCTATATTATAATAATTTCATTTTTTGTATTTATATTTTGTCCTAATTTTCTTGATGAGAAATCCAAGTATAAGATAATAAAATAGTATTGTAATTGGAGTTTGTTGATTGTCTCAAATGAATTACACGTGTGTAGGAGGAATACACGCGTAGTGATATTATTACGGAAAATTGTGTAATCGGCTAACCAGATTCGTTAGTTTCACAAGGGATGGCAATGGGACGGGGCGGGTACTAGAAGATCCTTACCCGCCCCATTCTATGCACGGGGTGGGCCGATCCGTTGCAGATCGTGGGACGAGGAGTCCGACCCATCCCAAACTAGATTATTAGTATTATTGCAATAATAATATAAATATATTTTTAAATATTTCACATAAAGTTAAAATTAAATTGAAAAAATAAATGTCTACTAATATTAAAATTTTATTTATTATTTTATTTTTACCTTATAAAATATGTTTATACGAATAAAAATTTATAGTATAAATGTCATATTGTATTCTATATTATGTTTTAGAGTATACATTAGCTTAAAAACTACTTATGAAATTAGATTATTCATATTTATGCATATGAGTGCACGTGGAGTTTGTGAGTTTAATTAAGCAATCAGCTAAGTTGGTCTCAGCTAATGAACTCAATTGATATATTTTTCAGAGAATGTATGGATGACATTTTGTCATCATCAAATGTGAAAAGTGATATGAAAACACAATATTTATAATGGTTCAGAGTCTCAATGCTCATTCGTTCACTCTTCCCAAAGACAAGGTTCGGAATAATTGCCCTAATATTAGTGTTATCACAATAAAGTGACATTTCATAAGTTATGATGTTGTGTTCTCTAAGTTTTTTTCTAAACCACATGATTTGGGACAACAACTACCAGTTGTCATAAACTCAGTTTTTTGTAGAATCACATGATTTGGAACAACAACTACCAGTTGCCATAAACTCAGCTTTTGTAGTAGAGGTTGCGATGAGTTTTTTATACTCGTAGAACTATAGGTTCACAATGCTCTTACCAACAACGAAACAATATTGCCTTCATATGGGGAAACCAATGAGATTGACATAGGATATACTTTTTTTTATCGAACAAATGGTGATTCGAACCCATCACTTCACGACATAAGTAGTAGTGTTCTAACCGCTTGAACTATTCCACTTCTTTAGTAAAGTATTCTTATTAATTAATGTGCTAATATGAGACATTTTGCTCATTGAAAATGATGCACCATTTTATGACTACTTTAACATTAAAAATAGTTAAAAATTTAATCACAATATTTATTTTCAAACCTCGTTATAGACAAAATAAAATAAAAAATCATATGCACGACATAGTAATGCCTAAAGCGATATACGCTTTTTATGACATGTTACATGAACGTCATTTAAATTACAAAATAATTAAAGCAACGAAAACAATAAAATTTAAAACGAAAACAAATCGACAAAGTATAGTGTGAACAAGTTTCACGGTGAAACTGGTTAAAAAGTGTGACTTATACTACTAAAGAGTGTGACATTTTACTATAAAGGGTGTGACGTTTTACTATAAAGGATATGACTTTTTACTATAAAGAATATTACTTATAAAAGTGAAGGTTGTGACTTATATTATAAAGAAAGAATGTCAGAAGTGATAATCTGAAGGGTGCAAAAATTTATATTATTAAAAGAAAGATATATGTAAAAAAAAAAAAAATCACTGTAAACAAATTTCACAACATACCAACTCAAACAAATCTTATAACTCATCTTAAAATTCATACTAATGATAATTGAAAATCTCAATTGAGCCCGAATCTACTCTTCGATTCCATTTGCACTTCACTGATCCAATAGTTGTCCAGTGGCCCAATTCTTTAGCCCAAAAAATGAATTTAGGTTTGCAGCAGAATTTAACGTCATAAAAAAACCCATTATTAGCAAGTGATTTGGGCCCATATCCGATACAATACTTTCAAGGTTAAATCTTGTATACATTCAGATGCATCGTACACTTATAATGCATTTTGAAATCATGTTACTTATTGTACTAAAAGATGCAACGTGTTTACAATGAATTGTGCAATAATTAATATGACAGATAATTACACGGTTTAGTGTAAACAAATTGCATCCTTAAATATAAAAAGTTGTATAATTGTAAAATACACTATGAGTGCACGATTCACCTGGATGTACATAAGACTCCTCTACTTCCACCACTTTTGGTTACAAAGCTACGGTGGTGTATTCAAAATTCCATGAGAAACTCTCTTGTGAAATATTGCACACTATGGATATGTGCAATACATCATAATTAAAGTAATTTAGACTGAAATTTGCGGGTTAACCGCACGGATCGGGTCGGGTCATGCGGGCGCGGGCGGGCAGCGCGGGCAGGTTGTGAGTTGGGCGAACAAGGTGGATATATATTAATAGATACATATAATTATTGATTGTGTGTTGTAGCCCAGTGGTTTATGTTTGCTCTTAATGTGTTTGGTTGCAGGTTCGATTCCTACTGAACAAATAATTTTATTTTTTAAAATTTTTAGTGTGTTACTATATCTGTATATGAGTGTTACTATATTGCTATATTGAAAAAATATTTTTTTTTATCAAATTTTTACGTGTTACTACATTTATGTACAAGTGTTACTACATTGTTATATTGAAAATTTTCATATTTTACGTAACACGTAATTAAACATGTCGTAACACATAAATATTCATAACGTAACATGGGTCACATGGTAACACATTATTGTTCATATGGTAACACATGAGTATTCACATAGTCTTACGACGAAAAATATGAACAGTGTTACATATTACTAAAAAAAAATATGTGTTACTATATGAACAAAAAGTGTTACTATATGAAGAAAAACGTGTTACCACATGAATAAAACCAGTACAAGCGCGAAAAGAAATTTTCAGTCCAAAATTACAGATTTAAAGAACAACTTGATATGTTACTACATGGACAAAAAGAGTGTTACCATATGAGCAAAATAGTGTTACTACATGAACAAAAACCAGTAGACGCGGAAAAAAATTTCAGTTCAAAATAACAGATTTACAGAACTGCGTGAAAAGCGTGCAGAAGGATCTGAATTTTATCACACACTTTTTGAAGGGTAATCCAAACACCACACACATATTCTCTCTTCTTCTCGCATAATTCATACCAAAATTCAAATTGAACAACCTTATTTCATCCAGTAATCGGAGCGAAAAAAAAATTAGGGCACGAACGAGGAAGAAGAAAGCCCATGAGATTCGCCAGAAGAGAAGAGAAAGAAGAGGAAATCTGATGACCGCGTTCGGCTGCGCGCGAGGAAGAAGATGAAGAAACCCATTGGCCCACCAACAATCTGCCCTAAATCCCGGTTTTCCTGACCGCTAGAAAAAAGAAAAAAAAACTAATTGCACATATCACTTGTATGCAATATTGCATACAAGTTTTTGTCAAATTCCATTTGCACTTTAAAAACATTTATTATTTAAAAAAATTAGGTCTCACCAATTTAAAAATAAATACTTCTAATTATTTTGTTTGTATTTCAAAATAGGATCTATGTAACGTAAATTAGCCTTTCCTTTCCTCTCCTCTCCTCTTTTCTTTGAAGACATATTAGATAAACTTTTGTCCAAATAAATATGAGGTAATTGACTTAGTTATGTCGAAGATAACGTATTCAAAATATTTGACTTATTGTTGTCGTACTTTAATAAAATATTAAATATTTGCGGCTTGAATTTATGAAACATTAGGCGTCTATAACAAAGTACAATGAATTCTGCAGATAAATTTGTTTACCAATTTCATTTCATCTCTATATAAGTCGGAATTCAAGTTTTTTCTTTTGTAAATTTATTATAATTCATTAAATATTAGATAGATCTTAGGTGTGCGATTTCTTTAATGCGCGATAGGCTAAATATTAGTCAGTCTTGTGTAGTGGTGACATCACATGAATTTCAATGGAGTTGAATATATATATATATTTTTTAATTTAACATATTATAGTATTATCGTTGCAAATTTTGAGGGCATGTTTATTTTAGATTTTAGGTGTGAAGGTAAGTTATGACTTTAATTTTTTATGAATTTAAATTTTTAAATAAATAGTAAAAAATATACGATTATTTTGAAATTCTAATAGAGTGAGATTTTGTTTTATATCAAATCAATATTTAATAATGATTGATGGTAAAGTATAGTGTGAACAAGTTTTACGGTGAAACTGGTTAAGGAGTGTGACTTATATTACTAAAGTGTGTGACTTTTTACTATAAAAAATATTACTCATAAAAGTGAAGGGTGTGACTTATATTATAGCAAAGAGTGTCGTAGTGATAACTGAAGTGTGTGACTTATATTACTAAATGGTGTAACTTATATTACTAAAGTGTATGTCTGTAAAAAAAAATCAGTTTTACGGTGAACAAGCTTCACAACATACCAACTCATGATTGATTTATATTATTGTGTTGTATTGATAGTGATGAAAGATAATGACGTGATTAATTATATTGAATTTTGTGAAAAATAAGGGGATGATTGGTATGGTGAAATAGCCTAAGAATTTCATCATTCATGGATTTATTCCTAATCTTATGATTAGTATGATTTTTTATTTGGAATCATGATTTCATAAAGAACGGTGATTCCCAAAAATAAATGAATGATCATTCCTTTCATCCCTTGGTTTTAGCTATTCCATCATTTGATGAACCAATTTTTATAATAATTTAAATAATAATAATAATAAAATAAATATTTAATAATAAAAATAAGATACCTATGTTTAATAAAATATAAATATAATAATTTCAATAATATAAATAACAGTAAAAATAAATTTATAATATACAAAATTAAAAAAATATATATATATAATGAATTGAACAATAGTAGTAATATTTTTCAACAATGTTAATAAGTATAAAAATTAAAAAATAATATTAAAATTTGTATATTTTATTTTCAATAATAATATTGTTTTTATAAAATATGATAACAATATAATAATTCTCAAAATTAAAAATAATCATATTATCATTTAAAACTAATAACAATATTTAACAACAAAATATATAAATATAATTTTTGTTTAACATATGTTTTATATCATATATAATAAAAATAACAAGATCAATAATAATATAAATATATTCAATAATAATAACGCTTCTATCCATAATTGTTATTATTAAAATAAAATAATATTATTATATTTTTATGGTTTACATAGCAATAATAATATTATTAAGTAATAATTTCAATCCCTAATAATAATAAATTAAAATAAATTTACACAGTCACATTTCATTCCTTATCAATACCAATCATGAGAATGATCATTCATATGTTATTTCATTCACATCTTCATTCATTCATAAACTCATTCCATTCAATCATAATTTCATTCAATCATACTAATATTAATATATATAATGATATATATCTTAACTTTTGGGCATGCATGATTCTCTCATTTTTCTAATATGGACTTTCTTTTAATTCTCTCTCTCTCTCTTTTTTTTTTTTTTAAGAATTCAATTATTGTTTTGTATTTATTTGGCAAATTCCTTCATGAATGATGGTATTTTACTCACTTATTAAGGATAAAACAAATTAAATCTCCCTCTCTCATATTACTGCCCATAAATATAGTTAATATTAAATATGCAAGTTTTTTATTACAGTGGGTTTCTTGTGCACCCAAGTGCACCGTACACTCATGCAATTAAATGACATATTTAAATAAATACTTGACCCATTAAATATATTAAACATATTTTGTGGATACATGAATACAGTTGGGACGAATGCACAAATTTAAAATCTTAATTACGTGTATCAATTGCACATGAAACTTTATCTTTTAATTAATTTTATACTACTCGAGATCAAAACATCCCTTTAAAATTATGGGGAGAATTCATCATTTTTGGAGGTGTTGCAATAACACATTGCCAACAACTTATAAGAATATGCAACAGTGGCATATTGATTTTGGAAATTTTTTAATAGATATAAATTTTTTATGCAAATTACTAATAAATACAAACAAAATTGCATATATATAATTAAAATTGCACGTAAAATACAAATATACCCATATATATGCAATCATATAATACTTGAGTGAGTTTCATATACACTCAAGTGCACCGTTCACTCAAAATGCATTTTAGAAACATGCGACTTGTTTTTTTTTTTAAACTGCAACTTATATACACTTAAGCGTGCAACTTTTATTATGGAAAAATAGTTGCACTCTTCAATGTAAATAAGTTGCTATTTTCAATATAACAAGTCGCATGTTTCTAAAATGCAATATGAGTGCACGGTGCACCTGGGTGCATACAAGACCTAGCTATAATACCTATTAATAAGTTATAATTATGAAATGTATCTATTAGTAAGTGTCCCGATAGATACATATATGTTCAAAAGAATTCCATTTACATATATAATTAACCAAGGACAAAAAATCATATGAGACAGTCTTATGTATAAGACGGGGTACAACCTTACACAAATCACACCAATCTACTCCAAAGTGTTAGAGCGTCAATGCCCAACTTATATCCCGTTTCATGGTGAGATGGTCTCATGCAAGGTTACGTCGATTTTGTAATGAATTTTCCTTTTAATTTAATTTCGGTCTACTCATCAGGATGTACTTTAAAATAATACAGTATTATGCAATAACTCTTCAACTTCACCAATTTATCTATAAATAGAGAAGTAAAACACAATTACCTACAATCTCATCTTAAAACAAAATTTCAAAACGTGATAAAAATGGGTTTCAAAGGAATTGTTTTTCTGGGCTTTTTGTCAGCTATGATCCTTTTCAGTGCCTCACAAGTTGTAGCTGCAAAATGTAAGCACTTTCTCTCATCCACCAGCACGTAATCCCGCTTATTATGTCGGATTCAAAATAATATTTTTATTATTAATTTTAAATATTTAATTAATTTGATTAATTTAATTACAAGTATAATTTTTATATTTTAATGTTATTTGTGCATATTTTCATTCATTTTTTATTTTAAATTACTTCCTCCCATTAAAATTAAATAACATACTCATTTAATCTTATATATTATTTACATAATACATGTCATTTCGACATTTTCACCCCTCATTATCTCATATATACAGCTCATGATTACTTTTTATGGTTATTAATTTTTTTTTTTTTTTTACAAATATGTTGTGTGAGTAATTTTTCTAGCCAATATTAATTATTGTTAAAAATATTTAATTAAAAAAAATTAAGGTTATTGTTGGCATAAGAAAACTTAAATGACCACAAAAATTAATTATTATGGGTATATATGATATAATGAAGGGAGAAAATATCAGAACGATATTTATTATACAAATATACTAATAGTCTAAAAACACATTAGGAAGAATATGAGGAGTAATTTAGGATAAAAAAATGAATGAAAAAATGCACATACAATATTAGAAAATAAAGATAATGTCTATAATTGAATTAATCAAACTATTTAAATATTTGAAGTATTTAATTTAGAATTAATGATACAAAAATTATTTTCAATCTCGCGTAGAATGCCAAGCTACATGTTAGTGATATTTAAAAAGAATAAGAGGGAGTATAAATTAATTATGGAGTGATATTTAAAAATGAATTGCCTTAGAAACCCCTATGAATCTTCCACTAAATGTCTTCAGAAAAAGATGAGACAAAAAAAAAAAGCTGGATACAGACGAAGAAAGTACTTAGACACACCCGATAAAAAATTTGATAAAAGAGGAGTAAGAATTAGAATATTTATATTAACTCTATTCTACAGAAGATTGAATGACATATATTAAATTAGAAAATTCATATTAGGGGTTAAAAATTATATTATTAATAATATCATAAATAACTTCTCATGAAAATTCAAAGGATTTGAAATATAGCAACCACCTGAATAGGGGTGATTAATAATTAATAAATAAGAGAAATGAAAGGTTCAAATCAAAGTTAAATAATGAATTATTGAAATTAAAAAATTAAAAACTAACAATAATACCATAAATAACTTCTCACAGAAATTTAGAGATTTGAAATAAAACCATCATATGAATTGTGGGTGATTCGCCCTTAGTAGATAAGAGATTTCCACATAATGGATTCAAATACAGTTTTAAATCCAGGGGAAAAAGTATGCAAATGAAAGTATGTGGGGCAAAATGTTTGAAAAATAAAAATAATGGAGCAGAAGACATAGAAAAATGAAAATATGTACAAGCAGCAAATCGGTGAAAATAAAAAATAAGATTTTTTTTCCCTTGTAAGTTTATTATTATTTTTTGGGAGTTTTATCAATTCAGGGCCTAAAAGATGGTAAAGCTATCAATTTAAGGTCTGAAATATTTTTTCTATCGATTTAAGGCCTGGAAGATAGAAAACTATCAATTCGAGGCTTATAAATTTTAAGGTCATGTTTGACACTAAAACCCTAAACACTAAACCCTAGACCCTAAACGATGAACCCTAAACCCCCTTGAACCGTTAAACCTTGAACCGTAACCCCTAAAAATAAAAAAATAAGAACATGAAATAAGGATATGAAATATAAGTGTCAAACATGACCTTAAAATGTGTGAGCCTCAAATTGATAGTTTTTATCTTTCAGGCCCTGAATCGATAGTTTTCTATCTTCTAGGCCTTAAATCGATAGGAAAAATCTTTAAGGCCTTAAATTGATAGTTTTGCCATCTTTCAGGCCCTGAATTGATATTTTTTTTTTTTTTTGTTTTGGTCCAATTGACTTTTAAAATTTTATATATATATATATATATATTTAATTTACACACTTTCGATTTTTTAACACTTTTGGCTTAAAAAATTTGGTTTTCGTCACTTACTTTGCATTAATCAAAACTAAAAAATGATAAAAATGTGTATATACAAATCAATTTTTTTAAAAAAAGATAAACAAATTGAAAGTGTGCAAGTAACGGATGAAATTTAAAATTTAAAGTCAATATATAGTTTTTTTTTAGCGCAAGTCAATATATAGTATTAAAACCATAAAATAGTAAAGTTATAGGACGGAAAAAAAATATTTTACCCTTAAAAATAATAAAAGTGTAATTACAAATTAGTATATATATTTTCTTTCATATTATTGATAATTTATACTTTGGTTGTAGCTGGGGATGCCTACCACGCTGTTGTCAATGATGCCAAAGATGATACTTATGGCGGATATGGTGGCGGCGGAGGTGGTGGTTATGGTGGAGGTAATGGCTATGGTGGCGGACGAGGCGGTGGTTATGGTGGCGGTGGACCAGGTGGCGGTTATGGCGGAGGTGGTGGACATGGTTATGCTTGCCGCAACGGGTGTTGCCGGTGCTGCACTTATGCTGGGGAGACGACGGATTTCGAAGCTGAAGCACCCCAAAACTAATGTTAAGTCTTAGAACCATACAACTTGTTATACTGAAAAATGTAATTTGTTTATATTGAATCGTGCAACTATTAATTTGGAAAAATAATTGCACGATTTAATGTAAACAAATTGCATATTTCAGTATAACAAATTGCATGATTTTAAAATACACTATGAATACACTGTGCACCAAGATGCACATGAGATCCACCCAAAACTAAAACTAGCTACATCAACAATATTAATTGTCAATGTCTGGTTTTATGCTATATAATTATACATATAAAGGTGTTTATGATTTACAGTAATGCAAATATACATGAGGTGTGTAATCGTACATGCATGTTTTAATAAATTAGTGAAGTGGTGGTTCTATTATGATTAAGAACATATTGTATGTTTCAGTACATATTATGAAAAATAATTATTTAAATGATCTTAGTATATAAAAGTTACATACAAGAGGTTAATTACAACATTCTTAATTATTGGATATCATCTTGTTGTTGGTTGAGCTTCTTTTTCTTATATTTTCCTTATTCTCGAAGTTAAAGAAAATAATAAAATAATTACATATGTGGCGGTTACCTGTTTGGTGACCTGCTACATCAGGTTAAATGACCAATTCTAAATTTTTTGATAACTTACATGACCAAAATAAAAAAAGTCAAAACAGTCGAGACTAATTTCAAAACGAAATAAAGTTAATAAACTACAAACAACTTTCTCTCTTATGAGTAAGTTTGCTGTAAAACTTGTCCACAATATAAATTTGATATCATTACATTATAAATTAATACTCATAACAATAATGTTTTGCTTTTTATGGACGACTCCTATGTTGTGTCCAAATTGATAGAACAAGTGACAGTAACCAAACATCACGACCTAACCTCATGTAACAACAACTTATAAGCTCTTTAAAACAACTTATAAGTTGTTTAAGAACTTATAAGCTCCTTAATTTTGTTTGGTAAAGTAATATATTTAACATTTTATAAGATCTAAAAAAAAAAAGAACTTTAGAGCTTATAAGCTCCAAAAAATAAGTTGAGATATCTCAACTTATCTTACAAAAAATATATAAGCTTTACCTTATCTCAACACATCCCGACCCAAATCTAGCCCAAATTCAACCCATCCCATTTCTGTGAAAAAAATTAGAAAATAAAATTATTTTCAGGAAAAAAATTTATTTAAAAAAAATTATTTAAATTTAAAGAACAGCGTGAGAAAAGTGCAGAAGGATCTCAAAATCAAGAGGAGCAAGAACAGAAGGACCTGTAGATTTGCAGGATGAAAAAACTTTAGAAAATGAGAACAACATGGATGAATTTGAATAAGGAAGAGAAATAAAGAAAAAGAAGAACAAGAGAAGAGAAACCTACGAACGTTGTGAAAACTAGATCTGTGATCGCAGCGCCTGTTGTATTGTGAGGAAGAAGAAAGCCGCCTGGAAGCGAAATTAAATACCTAAAATTTGGGCCAAATTGCACATATAACTTGTATGCAATATTACATACAAATTTTTGCCCATTCAAAATACTATCTCTCACATTTTAAATAATTAGTAAATTGTAGTGTAAATAATGCATGCAATTCTAACAGATTCAGCAGTAAAATAACAAGAATCACGAGCAATTATTATGATAATCACTTATATTGATGAGGCACTCTCTTTTAAGACATGACTTACACTAAAAAAGTAAATAATGTTACCTAAATTGTGCCATATGTATTGTTAAAGTATTATAAAATATATAAAACTATTACAACTTTAAAAGTTTTACAACTAATGTGTTACAATGAGGTGATGTTAAAAATAAACTTATAATGTTTTATTGTACTCCCTCCTCCGCCCACAAGACTTTTGCACAAACTTTTTTGTTCGTGTTTTAAAAGCGAATTGTTTATTAATATTTAAAATAATAAAATAATTTTAATTTAAGACGGGGTATGATAGTCTTACCCCTCCTATATTATACGTCTTTCTTAAAATTACTTTATCATTTCGAATGATAATAAAATATCCGCTCGCTAAAATACGAACCAAACAAATATGTGCAAAGTTTTTCGAGACGGAGGGAGTAGTTTTTAAGATCAAATGTTAACTCAAACTCATAAGTGCATTATAGTTAGTTAGTTGTGCTCTAACCACTTAATCTATTTTAATTCGTCAATACATTTGTACATGCATGCAGGAGCGAAACTACTATGGGACCAAGGGGGTCACGGACGCAAGAATTAAATCCAGGGAGGGCACCCATATATTAAAATAATTAATATGAAATTAAACTTATAAAGTTAATCTCAAATTTAGTAGTAAAAATCAAATTATTATATTAATGTAGAGTAGATTTTGTGTGAGACGAAATACTGAATAACGTTTTAATACTTTAAATTCATGATGTTAATTTGTGTTTAACTTGTGAATAGTCATTGTGACACCTTCTCTACCAAAAATTTGATTATAATGTATGTTGTATTTATATTTAATATTCCATATTTAATTAAAATATAGTATGATTTTAAAATTATTTATGTAAATTTTTTTTAAAAAAATTGTAAAAACAAATCACTCTACTTATATTGCTAAAACAATAATGGCTAGAATTAAAAGCATATAGTTTAATAAAAATAGAATTATAAGCATGTGTAAGAGCAAAATAAATAAAGAAATAAAATCATAACGTAACTAGCTAGAATGATATGTGATAAGCATATGAAAAAAAAAAAAAAAAAATAGAAGTTAACACTAATTGTCAAAGTGGGGGCTTGAACCTGCAACAGTGCAGTGAGAAAACAACCAACCTACAACTGGACTAAACAAATTTTAGAGATATAATTTGACACACATAAAATATATGTAGATCCGACCCTGGCCCCCCTGATTCTCTGAAATTCTAATATGTATAAATAATATAGTATAAATTATTAACTTATTTTTTGGTCAAGTGGTATTAGGTGGAGTTAAATGACAAATGTGTTAGCATTCGAGTCTTAAGCATTGCATTTTCTTTTGTCTTGTCTTATCCTTCAAATGAAGAAAATGAGTGAAAGAGAGAAATCAAATGAAGAAAATGAGAGAAAGAGAATATAATTCACATTCTAAATATGTGTATATAAAAGTATACCCAGTTAATATAAAATCATTTAGTCCAAATAAATTTTTAGAAATATATAAAAAAATCCGAAAGTGCATTTAATTACACTCTATTATAAATTGGGCCTTCTCGATGAAATTCCTACCTCCGACATTGCATGTATGGATATACATATACATGCAGATCCAATATCATGATGCATGTACATACTAAAATCATGCATGCATATATGTACCATATCTAACAAAACATGCACGCATGTATATACTAATACTAATATGAAAATATATATAAACACGTATAATACAATGGGGACGATGAAAATTTCCATTCCGACAATGATATTCATCCACTGTATGTCATAGCAACCAATCAAAATCTTCCATTTTGCAGAAATGAATGCAATTAATCAAAGTTAAAGTGGACTTTTTGAAATTGGGCTCATTAATCACATTTCTGTAACACCCAACTAAATACGGGCAACTACAAATGGACCTACTCATTTATAACCCTTCTATCTTTATGATTAACGATTTATCTATAAATTGAGAAGCAATCCCTAATAATATTCTCATCCAAAAAACTCAAACTGATCGATACTTTAACACTTGAGAAAAATGGGTTCTAAAGTGGCTGTTTTTATTGGCCTTTTTTTGGCTATGATTCTTCTCATTTCATCACAAGTAGCTGCTGCGTCTTCCAATACCGAAGACACGTCATGTAAGCGCTTTTTTAATTTGCATCATCATATATATTAATGAGTGAGTCTCAATGTGCATCCATGTGCATTGCATTTCAGAATCATGCAACTCAATATACTAAAAGATGCAACTTATTTATATTGAACCATGCAACTATTTTTTCATATTAATAATTGCACGATTCAGTGTAAAAAATTGCATCTTTCAATAACAAGTTGCACACTTTTAAAATACACTTTATAAATATATATACACACTAGAAATACATACACATATATATGGATAGAACAGTGTAAATAACGATTAAAAAAATAAGAGGCACACTTGCAATATGAGACCGTTTCACAGTGAGACGGGACATAAGTTGGACATTGACGCTTTAACTCTTTTGGAGAGGTGGGTGTGATTAGTGCTAGGTTGTACCCCGTCTCATGTATGAGACCGTCTCATATGAGTTTTTGTCAAAAAATAAAGGCACGAATTTTTCTCATGTTCTATGTTCTTACATCATTAATTATTAAGCAATATTTCATAGAAACCAAAAGCAATAATATGGATTTAATATATAAGTGAGCAGCTTAGATATATAAATTTCTACATATATTAAGTACTCACTTATCGACTAATTAATTTCATATGAATTTTTCTTCTCAGATTTAAAATTCAAAACGTTATATTCCAGATTAATATTTCATGATCTCATATTTAATTTAACTTGAGATATGGATGTTTTGGACAAAGGTTGTTCATTTGAAAATTGAACGAGTATTGTGAACTTAATATATTTAAGTACCATACTTTCATGCTTCATCTATATATGCGTCTGTTGTAAAGTAATAATATAACTTGTGGTTATTTTAAAATAATGACTTTCCTTTAATTTAATTATTCTTTCACGAAAATAAGACAAAGTTTTATATATACATCGGTGCACTATACCATTCAAGAGCATTTTTTAAATATGTAACTTATTTAAACTGAAACATATGTAGAGGTAAATATTATATACAACAGTTGCACCATGCAATTGTTGTGTTTTTTTCAACATACTACTAGCTATTTTCATCAAACACTATTATCTATTTTAGTGAAGAGTATTAGCTAATCACTTGGTTATTGCATGCGCATTAAAACAGCCAAGGAAAGTGAGAAGACAGATGGAGCGGCAGTGGGTGATTCCAAATATGGAGGGTACGGCGGATATGGCGGATACCCTGGTGGTGGATACGGTGGTTACGGCGGACGTGGTGGCTACGGTGGCGGTGGATATGGAGGACGTGGCGGTGGATACGGCGGTCGTGGTGGCTACGGTGGATACGGAGGACGTGGCGGTGGATATGGAGGACGTGGTGGCTACGGTGGTGGTGGATACGGAGGACGTGGCGGCTATGGTGGCGGTGGATATGGGGGACGCGGTGGCTACGGTGGTGGTCCCGGTTATGGCGGTGGATACGGTGGCGGTCCCGGTTATGGCGGTGGCGGTGGCAACTGAGGTACCCAAATGCTACAAACTAAGCAAAAGCCAGGAAAATATATATAGCCGCGATTATAGTAATTAAGAGGGGGACATGTAATATAGGAATAAAAAACATGCATATACAACGCTTGAAGCATGCTTGATGCTTGTGTGTTTACAGTTGTTTTTTGTTTAAACTTTCATGGATTTGTAGCCTTACTATTAGAGATAAAGAATAGAAATTAGTCTTTATCCAATGTATTTATATATTTTATTCTTTCCATGTAAATCTCCTTGTATCTTGGGAAAGTTGTTGTATTCCTGTAATCGGTCTATTAATAAGAGTTCTCTTCAATCACCAATTTAACGGTGATTTTCTATTCATCTTCACACTTACTATAATATTGCTAATAAATCCACAGTTTGTGTCTACTTTTGTATATATATTAAATATCTCTTCTCATGTGGGATTGGATCCAAAATGATCTCATAATTTTGCATTTTCCCATGGTTAATTTTTTCAATAATTTAGCCCTATTATTTGAATTGCTCAATTTTCGTTTTTTGCTCGCGTGTGCACATGCCGTATATCCTGCATACACTCATATTACTAAATTACTCCATGGGGAATCTTTTTTGTTAGTTATTTTCATTTTTCCATTGTAACAAAGGATGAAAATATATGCTTATCGCAAGTCATATCACAACTTTAATTTTACGGATATATGAATGAATATATCGACATCACATAATGTTTAGAAAAAATGACGGAAATTGTGTTAAAATTTTGAAAATTTTACATGAAAATTTTATAAATTATTATAACATATTATTGTATATGTATTTCATTTAATATCATAATAAAATGACAAATTTAAAGCAATCATATTAATAATAGATTATTTAAATGCTATCAGACTTATATTAAATAATTTATAATATATAATACAACACAAAATGCCTAAAATTACTTTACAATACAATTAGTACTTAAATGGGACTAAATATAAAAGAATTAATAACATCTTTGTCAAAACAATACTAAATGTATTGCTACTAATTCGCCAACTTAAAAGTATATAATATATCTCTAGTAAAATACGTTATGAAATAAATTGATAATTTATTATAGAAATACTCTATTAATGGCATTACTCTTATCTATTTCTATATGAGTTATAGTTGCTCTATCCATTGATTGAGTTGAGCATTTGCCTTGTAGTTGAGTTTTTTCCTAGAAAGAGAATTACGATTTTTTTAAATAAGGTATTTTGCGATTTATCCTCGATATTTCTTGATTTACATCAAATTTTATACTATGATTGAACTGATAATGATACCGATATTTTGCAATAACTCATGATGTATTCACCATAATCAGAATAAAATACATAATTACCCACTAGACATTGTGATGAAAAAAGGAAAAAAAACATATTTACAATATTGCGAGATATCGCGATTATCGCAATGCATTGCGATATATCGCGGTATCTTCACGATACTCGGTAAATTTTTTTTTTTTATCTCAAATCCTCAATATCTATATCGCACTTACGAAATATGAGATATATCTCGAACATATCGAGATATTTTCATCATTGGTAACAACATACTTTTGGTGCTCTCTTACCTTTTCAATAATGAAAATGACACTATTCTGATATTTATATGATTTTGTGTAGAATTCTGGGGCTGATTCAGATTTCATTCATTTGAAAGAAGCTATGTGTTCCAGCTCCTGTGTTAGGTCTACCAGATTTATCTAAGACATTTGTCTTAGAAACTGATGCAAGTGGTACTGGTAATGGTTTGGGTTAATGTAAGAGGGGAGACCCTTGACCCTCATGATCAAGGTCTTATGCCCTAGAAATCAAACTTTCTCTATCTATGAAAGGGATTTTTTGGCAGTTTTGATGTCTACTCAGAAATAGAAGCATTATATACAGGGCCAAAGGTTCATAATCAGATCTAATCAACAATCCTTTAGATACTTATTGAACAAAATGTGGTCTCTCCTATTCAACAAAAATGGATTACTGAGCTTTTTGAGTTTTGACTATGAAATTCATTACAAGAGGGAGTGGATAATACGGTTGTTGATGCCTTGTCTAGAAGATTGGATACTGAGAATTTTGCACTAATTACTGTGATCCTTAAATGGGTGGATCAAATTTTGCAAAGTTACAAGCAAGATCCCTTTATTCAGAAGGTGATCACCGCAAAAACCTTGGATCCTACAAGTTATCTCAAGTTTCAGCTGGTGGAGGGGTTACTTCGATATAAAGGAAGATTAGCTGTGGAAATTGCTTCTAACATTAGAGAGCTCATTTTCTTTTAGATGCATCAGTCTTCCTATGGAGGCCATTCTGGGGTGCAAGATACTCACATGAGGATTAAAAGGGTTTTTTATTGGCCAAAACTAAAGATTGATGTTATTGGTTGGGTCAAACAATGTGATGTTTGTGCAAGATCAAAATCTGACCAGAGCTCTTATCCTTGCCTCCTACAACAACTTCTTATTACTAATCAAGCTTAACACACATCTCAATGGATTTCATTGAGGGGCTGCCTACTTCTTGGGGTAAGTCTGTTATTTTGGTGGCTGTGGATAAATTTACCAAGACTCTAATTTTCTAGCACTCTCCCACCCATTTTACAGCCCAAATAGCTGCTAAGCTTTTCTTGGATGTAATTTATAAACTTCATAGCCTCCCTATTATGATAGTTACTAGAGAAACGTGAAACACAAGGTGGGTCTTGGAATGTGTAGGTAGATCTAGGCAATAAGCAACCGGATCCACTCATTCCAAATTTTTAATAGGTCTGGAGTACTTTGCCAAAAGCTTGAGATATTTTCTGAGAGAAACTGAGTTTTGTCTAAATGGTTGAAATTTAAGATAGACCAGATTGCCTCAGAAAAACTCCTCTCTTGTATTTGCTAGTCACAAAGAAGTTCATCCTCTCTTGGCTTTAACCAAAATTGTCTTTAATAAACTCTGTGATATGTTATCTCTTCTTTAACACCACATTAGGAGAATCCAAGTAAGGACCCAATGAAAATGAGGGAGGTGGGTAGAAAAGTTTCAAACTTTCGTGAAAGTTTGTGTTATACCAAAACTGGGTTATAGAAACTATTTGAGTCACTGCTTAAGAGTGGCGTGTATCTTACTCCTCAAGACATTGATAACCTCTCGATTTGAAAATCAGATTGTGGTTGGTAAGTCGAGCTCATAGAAAAAGCTTTGTACTCATCAATGTGAACAACTCGCTTGTAAACACAGAAGTATATTGGTAAGAAGCATGTACCTTCAACTCTGCTTCCGGTTGACGATCCTCAAACAAGTTTCCAGATCCACCTAACACAATTACTTCGGATGCTAACATGATATCGATGGAAATAAGTCTGGAGACATCGAGTATGCCGGTTTTCGAGGAAAATGGTGGCTTTTTTTATTTAGAGAATGAAGAGGAAATGAAGAAACAGAAAGTGAAAAAGATTATGAATAAGGCTTTTCACTTCAACAAACACTTTGTGTATGAAAATGAGAGTCAAAGCGTGGCAACATCCGACGAGAAATGTGAACAAAACCAATATCAAATCCTGCTACCATTAATAATGCTGCAAATTAGTCCCTTATTTTAATTTTGGTATTTTAATTTTGAGAAATTATTACTGTGGGTTATGGTCTCCACTAGATTGTTATAGGCCCAACTGTTTGCAGGGAGAAAATTAATTAGTAAATATTCTAACCATTCAATATTTCCCCCATTTCTCTCTCTTCCTCCTTACTCTGATTTTTAAGTGTAATGCTTCTTAAATCGTGAATATGAACTGAATCAAATGGGAAAAAGATTTGATACAAATAAATCTTTAATTTCTAATTAATTGACCATGATTATTCTTACCTTAATTAAATGCAAGACTCGAATAGATCGGATATAAACTCAAAATATTCTGATATTGTCACCTAAAATTGAGATACCCAGCCATAAATGCATCTCTTTCCATCTCCATTTCCTACCCCTACCCCTGAACATCCCCGCACAAATCAGCAATTAAACGATAAACGAAGGGGCACGGACGTCATTTCACTCCGCGAGTTCTAGAGGAATCCCTGTTAAAAGAGAGTAGTAACCGAAAGGAAGAACACACAGGCGACGAAAAGGGGATTCTCTCTCCATTCCTTTTTTCACTTATATTCTTCTGATCTTCTCCCTGTCCCCCCACCCACCTTTTTTGTAATTCTCTCTCTATTCAGCTGAGAATAAAGTATCTCAAATTGTTTCAGATTTCGGTAATCGAATTGTTCTCAGGGGGAGTAATTTCTCCTCGGTTACATGTCTTTTTTTGACGTGTTCTGAATTTTGATTCGAGTGTATTGAAATAATTTCTGGAACGGGGATCGTGATCTGGAGGATCGGAAATCATGCTGTCCCTGCAGAGTGATCCGCGGCAGTACTACCTGAATCTGCAGCAGGTACAACAACAGCAGCAGCAGCAGCAGATTAGGGTTTCGTATAATGTCGGCGCGGATCATCATCGGGAGGATTCGTCCTTGCCTTTGGTTTCCTCGAGTATTAATGTAAAGCAAGAGCTTTCTCGTGAAGGTTTGTATTTTTTTAGAAACTATTTTAGCTGTTTAATTTTGTGTTGGGAGTTATTATTAATTTTTTTAGTTGAGGGAGATGTTCTGCTATGCCAGTTCTATTGTTT
This sequence comes from Stenogyne calaminthoides, assembly GCA_037126765.1. Taxonomy (NCBI): domain Eukaryota; kingdom Viridiplantae; phylum Streptophyta; class Magnoliopsida; order Lamiales; family Lamiaceae; genus Stenogyne; species Stenogyne calaminthoides. The sequence continues at coordinate 46,490,324 of JBBCBC010000003.1, forward strand.
GAAGATAGGAGTTGAAAATTTTGGTATTTTTTGTGCTGCAGGAATTGGGGTTTTGAGTCCGTTGGTAATTTCGATTTCGTAAATTTTCTTGGTACTTTTATGCATGTTGTGAGAACTTGTAATTTTGGATTTCGGGCATCTTTCCTAATGATTGGTTGGTGTAAATTCCTGTGTGATTTCTGCCCTTCTGAGTTCTGGTATTGACGATCTAAGCACTTATTTTAGGGAAATCCCTTTGTGATGTTAATTCTGTCAGACTTTCACTATCTTTTTTTTTTAATGTTTTATCTATATTTAAGCATGGAACTATTGAAAGCCACTGTGAGATTTAGGGGGTGTTTTTGAAAAATTCCAAATGATTATAGTTACTTAGAATTGCATGTAGAAGCAATTTTGAGTGTTTTCAAATTCAATGACTCTATTTAAATTAATAATCTAGAATCTATAACCTAAAAGTTGAGAAGGGTATACTTTTAGGTGATTATAGCTTGTCACTTATAATATACTCTTTTCAAATCATTTACTAAACACTCAACATCTACTTCATACAAATTTGCAAACACTCATCACGGTGATTATAGCTTGTCACTAATAATTTACTCTTTTCAAATCATTTACCAAACACTCAACGTATCTTCATACAAATTTGCGAACACTCATCACTTTCATTATTAAGCATAAATCACTTCCTCATACCATAATTTTTTGCAAAGTGCTAAAACCCCCTTAATCATAGTAATTTATTGGGTTTTCTTATATTTAATAAATCTTCATTTATATGGCTTGTAAAGTTGGTTCAAACCTTTCACTGGTATTTTTGAATTGTCATACTATGATGAGTAGATGCTTCTGTTCGATATTGACTCTAACTGTCCAGTTAATTGGAGGACCATGATTCTTGTACTTTAAGTTAATTGGGTTACCATAGAACCTTGTGTGTGTGTGTGAGAGAGAGAGAGAGAGAGAGAGAGAATCTTAGCTCCGGCGCTGCAATTTATGACTTCCACAGTGTTTTCAACTCTATAATATCTCCTATCCGTAGCAAGATATTCCTCAAATAAGGGCTTCTATATTATTTTTATTTTTAACATAAAACTCCTGCCCATGTTTTAGTGGCATGCCTTGGGCACTAGAGTGCCCCCTGCGCCTCTCGTCCCTTTCAATTGTGATTGGTATGAATACAGAGGGTAGTATATCAGGGATTTCGGTAATTAATGAGACAATCTTAGTATGTAGCTCACAGAAAAGTGCATGAAGTGCTCACTTTGTCCGCTTGATTTGCATTACCTTTTCTGGGGTACTTTTTCTAGATTTTCTTGTAAAGTCCCCATCCATATGCAAAGCCCATCACCCCCAGAGCTATTTAACAAAAATTGAGGGCAAGAACACACTAAAAAGGATAAGAATTCAACGTTCCTTGACCTCAACATCATAAACAATAAGAATACAGAAAACAGGAATTATTTGAACTTCATTGTTTTATGTTTGTACTCGTGTGTTTTACTTTCCCGTCAGGATATTAATAGATGATGTTTTTGGTGCTTAGTATATGATCTTACAATTTTTATCATGTTCTTATTGTATGAGATATAATATAAATAATGTTTAAAATGCTTGTTTAGTGTTTGCTCGTGCTTTGCGCGTAAAGTGATAGGGACCTTTGCATTTTGAGTGTGCTTTTTTATTTTCACTAACCCTTATGGAAATGAATCCAAAGGGCTAGAAAAGTTCTGGTAGATTTATCTTTCAAATCTCATCTGAAGAATTAAAGTTAGATTTTTGTTCCAATTAAATTTAAATTGCAGTTGAAATTCGTTTAATCCGCACGAGTTCACATATTAACAATTTGACATTATTTTCTGATGCAACTGGAATGGTCATATTGTTAGATTTGACGACTATGTAACAACTGACTAAATTTGGTGTGGTATGTTTTTGGTATGCATTATACTTGACTAGGCTGCTTAAGAGAGACTGTCGGCCATTAATCAGTTGACACTTCCTTCTCACCTTCCTTAAATTTTTTTATTTTGGTTGTCAAAATGAAGTAAAAGCATAACCCACTACACCACATTCTGTTTGGGTAACCACTCAATTTGGAAGTGCCAGCGTGCATGAGAGTACCTAGAAACGAATTATTCTTTTTGTAATTGCTGATAGATTCTTATATTTTTGGAGGTTTATACATAGTATTATTTTCCTTTCAGATGAATATGATCTATAATTTGCTCAACTCTCCCCTTTATTGATGAATTTTACCTAAAGAGTGCTGGTGGGCTAATATAAATGACATACGTGGTTGCGTTAGATTTTAGTTTAAATAAATTTGTTCAGTTGACAGCCTTTCATATAAGTTGGCCAAAATTAATATTGAATGTACATGGGACGGGGAAATTTCCACTAATATGACCTATTTTACTCTTTCTTTTCTCGTCTCTTGATTGTAATCTTTCATTACCTATTGGTGTATTGAAAGGGGTTATATGAATAATGAAGATGGTCCGGAAAGTATTAGAGTGAAGTGACATCTTACTCCACATGGGATATGGTGATGTCAAATATCTGGGGAATTCTTTTAGTTCAGCTATCACGTTGGTTGGATTTGTATGTAAGCCATGTAATGCGGAATGATGGACGCAAATGCTGCTGTACTTTTAGTTTCTCCTTACTTATACCTACAGTTTTATGCTTTATTTACCGCTTTAAATGCAAGTTTTTTTTTTCCACAAGTGGAAGTAATTATTTTCCTACTGTAATTTCTTATTTCTGACGCAGTTGATGACGACATGCTCTTGAGCCTTGCCCATCAAAATTACAAATCTGCTAATTATAAGCAGGCATTAGAAAATAGCAAAACTGTGTACGAAAGAAACCCACGGCGCACAGATAACCTTCTTCTCTTGGGGGCAATTTATTATCAGGTTGCCCTTTGGTTACTTCTTTTCGTTTTCTTTTAATTCGTTCTTACCTTTTTCTTCACTAAACCAATATTTGAATCTGGTTGTATGATCTTTTTAGCTGCATGACTTTGACTCGTGCATTGCAAAAAATGAAGAAGCTCTTCGGATTGACCCTCAGTTTGCTGAGTGCTATGGGAACATGGCAAATGCGTGGAAGGTAACGTTTCGTTTGCATTTCAAGCTCCTTGCTAGTTTGGGATATAAGCTGATGAGACGTTACACATGTTGATCTTTTTTTTTTTCTCCTGGCAGGAGAAAGGCAATATTGACGTCGCCATTCGCTATTATTTGATTGCAATTGAGGTTTGTAACAGGATCTGCACTGATAGGATTTATTCACATTAACTTTTTCCATCTTGTAGAAATGCAAAAAAACATGTGTAAATCAAAATGCAGATTAATTTGATTTTTCTGAGAGATTACATTGAACCGACGCCCAAAGTCTGTTATCACTAGATGCTGTGATTAACATAACACCTGGTATCTGTGAATTTAATTCTGTATGCAGTTGATGTTTTCTTATTTAAATTAATCCAGCTGGGGACCTCTAAATTCTCTATTACTGGTGTTGTCTCTCTTTTCTTTTTTCTCCCCTAAATATTACTACACTGTTCCCGACTGTTCTGTCACTCTCTTATAATCCTTGTTGCTGAAAGTTCTTTGTGTAATTAAATGCAATTTTGTGTAGTTCGTTGGTTTTGTATTAGCTCTATTTATGAAAAAGTAACTGCGTTTCGTCAAATATATTTGCAGCTTCGACCCAATTTTGCTGATGCATGGTCGAATTTAGCTAGTGCTTACATGCGGAAAGGAAGGTTAAATGAGGCAGCTCAGTGTTGTCGTCAAGCTCTTGCTCTAAATCCTCATTTGGTAATCTTTGTATGAGATCTCTAATATTATTCCCCACCATTTAAATAACTCATATCTACCTCGACTTAATCGTTCTAGGTTGACGCCCATAGTAACCTTGGTAATCTGATGAAAGCTCAAGGTTTGGTGCAAGAGGTAAGATAACAGATGACAAATCTTCTGCAACTTGTTCTCTTTCCTGGATGTACCTGCTTTGTTTGTCCATCCTTTGTAGATTATGATGTTTCTCATGGTTTTCTATTGAACCCTTAGGTGATGTTTGTTTTGGGTTTGAAGTGACTCTTAAAAATCAGTTTTTAAGATCTAGGCATTTTGAAATCCTGATAAATAGTAAGGTGTCTGTTTGTATTGGGTTTTTGAGTAAGGTGAGATTTAACTTATGTTAAATCAATGTGTAAGATTGTATGAAGTTGTATTATTATATCATTGTTGAGTGTGATTGTAATGATTATATGATGTTAATTATGATTTAAATATGTAAAAGTGTAAGTAGTGATAATTGATTGTATTGGGAAGTGTTGTAGTAGGTTTCCCCGAACTAGAATCTGTTTTAAATTTCAGAACCGGAACCTGGTTTTTTAAACCCGAAACAAACATCACCCTAGGTTTTTCTATCAAAGTGGTTAGCCTTCCAGATTTGTTTTTATGATGAACTGATTGAGTTGGTTGGAGATAGGAAAAACAAACTGATATCTGTGTTCCTCCGTGCATGTTGTTTGTATATCCTTTCAAAGAAAAAAAAAATGTTGTCAGTATATCTCTGTGTGCAAGATGTTGGTGACTTGAAATTCTCTCCTTTTTTGTGCACTTATTTCTCTGTGATATGTATGTTTTATTAATCGTACTATCTCAAAAGTTTTTTCCAACTGTCTTTTTTTCTTGCAGGCATATAATTGCTATCTGGATGCTCTTGGAATTCAGCCCTCTTTTGCTATTGCATGGTCCAATCTTGCTGGTCTTTTTATGGAGGCCGGTGACCTTAATCGGGCCTTGCAGTACTACAAGGTAAAAATAACCATCTTATTTTAGATGGAATATAGAGCTCGTTTGGCTGAGCATTATAAGCTCCTTAAAACAACTTATAAGATGTTTAGGAGGTTATAGGTTCTCAAAAAGTGTGGTTAAAAAAGATGTTTAACAACTTATAAAATCTTAAAAATAAGCTCTTTACAGCTTATAAGCTCCATAAAGAACTACCAACACCCCGACTTACTTTGCTAAAATCTTCTATGTTAAATTATACTTAAATATTAGGATTTTTTTTTTTAAAGTGAAAAAAACGAAAATCACCCCAACCCCCATCCACCTATACCATCACCCCATCTCCAACCCACCCGCATCCTCCAAATTGATTATTTTATATTAAAAGTTAAATTTAAAAAATATTTCGCTCAAGTTGCCAAAATTAGCCACACACTATAACAACTTATTAGCTACTTAAAAATTACATCTTATTATAATATGTTTAAAATAAGCTTTTAGACAAACGGATTCATAATTTTGTCATGGCCGCTGTGTGATCTGCTCTTACAATATTTTATTGAATTTGTAGGAAGCGGTCAAGTTGAAGCCGAACTTCTCGGATGCCTACTTGAATCTAGGAAACGTTTACAAGGTAAGATTTATGCATTTTGCTTGTAAGGAGGGGTACCTGCAAATGCCAGGACAAGAATATGGAGAAAGACAAGTCTTCTTTATGTTCTCCAGGCCTTGGGAATGCCACAAGAGGCTATTGTATGTTATCAGCGGGCCCTGCAGTCTCGACCAGACAATGCTATGGCTTTTGGTGAGTGATCTGATCTCTGTTTTCTGTGGTAAATTTACTAGGCAATCCTCTCATTTCAGAAGGTGCATTTTTTTTTTTTTGGAGTGCTTAGTGGTTTGTATTGTAGTATTATTTTATACATGGAAGAAGGAAAAAAAATTGTATTTTATATTATACAGAATTTATAAACAAGGAGATATGCACAAAATTGAAATTAATATCGAAAAAAAAAATGAATTTCAAATGTTATCCACAGCCACTGTATGTCACAAATTATAAGTGTACATAAATATTAGGATTACTTCATGAAATCGCATGACACACGGAGATATTTCTGATAAACTTGTTTCCTTGAGTGCTGACATTGTAAATCAACTATTGTAGGCAACTTGGCCAGTGTATATTATGAGCAGAGCAACCTTGATATGGCAATACTTAACTACAAGCGAGCTATCGCCTGTGATGCTGGATTTCTGGAGGCGTACAATAACTTGGTTCGGATTATATTTCTGCACATGGATTTAAATTCTATTTCTATCAATTTATTCTGATACATTTGGTTCGTTTTTCTGTTCGTGGTTTATATATTTTTTAGGGTAATGCATTGAAAGATGCTGCTAGAATAGAGGAAGCAATCCACTGCTATCGGGTTAGTTCTTTTTCAGTTATGTTGAAACACTTGTGTACTTGTTATACTGCATTTACTGATGTGCTGTGTTCGATTATGAAGCAATGCCTTTCTCTTCAACCTAGTCACCCTCAAGCACTTACGAATCTTGGAAATATTTATATGGAGTGGTATGCCTTATATTCAGCTTTGATTTCTTTTGTGTTCAATAGACAAGGTCGTGAATTCTGTCCTTTATACTTTGAAGGAACATGATGAGTGCTGCAGCTCAGTGCTACAAGGCTACGTTGACTGTTACAACAGGCCTTTCTGCTCCTTTCAATAATTTAGCAATAATATACAAACAACAGGTATAATGGATCTGTGGCACCTTTCTTTTCTACTTGTAATCTGTAAAAGGGATCTCATGTGTTACACTTCTCTATCTAAATAAACTTTCTGTTTACTATAAAAAAACTCAGGTACTACCTCAGTTTTGGATCAATTGTCGTTTTAGTGATTTACAAAAAAATTAAGGAATTTGAGTACAATTTTACCCTCAATCAATCTATTAAGGACTTAAAAGTTAATAATACTTTATGGTATATGAAATATATGAGGGATACTTGAAGAATTGAAAGTATTAGATGAAGAATAAAAAAATGTTATAAAAAAATCCTTAATTAAAAAATACTATAGGTGGGGTTAAATTGGGAATTTAATGAGGGGAAAATAGTTCAATGGACAAATAATTTAGAAACAAAATCTAGAATCTAAAGGACACTTAATCCGAGATGGAGGTAGTATAAGGTTTATCTCTTTGAAATTTTTGAGCTGTATCATTTTCAGTAGAATTCAACAGTAGTTTGTACTGCCAGAAAGTCTTGCATGATGTTGATAGGAAAGCTGCAAGCTAATTTGTTTCGATGAATTGCAGGGTAATTTTACAGATGCAATATCTTGCTACAATGAGGTCCTCAGAATCGATCCAGTGGCAGTTGATGGGCTTGTCAATCGGGGCAACACTTACAAAGAAATTGGAAGAGTTAATGAAGCAATTCAAGACTACCTTCGTGCTATTGCAATTCGACCAAGCATGGCTGAGGCTCACGCTAATTTGGCTTCCGCTTACAAGGACAGGTAATTTTTATTCCTTATCCAGTGAATGTTTGGAATAGTTCTGGAAGACTAAGGCCTTTTTTGTTTATAGCTAACAGCTTTCCACCCCACTTTCTTTATTTCAAATTTAAATCCTTGTTTGTTTATCCGGATTTTGCTACAGGATTTCAAATCCTCTAGAGCTCTACTCTATTGTAATTATAATACACCTATTTTACTTTTTTCAAACACAATTCACAATACACAGTCAATCATCTATCACACACTTTTTAGTTATTATTATATACCCAACTCAATACTTTACACAAACTCTCTCCTACTTTACAAACAATGTCCAATACATAATCAATCATTTATTACATACTATTTAAAGTCCTACAAAATCCACACTCCCAAACATATACAAAATCCAAATACACCTTTTACTATTCATCAAATCCACTCCACTCCAATCCATAAACAAACATAACCTAAGAAATCACATTTTCTATGCCAATTATTCTTCCAATACTTTGTACGGTAGCTGCAGTGGGATGCGGAAGCAGCTTGATTTACTACATTGGTCTACCTGTTCTTTTCGCACTTTTGCATTATTATGTGTACCTTTTCATAGTTGTTTAATTAATCTTGCTCGCATGCTGTATGTGCCTTTATTTGGCTACGTGCAGTGGTCATGTGGAAGCTGCGATTAAAAGTTATAAACAAGCTTTGGCATTGCGTCCGGATTTTCCAGAGGCAACATGTAACCTTCTTCATACATTGCAGGTATATCTAAAAGTCAACTTCAGTCTTTTCTACTGTCGTGAAACCGAGTATAGATTAAGTAGTTGACTCACGTTTGATCAGGCACTCTTTCGTACTTTTTAGATTGCAGTTTGGTTCTGCTAGTATTCATGAGAACTCTCAAAATATAAAATTGACAACCACCATGTAAACTCTATACTAGATAGGCTGGTTCGCTTGAAGAGAACCTTTTCTTTGATCTGATTATTTTTAATGTTTCATTAATTGCTGATATGGTACTTTGTTTCTTTTTTGTCCATTTGGGTAATTCAAATCATCATAGTTCAATCCTAACCAACTGAGAAACTCACAAACTTGTATGAAAAATGAAAAGAGAGTGTTTTGTCGTGAGAAAAGCTTGCTTGTCTGGAAGGTTTGGAGGAACTTTTAAGTTACGTCTAGGCTCGATGGATATTCAATTAGATCTAATTTGAAATAGATGACAAGAGCAAACCACAACTACTGGATTATATTGGCCAAATTTAAATGTTGAATTTGAATTCTTTGTCCCGCTAAACTCTTGAATAGAGTAAATTTAATGGTTTCATTTGTTCGTAAAGCTCTTAATTATATTATGTGGGTTGAAAGTGAGGTCATAATTCTCTATTTTTACTGTGCTTGCAAAGCGAGCAAAATGCTCAGTGATTGCAGACTTCAGATTGTTCCATATTTTTCCAAGTATAATATGCTATGTTTTATTATTCATTCTGGATCAGCATTTGATATTTTTAAGAATCGATTGTGGAACTGAGATGACTTTCATAAACTTTTTATTCCTAAGCTTTGAGAATTGTCCATAAGTAAATAAAAATTCTTAAGATACATATCATCTTCTATTTAGGCATCAGGCTTGTATAGGCACGCTCAAGATGATAACTTTCTGCGGGTTTTGTTTCTAATTCTCAATGATACACTAATTCTCTTTCTTTAATTTGATTTTCTTGAATGGCATTTTTGCCTCAGTGCGTTTGTGACTGGGATGATCGGGAGAAGATGTTTATTGAAGTTGAAGGGATACTTAGGAGACAGATTAAGGTTTGGCAACATTCCAAATTACACCAGTCCTATCTTTCTCATTCAATCAATAACAGCCATCTATTCTTATTTTTATTCCTTTGACTTCACTGTTTATTTATGGTAGATGTCAGTTATTCCAAGTGTGCAGCCTTTCCATGCAATAGCCTATCCTCTTGATCCCATGCTCGCACTTGAGATCAGGTAAGAATCTTTGCTGCTGACTGCTGCTAATTCTTCTCTCCCTCCCCCTCCCCACATTGATCTGTATCTTTGGAATGTGCAGTTGGAAATATGCCGCCCACTGCTCTGTTGTTGCATCCCGTTATTCACTTCCTCCATTTAACCATCCACCACCACTACCTGTAAGGGGTGGGGGCAGGAATGGCCGGTTAAGAATTGGGTAAGTTTGTTGAAGATTTTCATTGTTGCAGCTTTTTTTTTTTTTTTCGTGTGAAATGGTCCCATATTTATTGGGTGTTGGCGGTGTTTGTCCCGTATGAATCAATTTTCTCAATTAAGTCCCATAACTTATAAAGTAATGCAATTTCAGTCCTATATTGGCAATTTCCAGGTTGCTACATGGAACCAGGCCGCTCGCGTGAGCGGCACTAACAAAATGATATAACCTTGTCAATTAGGAGTAAAATTGCATCATTTAATAACTTATGCGACTTAGTTCAGAAAATGAATTTGTATGGACTAATACTGCCAGCACGCAATGGATACGAGACTATTTTTGCAATTTACTCTTTTTTTTTCCTACATTTGAACAACTGGAAATTTATCCGTGTTATGCTCTCTCCCTCAGATATGTCAGCAGTGACTTTGGTAACCACCCTTTGTCACACCTCATGGGTTCAGTATTTGGCATGCATGACAGAGACAATGTCGAGGTAAGTGTGTTGTATTTCTATTAGACAAATATATTTTCGATTCTATCCTTGGTGCTGTAAGATTATTATTCTTTTAGGTTTTCTGCTATGCCTTAAGTCCAAACGATGGTACTGAATGGAGGCTGCGAATCCAATCAGAAGCTGAGCATTTTATTGATGTGTCTTCTATGGCATCTGATATGGTTGCAAGGATGATTAACGAGGACCAGATACAAATTCTCATCAACCTTAATGGGTATACTAAGGTATGAAACCGTTCTTCTTGTTTGTTGTTCATTATTTTGTTTGATTGGCTCATTAATGAAATAGGATGGTTGTATCGCAGGGTGCAAGAAATGAAATATTTGCCATGCAGCCTGCTCCCATTCAGGTCTCATATATGGGATTTCCTGGGACCACAGGGGCGAACTACATACATTATTTGGTAACTGATGAGGTACGTTTAACTCATCTATTGATGCCACCTTGCTTATCTTGTTTCTTAATCTGCTACCCCCCCCCCCCCCATCTAGATACTTTTTGTCTGTGTTTGGATTGAGGGATTTGAATCATGAGATCTGAAGTGAATGGATTTCAAATTCACATAGATTAGATTGAATTTCAAATTTGGCAACCTTAAATGGATTTCAAAGCAAACTCATTAACCTTTCCTTCTTTTATTCGGTTAAGATACCAAAGCTTCTATAGTTAGACAAATACTCCTATGGACCAGTTGCACTGTGTAACTCAAGTGTATTTTTAAATGGTATCAGTTGATCTGATAGTTGTTTTCACTGAATAGTATTAGTTGTTTGCATTGAACAGTATTAGTTGTGCGGCGTAACTGGTGCACCCAAGTGTTACTCCAAAACCTTAAGGGCAAAGGGACAAATTATCCCTCAAGGTAGTGCAAAAGAAATAGCAAAAACCTACTCCAATCTTAATCCATTAGATACAACACCTTATGCTCCTTATGACTAGACACCCACCATGCAACTCTAAATTCAATTCTATCCCACACATCTTATGGAGGACCTCGGGATCTTCAAATATTCTTTTATAACCATATACAGCAACAAAACGTTGGATCACACCTCGTATTACTGTACCCCTTTTAACTAATAGAACGCATCCAGGTCCAACTGTCATAAACTAAGAGGAGCAGTAAAAAAATGATCCAGGATGTCAGCCAAAACAGACTAATATGGGACAATTGAGCAAAATAAAAAACAATGTAAACATCAGCAGTAATCAGCTTACTTGCGCATGTGATCCTCCCAAATCACTTGAAAATTCAAGAGTTAATTCGGAGTTAAGGATTTCAAAGTCATTTCAATCCAAATACGCCACGTGGATTTATTGCTATGGTTTCCAAACAGAAATTAACTGATATTTGACAACCCTGTTTTCACAGCTTCATGATATCTTTTCCCCCTAAAAACATCATGAACTGTTTGCATTGCAGTTTGTCTCACCGACACGCTACTCACATATATATTCTGAGAAGATTGTCCATCTTCCTCACTGCTATTTCGTAAACGACTATAAGCAGGTAAAATAAAACATTGCTAAATTTTGCTATTTACTTTAATTCTGGATTTATTGATTCTCGCTGACCGCCAACCGTGCAACTTCTTTCAGAAAAATCTTGATGTGTTGGATCCCAGCTGCCAGCATAAGCGGTCGGACTATGGGTTGCCTGAGAACAAATTTATATTTGCTTGTTTCAACCAATTATACAAGATGGACCCTGAGATTTTTACAACCTGGTAAATATCATATTGCAAAATGGCATATTTCAACACTGTTGTACTTAGTTAATCATCTTTCAACATGTGCAGGTGCAATATTCTTAAGCGTGTCCCAAATAGTGCACTCTGGCTTTTACGATTTCCAGCTGCAGGCGAGATGAGGCTTCGTCAGCGTATGTTATTCTTTTGTGTGCATCATATATAATATCATTTTTGGTCCCTAAAGTTGATATTTTTTCCAGTTATGGTCCCCCTCATTCACTCACTATCAAATTTGATCCTGGAAGTTCACTTTCAAAGTTTTACTCACGCTTGGTCTCACCGTTATTTTGACCGTGACTATTTTAGGCTTGTTAAAAATTTTGTAGTTAAATATAATTATTAAAAAAAAGTAAATATTACATTTACCACTTGCAAATAGTTGATTTGGTCAGTCAACTGACGGTCAACTAATGGTGGGAGTAAAAGTGTGCTTTCAGGACCAAACTTGACAGTGAGTGGAAAATGGGGACTAAAAGTGGGAAAAAGTAAACTTTAGGGATATTATCCAGAAAATATTGACCTAAATATGTTACAATTGGTTTTTTAATTTGAGTGTAAGCATGTTACCTGAATATGTTACTTTATTTCCAGATGCTTCTGCACAGGGCGTGAAGCCGGACCAAATAATTTTTACAGATGTTGCAATGAAACAGGAGCACATAAGACGAAGTTCATTAGCAGATCTGTTCCTTGATACGTAAGTTTTTGTATTTTACATAAACCATATTATATTAGATTCATTATATATCTGATTAAACCTTGATCTGATTTGATGTTGATTAGGCCACTTTGCAATGCACATACTACTGGAACGGATGTTCTTTGGGCGGGTCTACCTATGGTTACTCTTCCTCTTGAGAAAATGGCTACTCGAGTTGCTGGTTCGCTGTGCTTGGCCACAGGAGTTGGGGAAGAGATGATTGTGTATAGGTACGTGTTTCATCTTCTATACCAGTTATAGGTGTTAATTTTTTTGGAGGTGAACTTCGTACTACATTTCAGTTACTTCGTTCTAATCTTTTATGCGTAAGTCTCTTGTAGACCAATTGTATAGTGTAACTGTACAAAACTAACACTTTTCAGTTAAAATAACTAATATGTTCAGTGAAAACAATTAATGCTGACCAACTAATACTATTCAGTAAAAATAACTAATGCCGTTTAAAATTGCACTTGAGTTGCATGGTGCACTTGGTGCATACAAGACTGTCATCTTCTATATGTCTTATATTTTTTAATTTTTTTCCGACACTGAGATCATTGATATGGTATTGCCTTTTTCGTTGTGATGCAACAGCATGAAAGAGTATGAAGAGAGGGCAGTCTCTTTGGCACTCAATCCTGCAAAGCTCCAAGATCTTACCAACAGGCTGAAGGCCGCACGCCTAACTTGCCCGCTATTTGACACATCACGCTGGGTTAGTAATTATGTTAAATGAAAGAGAACACCAATGAAGTTTGTTTCTTGCAAGAAGTTATGCAAGTTGGTAATAAAATGTCATATGTTGTGTGTGCTGATTTAGTGTATTGGTTTGTCAGGTGAGAAATTTGGAGCGAGGTTACTTCAAGATGTGGAGTTTGTACTGCGCAGGCCAACAACCTCAGCATTTCAAAGTTGCTGAGAACGACGTTGAATTTCCGTATGATGGATAGAGACGATATAGAGTTTAGAAGAGAAGAAATTAAGTTATGGGGATTGTAGATAAGGATACATTTGACAGGTGAGATTGTTTGTATTATTACCATAAATTAGGATGTGTATCCTTCTCTGTGATTTTTGCTCTCACTCAATACACATAATTTTATTAGGATGTGTTTGCTAGGCTGTATAATAAGCTAACGTTGTTTTTGTGGGTTTTCTTGTCTACACTGCCATTCTCCTCCCGACTCGTTTGGTAGGCTCCTCGTTATAGATTCATGATGAAGCTTCCGTTGCTGTCGATCTCTCTTTCTACTTCAATGTTTTACATAGCTGTGAGCCAATCCCCGTTGCTGGGCTTTTTTCCTTTTACATCTATTTATCTCAACGTCTCCTAAAGTATCCTTATAGTGATGGGAGAAAAATTGGATGATTGGGGAAAAGGTCATAGGGACGAATTTTGGTGCTCAAAAATTAAGAGGAATATCACTGGAGTTTGGACCCACGAGGCGAGTCCTGCTGCCACATTTTAAAAAAATAAAATAAAAATTGAACAATTATAAAATAATATATTTTTGTTATTTTTCATGTGCATCAAGTTTGCAGAGGATGAATATATTGTTAGTTTTTTTATTTATATTTATTTCAACTAAGCAATTCAATTTGAATGATTTTTTTTCAAAAGTTTTGTAACGTTAAGAAAGCATAATTCAACGGTAAAAAGACGATAACATTTGTTTTTCTATAAATAGATGTAATAACTAATAAGTCTTGATTTTTTTATTTTAAAATTTTCTATCTTCATTTATATTTTGCTCAATCAATCTGTCAAATTGGATCACAATCCTTTGGCAAATTGGTATAATTCTAATAATTTTGGAGAAAATGTGTCTTTCCAAAACTCCAATTTTCGTCAACAAAATTCGACACTCGTCCTCAAAGTTTTGATATTTGTCTTGAAAATTCCAACTTCTCTAATTTGTCAGAATTTTTCAATTTTTTAAAATTTTCTAATTTTGCAAATTTACCAAATTCTCCAAGTTTTCCAAATTTTCCTATGAAAACGATGTGTTCCTTCAGAGTTTGATTTTTTTTTTTTTTTTATTATCCTTCCATGTCCTCCCTCTACGACGTATCTCCTTCAAACTCATCAAGAAGGACTAGCATCGATGGAGTGAGCACCGACAAAAAGGGTGAGAAACCATCTTCTGAATTTCAAACACAATTCTCCCCTTCAAGTGTTGTGGAATTAATATTGGCGGGGTGTCGGATTCCGATCGGATATGATAAGAAGTTGCAGCAAATGTGGCCGAGGATACACATATAACGACGATCAACATTTAGTCACCAAATAACAACTCTTTCCTGACGAATATACAAAATGTGACGAAATAACCAATCTAATTGTGATAAAATTAACGTCACTAAAGTAACTTTTTTGTGACAATTAATTAAATCATCACGTAAAATTAAACTTTCAGTAAAGATATATCATATTAAGTGAGCGAATTTTTGATGACTAATGTGACAATTTATACGTCACAATAGATGAAAACATATAGTGACGATGACTTTTTTCGTAACCAATGAATATTCTTTTAATGACGAATTAATACAACGTCACATTTTACCTAATACTACTCACATTAAATGACGATCTTTGCCACAAAAAAAATTCATCACATATTATCAATTATGACGAAAAATGATGTTTCAGCGATTTCTCGAATTTTTTGTAGTGCATATAGGGTGCAAAAATTATTGGTTCCACTTGTTTATACTCGTTTTAAACTTGTTAAAAACCTTTTTCCTTTATGAATGGTTAAGACCGTGATCACTTAATACAGTTTTTAATGAAATTTAACCTTCTTGAAATACTTAAACCTTTGAATGCTTTTGTAAAAACATTGCAGTATGATAGCAAGTATAAATGCAACACAAAAAGTAAACAACACAATAATTTATAGTGGTTAAGATATTTAAGCTCCTACATTAAAATTTTAAATTTTAACAAATAAAAGAAAATTTAGATCCAAAGATTCTATCAGTTTAGATTTTTTTTAATAATAAATAAATTACTAGGTTCTAAACTGTTCAACGATTATTTTCGATTTTGGTAAAAAAATTCCTGTCCTATGGTCCAACCAAAAAATGATTGTGTTTTTTATTTGTTTAGGTGTAATTCCTAGGGATGCAAAAATCGATATAGGTGGCTTCCTAGGCGACCGCCTAAAATCGATCTAGGTGGATTTCTAGGCGATCGCCCAACCTGATTTTGCCTAGACGCTGCCTAGGCGGTCAAGATGGGAGCTAGGCGGTCTGCTTTTTTTTTTAAAATTTTTTTTCTTATCCAGAGAGGACGGTTTCAATTATTAAAGTAAAACACGACTAACATAAACAAAAATCCGTCCAAATTCAAATTGTGAGAATTGCTCGCCTTCATCGCCGTCATTTGCTCGTTGTCCGCCCGGCTAAGTGCCCAATACTAAGGTATTATTTAATAATGAATGCGATTTTGTTCTTAAAATAAATTGATGATAAGACAAAAATTGATAATTTTCACTATACTAAAATTCAAAATACATATTTATTTAATTTTTTTATGTTAAATTAGACTTCTTATACTCTATCGCCGTCATTTGCTCGTTGTCCTCCCGGCTAAATGCCCAATACTAAAATATTATTTAATAATGAGAGATTTTGTTCTTAAAATAAATTGGTGATAAGACAAAAATTGATAATTTTTACTACACTAAAATTTCAAAATACATATTTATTTAATTTTTTTTATGTTAAATTAAATTTCTTATACTCTATATAATGAATAATAGATATAAATTTTTTTTGAATTGTTATCTTTATTTAAAGAGTTGTATAATGAATTTATTAACTAATTTTAAAGTGTACTTTTGTTATAAAATACCAATAGATAGTAAATAAAATTCATTTAGATGAAAAAAAAACATCGAATTGACTAGTTCCCTCCTAGACGGACTAGGCGGTCCAAATCTCAACAATCGATTTTCAATTTCTGCCCCTTAGAATTTCACCGATTTCATGGCAAATTCCGGTTGAACCGATTGTGAAGACACCGTATATCAATATTAAAATACACTTGTATGAAACAGTATCACATCAAAACTAAAATAAAATATAATTGAACATTAACATTTTAACCTTTTAAAATGGATGAGGTCAAACTTTTTTTTTGATCAAAAGGATGAGTGTCAACTTATAAATGGATGAGTGTGAACTTATACCAGATTGTATCCTATCTCATGGGAATTTTTGAGATAAATATTTGGCATAAGCATTTGACCACAAAATGCTCAACCAATAAGTAGAAATTAACTTTAACTTGTTCAAATAGATCATCTCAAGGAAACAAATCCATTATTAACCGTGCTCACCGCTTATCTCACATAACATACTCCCACAAAAAAAAGAAAAGTTAGAGCCAGAGAGCTTCAAGGTAATTAATACACAATTAATCACCCTTAAAACACACACACAAAATTGATTTCCTCCATTTTGGTGCAAATTAAAATTTTCATTTGGCGTAGGTGGGCGGCGTGGACGGCTCAAAATTGAGCAACTCCTTGGAGTTCATCCACGGCTTCACCAGCACCACCGCCTCGAACGTCTTCGCCGGGCCGCCGCTGTGGCGCGCGGCGGCGATCGTGAGGTAGTACTTGATCCCGGAAACCACCTGCGTCTGCGCCTCCACCACTTTCGAGAACACGAGAAGCTTTCCGGATTTGCCCTTCTGCTGCTGCATCAGGCGGTTGTACTCTTGCACGCAGTACCGGCCGAGATATTGTACCTCCGCGTTCTGTTCCACGTTCTTCACCGGCGTCCTGCCGCCGACTCGTCTTCCGATCATCGCAGAGGCGTGCGACGCGAGGAAGAAGACGAGGAGGAGCAGAATTGGGATTGTCGATTTCGCCATTTTAGGGATTTTGATTTTGATTTTGGGTGGGAATTGGAGTGAGGGATTTTGGGGGTAATTATAGAGAGAGGAATTTTGAGAGGGGGTGACACGTGGCGTGGGTGGCAACAGCTGCAGGGTGCCGCGTTTTATGAAATTCAGAAGATAAAATTGGACTCCAATGCATGCCTTTGTTTTGTAGCGTAGTGGACTGAAGCAGCTACCTGCGGATTTGATCACTATGGTTTGATTTATTTTTTCTTGAAAAAAGCAACGCTTTAATTTTGATTCTACCGGTGTCATTTTTATCAAAAACCCATCCCTACTTTGTCCTTTTTCAGAAAAGGGAAAATGATTAGTCTACTAAAATATAATAAAATTTCATGTTTGCTTCAAATTTATATTTTAATATTTTTTATGGGGGACCAAAAAAATTTATTGAACACATTGAAGAACAAGAAGTGCTTCACTCCGTACAAAAATTAGTAGTTACAATGGACTGCACTCCTGTGCTAATATGGGTTCGATCAACCAAACAATGGACTAGGTTCGATCAACTAAACAATGGACTGCACTCACCTACCTTGACTTTAATTCCTTCTAAAACCTTTTCGAGATTTGGGATTTCGCCACTAAAGACTCGATCATTTCTCACCTTTCAAATTGTCCAAATAATGCAAGTGGCTGATTTCTTAGATTTCGTCTTCAATCCGAAGAAATCATCATGTTGTAGAAAATTGCCAATAGGTTTGAATGTGGAACCATTGCCAATTTGGTCCAATTACAGCAAGCATCCCATATCTTATGTGCAAACTCACAATAGAGAAAGAGACTACGAACATTCTCTTCATCTACCTCACATAAAGAACAAGTAATATCACTACTAGACTGAATAATAACTCTATTTTGGAAACTTTTATTCGTTGGCTTACGATGATGTAGAACTTTCCAAACAATGGACTGCACTCATCTTGGTGCGAAGAAGCCTCATAGTCTCTTGTAGGCCTTCTCCTTTTCACGATCCCTCTCCTCCGATTAGTTGTTCGTGGCAATCTTGTAGGCGAGGCTCATCGAAAATAAACCTTTATTGGAGTGGATCCATTTCCAGGAGTTGTCTTCGGTAGCCACCAACTTGTACCTGTCAATATAGCAAAACAACTTGGCTGAACCGATTTAAAAAAAAATTAATTTAAAATTTAATTCTTATTTCTCTTATCCTTATTTTAAATTTTAGAATTTTAAATTGTGTTGTGTTGTGTTTTTTTTATTCTATTGTTTTTTTTTGGGGATTCATCCTATTGTGTTTATTTTAATATGAAACTTATAAATTTATAATTTTAAATTTTGTAAGTGTACAATTATTTTATTTTTTAATGTAATACGGAGAATATATTAAAAAATTGGTAGAGATCATTTTAACAGTTCAACTGTCAATTCGATTGGTTAAACTAGTAGTCGATGTCCAGTCCGGTTTAATCGCCGATCCGATTATGAAAACATTAGCTCTAACCACTTGAAATATTCTACTTCGTATGAGGTGTTATTTAACCAATTCCAAACCGAATTCACACATGAATAGTTTGAATTTTACATAATATCCTCTTAAGTTGATTACCATAAATGACTAGTTGACTACAATTCTCCCTTTATAATGTCTTAAGAAAAAAAAAGAATATTAAATTTTAATCTAAATAATTCTTATGTAAATTATGAACATATGATGATGCAGATCGGATCCACTGAACCGGGCCCACCAAAAGCCGAACGCTCATCAGATCCAAAAATTGAAAAAAAATTATTTCCCCAAAAACTCAATTCAAATTCTCCCTCTCCACCTTTCTTCTCCAACGGCTATCCCACTCTCTCTCTTCTCTCCAATTCTTCTCTCTCTAAAAATTCTCTCTGCGAGACCATAAATCCTCTTTCGCAAATCTCGCCTGTTGAATGAAGCATTTCATGATGCCTAGAAATCCAATCTTGAAAGAGAATCTTGACATTGTCACAACATCTCCGAACCCTAAATCGAAGCCGACCACTCCAAACCCTAGCAATCGGAAGCTCAAATCCAGCAAGGAGAACGCGCCGCCGACGCCGGCTTCAGACCCGAACTCCATGACGTCGTCTCCGTTGACGAAGATGAAGAGTCCGCTGCCCCCTCGCCCACCGCTCAAGCGCAAGCTCAGCGTCGAGTCTGTGGCGTCCGAGAATTGCGGTGCCGGGGGGAATACGTTAGATTCCGGCGTGAAGGTGAGACTGTTATTGTATTAACTTTGGTTTAGGATTGATTTCTGTGTTTTAACTTTGTGATATTCGATTTACTTATTCTGTTTGACTGTAGAAGCTCTGAATTTTCACGATGCTACCCCATAGTTATGTTATCTTGGGTTTTGGGTAAAAAAATAATTTATGCAATGCTAGTCAATCATTGGACTGTCTCTTGACAATTCTCCCCGCCGCCCCCCTCGTGATGTAAAAGGCCTTGTCAAATTAATCTACATAGAGGTGCTAGTTGTTGTATTTTAGCATGAGAGAAATAATAAAGGTGAGTTTCATTTCTATAAAATGTGCCTGAGTTTTACCTATCTGTTAATATCTTGATTGTTGAACAAATCTGGCGTCTTAATTCATGTAATTTGAACTGGAAACGTGAAATGTGTTGATGTTGCAGTTACATGCCTGTAAGACTGGAATAATTGCAAATACTCCTTTTTTTGTTTTTTGTTACCCAGCTTACTTAATTATATGGTGAGGAGTTACGGGTATGTCATACTTTACTGCATTAGATTGTAGAACTGCATATAAACTTGTACCACCTGAAATTTACCTTTTCTCTTTGTCATATGAAACCTTTAATACTTTTAATATGAAGTACAGCTAAAACCTGTCCCTATATTTTGATACTTATTATTTCTAATCTTTCTGTTTGAACTTATTAATTGGGCATTATGATTGTAAGTATTTGTTAAAGTGAAAGTTACTTTCACCTCAGTTTGTTGATGAAGTCACCTTCTCTAGTTTGTGGGATTTCTAAGCTTATACTTTGTGTTTAACTACATAAAATAGGTAGTAGTGCGCGTGAGACCACCAAACAAGGAGGAAGAAGATGGAGGCACTGGAATTCAGAAAGTTACAGAAGATTCTTTAACTATATCTGGTCAAACTTTTACGTTTGACTCCGTTGCTGATGTTCACTCAAAACAGGTAAGATCTGCTTCTTATTATCATTTTTTTTGTCTGGACAAACTGATGACAAACAAAAAAGGTAAGCTAAAGAATGGGGAATTAATGAAACTTCATTTTGAATGTCCTTTTCAGGTTGACATATTTGAGCTCGTAGGGGCACCACTTGTTGAAAACTGTCTTGCAGGATTTAATAGCTCTGTCTTTGCATATGGACAGGTGCATTTATTTCCAGTTTGGAAATTTGTTTTCTTACATTAGTAAATCTTTCAATAAATATGCACAGAACAGCATTTCATACACAGGAATGGATTAAGAAATGATTAATTTTAAATATGTGGATCATTGATTGATCAGACTGGAAGTGGGAAGACATACACCATCTGGGGTGCATCCAACTCCTTGTTGGAGGAAGATCAGCAAGGCCTAGCACCCCGTGTATTTCAGAGACTATTTGAACGCATCGATGAGGTGGCTTTCCACTTATTTTTGCTGCTGTAATGTTACATCATATGCATCATTCTTTGCTTGCTTTCGTTAAACTTATTTTACAATTTCCTTGCAGGAGCAAGTTAAGCAAGCTGACAGACAACTGGTGTATATGTGTCGCTGCTCTTTCCTTGAGGTAGAGAGTGACTGTGTCTTCTGCTCTCCACAAAATTTTAAATTATTTAGCAATCTTTGAATTATGTATATTTAATACTCAGATCATTGTCTACAGATCTACAATGAACAAATAACTGATTTATTGGACCCAAGTCAAAAGAATCTCCAGGTAAAGCACCATCCACTTCTTCAAAAAAATTAGTTGGTTCCTGGTTTGACCTTTTCAGGTTTACATATACATACATATATATATATATATATACATAATATTGTTGTCTTTCTTTTCTCATTTCAGATCAGGGAAGATGTTAAAACTGGTGTTTATGTTGAGAATTTAAGAGAGGAATGTGTATCCTCTATGCAGGATGTCTCTCAACTCCTGATAAAGGTTTACTTGTGCTTTTTGTCTTTTTCTTCAATTAACCTGTGCATGCATTTGGTTGGCTTCCACCCCTACTTTTGCAAATTGAATGGACCAGTCTTTTTTTTTTCAAAAGTTGGCATGTGATATTACATTATACAGAGATATTACACAGTCTAATATACATAATTTATTCCTTTTAGTTGAAAGAACAGAGAATAAAACTTTGAAGGAGCTTCTGCATATTCTGGACAGCCTCATTCTTTTTGTGCACGTGCAAAAAGTTGATGACTGAAAGTGTAACATTAGCAAAGTACTAACCTGATATTCATTAATTAAAGTTTTTTGTTGATTTCAATTTACTTCTAAATCTTAGAAGAGATAAGGAAAAAGTTTCAGAGATGATGAAAATTGGAAAAAGGATTATTCAGGACTTCAGTTATTTCATGAAAAAAGTAAATCATTAGCATTAACGAAAAAGAGGCTAATTTTGAGATGTAGAAGTATTGTTGGTAGCGTAGCGTGAATGCTAGATGATAATCCCTTCAATTTATAGAGTATTAAGTGTTGACATGCTCGATTAGTATATATTTTTACGATGTGTCTGAAGCAAGTTTTCTATAAGTAGGATTAATTCAACGCAATCTCAAAAGAATAAGTTGTTTTCATTCCAGTTTCTTTAAATACATATCTCTTTGCAGGGATTGTCAAACCGGAGAACCAGTGCGACACGTGTAAATGCGGAAAGTTCTCGTTCTCACAGTGTTTTCACATGTGTGGTTGAATCACGTAGCAAGGTATTGAGCTCCTTGAATTGAAATTTTATTCCTCTAGTCCATTCTTATGTATGGTTGTATATCTCATTCTTATAGTTGACGGACAGAATGTTAATTTATTTCTGAGCTTATCTTGCTTCTTTTCTTCTATGGACTCTGCATGCACTTGAACATACATAAGCCGCATGTTCTTTTTTTCTCCCTTAAATTACTCACTTATTCTTCTGCTGAATTCTAACTTATCAAATTTATTACAGAGTGCAGCTGATGGATTAACACGCTTGAAAATGAGCAGAATCAATTTTGTTGACCTTGCTGGATCTGAGAGACAAAAGCAAACAGGTGCAGTTGGAGAACGCTTGAAGGAAGCAGGGAACATCAATCGTTCACTTTCGCAACTAGGGTATGGTTTTCGATTTTTTTGTTCAACATTGAGAGATTATTGTGCTCATAAAAAAGAAAATGAGTTCGTTTTTGGTTTCTTTTACTAAAAGACATATATTTGCCTGCAAATTATTGATTTGGCTTATGATACCCACGATGTAGAGGTCTTGATTTGCTTATAAATTTCTAATAGTTAAGTCGATAGGGTGAGTCCATTCAAAGTTATGGGTTTGCTTAGACTGGCAAGTCAGGAAATTAATATTACCAATATTTCCAGCGTAGCTAGAATAGACTAAAGGTTCTTAACTATTTACATAGAGAATAATTTCATTTTCTTTATATTTTTACTGGAGTTTGTACTATATAAGGGCTTTGCACTATATATGAGTCCCTTGTGAACATTCCTACAGTTGAATGGACTTCTAGAGTTTCTCCCACTCTTGATCAAATTTCTCACCATTTTATAAACCAGTATACCACTAAATTTTGATTGATTACATTTTTTGTTAAAAGTAGCAAGAAGAAAGCATATTGCAAACCTGATTATGCATTAATTATATTATTTGGTTGGCATTTCACCTCTGTCCACCATTATTTGGCTTAAACACATTAGTGAATTACAGATTTCCGAGTTGTTTTTTTATACAGATAACAAGTAGAAGGAGGACATAATTTAAGAACAGACCTCTGTGGTGATTTGCATTTTTCTGCTGCTGTCTGACATGTGGTCTATTTTGATGACCGACTCTTGCAAAATGGTGCAATATTATTTGTCTGATATTGTCAGTTAGGGCTTTAATGAAATTTGAAGAAGTCACCCGTGGAAGCCCACTTTCTTCTAGAATCTAAGAGAATATGACATTATATTACATGAGAATCATGCTTATCAAGTAGTTGAGCTGGCAAAGATCAAGAACATCATCTCTTTTTTAGAAAAGACGAAGGAAAAGGGAAGATGCAGTAATTCAACCTGATACATAGCTACTGTTGAATATAAGATAAAGGATTTCACATGTGAGTTGTCCCACATCGGAATATTAGAAGAAATGAGACTAGCTTATAAACCTAGTGGGCTACTCCTCCTATCACCAATTGGTTTTAGGATGGAACCTCACTAGGGGCGTGATTAGTCTCCTCGGCTATTGGGTGCGTGTGTGGGACCGCACCCGGCGCCCCCGATTTCTACATGGTATCAGAGCGGGCCCCATGCTCGTGCCGGGTGGCTGTCGAATTCACGAGGTCTGGAGGTTGTTGAATTGACAGAGTGGCTGTCGAATTCGCGTAGTCAGGAGGCTGTTGAATTGACGGAGCATGGGTGATCCTATTTCGTTTAGAGAATTGAAGAAGGACTCACATGTGAGGGGGCGTGTTGAATATATGATAAAGGATTTCACATGTGAGTTGTCCCACATCGGAATATTAGAAGAAATGAGACTAGCTTATAAACCTAGTGGGCTACTCCTCCTATCACCAATTGGTTTTAGGATGGAACCTCACTAGGGGCGTGACTAGTCTCCTCGGCTATTGGGTGCGTGTGTGGGACTGCACCCGGCGCCCCATTTCTACAGCTACCAATATCTGTTTTCTTGTCGGAAAATGCTCTGAGAATGAGTTGTACTGCTACTAGTAGATCTTTAACTAGTTTACATCCATAAGGTTAACAATAAGCTGGCGGTGCTTTCTCCTGGATGAGCTATATTCTGATTTTGATAATTGATACATTCTTTAGGTTCCTAGTATTGTCATATACTTGAAAACAACAGAGCCATATGATAGGAATCATAAAGACACTAAAGCAAATATTAAAAGGAAAGCATCAACAAGGAAATTAGTATAAGAATAGTTATATTTCATTTCCTTATTTCGTTAGTTTCCTATATGAATTATGACTCGGCCTATAAATTAAGGCTTAAGGGCTGCGTTTTGGGTACCACTTATTTATATTGACATTGAATATTGAATTATAAATGTTTTCTCTCAATTGTTCTTGTGTTCCTTGAAACCCTCTCTCAATTGTGTTGTGTTCTGCCTCACTATATCTTGTACTTAATTGTCTTATTCTTATTTTTTTTAACTTTGGAATTAGTGTTAAGTTGAGACGCTTTATTCTTTTTCTGACTGATTGTGCTTCCTTGGAGATTTGCAGGAACTTGATAAATATCTTAGCAGAAGTTTCTCAGACAGGAAAACATAGGCACATCCCGTACAGAGATTCTAAGTTGACCTTTTTGTTACAGGAATCTCTGGGGGGAAATGCAAAAATGGCGATGATATGTGCCATTACTCCATCTCAAAGGTGCTATATGAGGCTTCATATTATGAATTTGAGTTTCAATTTTTTTTTAAAAAAAAAAACATGTTTTCCCATAATAATGCCCAGCAAACATGTTAAACTTGAGTAACACTTGGGTGCACCAGTTGCACTGTGCAACTAGCGCACAACTAATACAGTTCAGTGAAAACAACTAATACTAACCAACTAAGTACCTTTTAATAAAACAACTAATAAAACCATTAACAAATCCACTTAAGTTGCACGGTGCAACTGGTGCATAGAAGTATTTTTCGTATTAGTATTAATGTAAATTGCACCATGCAGCTGTAAGAGCGAGACTCTTAGTACTCTAAGATTTGCCCAACGAGCTAAAGCAATCAAGAACAAAGCAATTATTAATGAGGAAATGCAGGAAGATGTAAATGTCTTGAGGGGGGTCATTAAACAATTGAGGGATGAACTCCACCGAATGAAGGCCAACCATGATCAAACTGGACAAACTGGAGCTTATGCAAATGGATGGAGTGCAAGGAGAAGCTTGAATCTCTTGAGATTTAGCCTCAACCGTCCGATGATGTTACCCCATGCTGAAGATGATAGTGATGAAGAAATGGAGATAGTATATACAGAGGAAGCAATGCCTGCAATCCATGAAGATACAGATGTTAATATGGAAGATGAAGCTTTTGAAACAGCTGATAAGGATAATTCAATCAATATGGGAAGACAAACACAGATATCTCTTCAAAATGGTATGTTTGCAGACTCTGAAAATGAGCACACACCATCAATATTTCAAAATTTGCCAAATGATAGTAAATGAACCGAGTCAAGTCGAGCTTGCAACGATGGAAAACTCGAAATACTCGATGACTCATATAATATTAATTAGAGGTTTTTATTTTATTTATAATTAGAATATATTTGTAAATAATTAGCATATTATGGTGAAATAGTAAAATTATGTAAAGCTCGATTAGGCTCGCGAGCCTGGGGAGCCTAGAATTATAGAGTTCGAACTCAAGTTTGTTAAATTTGAGTGGATTTCGAGCTTTTTCCGAGTTGGGCCTACATTGGATCAATGTATCTTACTAGATTTTTCTGCAGATGTAGGAATAACACCTGAGAAATCCACAAAGTGCACAGATGGTGTTGCTTCAGATGATGCATCACCTCTTCTAAAGTCACCCGCTCCTAGTGTTTCACCAAGACTGAATAGTAGCAGGAAAAGCCTTAGGTCCTCATCAACAATAACTGCTTCTCAGAGTCTTTCCATGGCAAAGCCTGGCGATAGCATCTTGTTGAATCCCCACACTAACCGCAAATCTTCTTTTGCATCTACCGAGCATTTGGCTGCTACACTTCATCGCGGGCTCGAGATTCTCCAGAGTCAACGCCTCAGTCCTGGTCTGAGAAGGTCATCAATTAGACTCGATGTTAAAACAGATTTGCCAATTGTCAAAGTTGATGTGGGTGTTCAGACGGTTTCTCACTTCGATGAAACAATAGAAAAGGATATGGGCAAATCTCTATGTAGTAAATGCAAGACTGAGATTTACCAGAAAGGGCCCGTAATTGATGATGATGCCCAAAATATGCAGTTAGTTCCTGTTGAAGTGTCGCCATCTCATGACACGTGCAAGACTCTAGTTCCTAAAGTATGTTAGCTTATTAATGGTTACTGACTGAATTTCTAAATTCTCCATCTCAGTTTTCTTATTATATCTTCTTTAATCTTTTTTCAGGCAGTGGAAAAGGTCTTGGCAGGAGCTATTCGCAGAGAGATGGCATTAGAAGATATGTGTGCTAAGCAAAATTCTGAAATCATGCAACTTAATCGTTTGGTACGTTTGTTGAGTAATCAGTAAAATGCTAGTTTAATTGCAACTTAATCTGATATGAATGCAAATACAGATCCAGCAATACAAACATGAAAGAGAATGTAATGCCATAATTGGACAAACCCGTGAAGATAAAATTGCTCGACTTGAGAGCCTGATGGATGGAGTATTACCCACTGAGGAGTTCATGGAGGAAGAACTGTTGTCACTAAATCATGAACATAAGGTACAGTTTATATATATAATATCTAAAACTAAAAGGATTAATTGCAAATAAATAATGATATTTTCATGTTTCTCAATTACAACATCTGTTTTTATATCACCACGGCCTTTGAAATTGTTGCAATTCTATCACATGACTATTCCCGGCAAGTCTTGCTGACGTGGCAGTGTATGGAATTGCAAAAAATTTAAAAGGTTGTGATTAAATTGAAACAATAAAAAAACTCATGAATTTATTTGTAATTTTTTTCAAAGATTCCAGCTGCCACGTCAACATAAGTTGCTGGAAACTAGTCATATTTTATAATTGAAAATTTCAAAAAGTCTATCGAATTCTAAATTTTACAAACATATGTTGTAATTGAGAAAATGTGAGTAAGTCGTGATTTCTTAACCTTTCTAAAAGTCACCTGGAGCAGTGGAAATATTTATGATAATTCATCTAAATGTTTACTCATTTTGCAGATTCTTCAGGAACAATACGATAACCACCCGGATGTTCTAAGAACAAAAATCGAGTTAAAAAGAGCTCAAGATGAATTGGAAAGATACCAAAATTTCTTCAACTTAGGCGAGAGGGATGTTTTTTTGGAAGAAATACATGACTTAAGAACACAACTGCAATTTTATCTCGATTCTTCAGACAAGGCACCAAAACGACAAGCCCCTCTTCTACAGCTTCCATCATGTGAACCAACTGATACTGTAGATACTACAGAGAATGCTGAAGAGAGACTTCAACAGGAGAGAATCCAATGGACTGAAGCTGAGAGCAAATGGATTACCCTTACAGAAGAACTCAAAACGGAACTTGAAGCCAGTCGATCAATTTCCCAAAAACAAAAGCAAGAACTGAATATGGAGAAGAAGTGTTGCGAAGAGCTTAAAGAAGCAATGCAGATGGCAATGGAAGGCCATGCTCGCATGCTTGAACAATACGTCGAGCTTGAAGAGAAACACATGCAATTGCTTTTCAGACATAGGAAGATATTAGATGGCATGGATGATGTTAAGAAAGCAGCACAGAAGGCGGGGGTGAGAGGGGCTGAATCGAAATTTATCAATGCTTTAGCAGCAGAGATTTCAGCGCTTAAAATTGAGAGAGAAAAGGAGAGACGGCATTTCAGGGATGAAAATAAGGGGCTGCAGGCCCAACTGAGGGATACTGCTGAAGCTGTTCAAGCTGCTGGGGAATTACTCGTTCGGCTTAAAGAAGCTGAAGAAGCTATTGCTGCTGCTGAGGTAAGCTTATACTTGCTTTCCTGTTGTTTGATGTTCATTTGTGTCTGTAAGATTTGGTTCAGTGGTCAAAGGGTTTAAATATATCTAGCAAGCCAATGAAATATGTGACCCTTTTTTTTCCTATCATGATTGAGGTTGCTCAAGATTCCAGATTCCTACCCTTCCTAAATCATTGATCCTTTGTTTTTCTATGTGCATAATCGTCTTGTCTCTTATGGTAGAACTGGTAAGTTTTGATTGTAAAATGCTATAAGGTCCTCCCTCCCCACCCCTTCTATCAAGAAAAAATATAGTCTTACTCTACCTTTTTCTGCTTGGGTTTTGTACAATTTATTGCTCAGAACTTTATGAAACTGATTAATGAAAAGAAGTTGAACAAGTGCCCGTGTGGAGAAATGCTAACCATCTAGGATTGCAAGCTGATGTGTCAAAAATTTGTGTGACCTCTTTTTGTTGAATTAATTACATAACTCATTTTATAGTATTATTTAAACTTCAGTTTGATTAGAATTCCATTTGGCCAGTATGAAAATGCATGTTTCGAATGACTCGTATACGAACTACTCCAATCATTACATGTCGAAGAAATTTTTTAAGAGCCTTGCTATTAACACCCATGAAATTACTCCACACACCCACTTTATACCCGTGTTTGATTGTACAAGCAGTTAAAAATTGTTGTACATATGGGTGTCATGTAAAGTCATTTCTTTCTATCCTTGGTTTATCCTTAAATCTTCGCTTTCATTTGACATAATCTCAAAATGAACGTGCTTATGAACATGCAGAAACGAGCCACACTGGCAGAGCAAGAGACTGAGAGTACGTATAAGGAGTTGGATAAATTGAAAAGGTTGGTTGCGGCCCCTAAAGAGGATTTTGGTGGTGAAGAAAATCGAGAAGGTAATAGTAGTGATCAGCTGTGGAGAGAGGAATTCACACCATCTTATGGCGTCGAAGAACCCTCAACATGGTTCTCCGGTTATGACCGTTGCAACATATAACAGTTACATTGTGTGTGTGTGGTCCATTGTTGTATGTAACACAGTTTGTCATATATAAAGAAAAGTAGTAGTTCCTTTGTCACTAGTGATACTCTCTCCACTTGTGAGGAGTCTATTTTGTTCCTTTGTATTCAAAATTTAAAATCATTCATAAGAATTCAATCTTGTTTCATACCAGAAAGTCTTCGCAGTTCTTTATTATCCTATTAATTGGACCCCTCATGATAAAGCACTGCTATTTTGTTGCACAGAAAATGTTTTGGGCTGCAGGAGGGTTTGAAAAATCCTGATTTAGAAATTCTGGAATATTAAATCGATGAATTTAACTTTTGTGTATGTTTGCTTGAGATTTTTGCAACTTATAATCACTTTTTTAACTTTTGATGAACAATTTTTCCTGAGTGTAAATAATCTAACAATAGTTACTATAAGTTGGTTACTTGATACTTTTGCTAGCTTTTGCAATATTCTTCCAAACACTTGCCATTCTTACTATTAGGCAATTTTTCTCACAGTTGCTAAACTAAATCACTTGCCCAAAAACACAACTTTTTGTAAACACGCCCCTAATAGGTTAGGATTTGAGAAAATGATAGTAAGATCATCATATTGTAAAAAAAAAGAACGGTATAATAGAGTATAGTTATTATTTGTTAGAGTTTTGAAGGACTTTTGAAATCTAACTTGCATAATGCTATAGAAAAACATGCATTAGTATTTCGAAAGCAAAATCTTGCTTTCCTAATCCAGATAACTCATAGGCTAACTGAATTAAGAGGCACACTTGCGTGAGACGGCTTCATGGTGAAACAGAGTATAATTTGGACATTGACGCTTTAACACTTTGAGAGAAGAGGATGTTATTTGTGCTAATTTGTACCCCGTCTCATACATGAGACCGTTTCATACAAGTTTTTGTCCAAAATTATGGGTTAAACTGCATATTTGTGGGTGGTTTATTAATTTGAGAGACACAGGGCATAGAGCACAGAGAGATGAAATGGACAATGTGTTGTATGGTATGGATAAGGTGGGGCAGAATGGGAGAGACAAATGGGACATCTGGGGAGATGTGCAACAAACATGATGTTAACTGGATTCAGATATCATTTATTTGTATGGTTTTGGTGTCAAGAGGATAAGGGCCCAATATTCAAGTGGCTAACACCAATTCATTCTCATATTTTCTGCTATTCAATTCATGCAGACCATAAAACACATACCTTGTGACATTGTCTCTTACATCTCTCTCCCCTTTGGACCATTTCAATCTTATATATGTATATTATATTCTTATGGACATAATGTAGATTGCGAGAGCGTATAATAAAGAATTGAGACACACTTGCATGAGACCGTCTCACGGTGAGACGGAACATAAGTTGAGCATTGACGCTTTAACACTTTGGGAAGGATGAGTGTGATTTGTTCTTGGTTGTACCCCGTCTCATATGAGTTTTTGTTTAAAGAATTATATTCTTATGAAGGTAATGAGCGTATAATAAAGAATTTTATTCTTATGGAGCTCAATAGCAAGAGCGTAGAATACACTAATTCCGTTGATTCTTAAAATACCTAAAAAGTGATACATGAGATAAGCTCTCGTTTTTCATTAGTCAAATTCAACTCCTTTTTACAATAATAAAAACACCTATTTATAATACTAAAACAACTTAGAAAACAAGAAATGCAAATAAATCTTAAATGTAACAAAATCAAATCAAATCTTAAACATAAATATCAGAATATAAATTATACATAAAATATGATATAGATATATATCTCCATCAGTACCAGTATGATTAAAACTCTTGTATACTGTATGGAGTAGTTTATACTTATAAATTAATACTGTTTAATATAAATAATTAATATTATTTAGTGAAAATCACTAATACATAAATTGAAAACAAATAATACTGCTTAGTCAAAAACAACTCATACTGTTAAAAAAAACACAAGAATTTGCCTATATATATTATTATTATAGCTATAAAGAGGAGTTGGAACAGAAACCAACTGTGCCTTTAACTTAATTCCAGGCATTCATTGGCTAATCAAATCAAACAAATATCCAGTTCTTTTTCTATTTTTTTTTTTTTTTAACTGGGAAGAATAGTAATAAGTTGACACCTTTTAAAGTGTAGGATCACAAAAAATAGTGATTGGGGATGGGTTTGAGAGTGACTTTGGATGCGACACCAGCCATTAGTTAACGACTAAACATTACAATGAGGCCCAATTTTTTATTTTTCTTAAATAATAATTTCGAAACAAAAAATAGACCTGTCTTTCCAATTTATTACATCACGATTCTTGTCTTCCCCGTTTCCAAGTTCTAATAACAGAAAGTGTAAGATTCCAATTGGTAGGGAAGGGGGGCCTTTATATATATATATATATATATGCAATTTTATTTTTTTTATAAATACATAAATTATTTTATGTTACCTTACCCTCTCTTACAGCATCTTGTGGATGTCTGCTGATGTCATAATATTTATGTGCCCACAAAAACACTCATAGAAGGTGTGTGGAGTAATAATTATTGTGGGTGGGGGAAATTCCAAATTTTAAAGTACTAATATTTCAAAATCTGATCAATATTTAATATATAGTACGTTTGTTTTGGGATTAATTTATAAAGTATGTTGGTTAAAAAATTGATAGATATTGCATGTTATTACAGATGTATTTGTGTGTATTGAAAAAAGAATAACACTCCTATGAATCAGGTCTGTACACGAATTATATCACAATTATGCACAAAAATTATCACTGTTATGCACAAAACTTGTAATTGCTTGAAAATGCTTTATTTTTCAATAATCGATAATTTTTATACATAACATTGATAGATTTTGTGCATAACAATAATATTTTCACATAAGTTTTTTTTTGGAAAAAAAAATGTAAATATTATTAGTGTATTGAGAGAATGAAAGAGAAGGTAGCGCCGTAGCGTGGGATGGTAAAGTAGAGTATGATTAATATGATTTCAATTTTTACTTTAAATTTTAAAATAAGTGAAAATTTGAGATTAATTTTATAATTCAAAATCCGATCAAGATAGACGTAAAACAGGAGGAATTAATGGCTTGGGGGTCCAAGTTTTGAGACCCATTAACTAAGAGCTCCAACACCTTTTTCCAAATACTCTTTGGTCCAAAAATTAAGTAAAAAACCTCTTCTACCCTTTTTCTCACTTCCTCACAATTATCTTCTCTTTCTCAATCTAACTTCTCACCTCTCTCCCCCAAACACACCACCACCGCCTGAAACCGCCACCGCCGTCTGTCGCAACAAATACACATCACCACTCGATTCTTGGCGTCGAAGCAGAAACCTACCACCACCACCACCAGCGATGCGCCATAGCTCCGCCGTCAAAGCAGAAACTCAACCATAGGCGGCGAACTCGACGAGTTGCAGAGCTCCTGCACGACGGCGTCCGACGGTGGAGACACAACTCAACCAACCAGCCTCCGTGCAGACGCGATTTTGAAGATTTTGCAGATTTTGTGATTTTGCAGGTTTGAGATTTTTGAAGTTGTTTTAAATTTTAGGATTTTAGATTTATAAATTTGGCTTGTGTTTTTTAAGATTTCTACAAATTCAAAAAATTCTGGATCCGTTTTTGTTTTAGATTTGGGATTTTGCAGATTTTGAAGTTGTCTTTAGATTTTGAAGATTTGGGATTTTGAAGTTGCAAAATCTGCAGATTTTGCAGATTTGAGATTTCAAAAAATTCTGGATCCAATTAATTTTAAAAAATACAGGCCAAAGTTGTTACAGATTTGGGATCAGAGATATTATTTTTTAGATGTTATAGATTTTGTACAGAATTTTTTTGTAATTTAAAATTTTGTATTCTATAGATTTGCAGTTTTTTGTTTGATTTTTGTAGCATGCGTGTGTGTCAGTGTATGATTTTTGTAGATTTTCATTTGTGTATCATTTTTTACTTTTTCATATTATATTTTAGTATATAATATAACCTGAAATTTGTGCATTCACAGATAACCAAGCTTCTGGAAAAGGAGGGGATTCCTTGGAGTGAAGAAGGAAATGGATAGACAATTTGTATCCGACTGTATGAGCTTGATCCAAAGAAACTCAGTTTAAAAAAAAATCAATAACTAAGAACCTTACCGTGCGTGGTTTGTCAACCGAGTAAACTTGCATGCTATTGAATAAAAATAAAATAGAGTTTTACATATGTACTTTGGATGTTCCCGCTCCTTAAACACAATTTTACTATGTTCAAATCAATGTATTCGTCTATCTCTAGCTATTACATTTAAACGTTCAACTAGCGATACAACTACCACGTGAAAGTCTTGTCTAATACTATAATTACTTTTAGGCAAGTTGTACATATATATCAATTATCACGACTTTTAGAATTTTATTATAATTCCAAGAGCACTTAAAAAAATTACTATTACATCAAAATGTATTAAAAATAACAATGTTTACAAAGCTATCACCCATTAGATTTTCCGTCTAGAATTGCTGATATGGATGGAGCAAAGCTAACGAAATGCTCAATCAAACCCCTTCTGCACCCAAGCTTAGCAAAATATAGGATGAACACAAGAATATGTAAAATTGGTTAAGTGTGACTTATATTACTAAAGGATATTAATTGTGATAATTAAAGAGTGTGAATTTTTACTATAAAAATTATTACTCATAACAGTGAAGAGTGTGACTTATATTACAGCATGGGGTATTAATAGTGATAACTGAAGGGTGTGATTTATATTAAAAAAAAATTATTAATTGTGATAACTGCAGGGTCATGCTTGTAAAAAATGAATCAATTTCACGGTGAATAAATTTCACAGGATATCAACTCACTTAGCAATTCCCCTAAAAAAACTCAATTAGCAATTGAAAAATTATCAAATACTTCTTCCGGCCATCAAAATTGTGTTCATTTCGTTTTGACATGTTATATGAAAATGTAAATTAAGTCCATTTATGAATAACATAATTGATTGTGAATAAAATATAATGATAACTTGAGTAATTAAATGATTGTTGGACGATAAAGATAAAAAAATTGTGTCCATAAATATACTTAATTTACTTTTTCGTACAATATGTCAAAACAAGATGAGCACTGTTTTTGGTGGACGGAGGGAGTATATCACAAGCGTTCATTTTTCTTTAAAAAATTAAAATATTTTTTAAATTTAATTAATTTATCTTTCAATTAAAATTATAATAAATTTTATTGACATAGCAAATTAAAATTAAAAAAAATTATTCTCTTTCTCAAAGTTAATGATCTTTTTTAAAGGACAATTTTAGCAAAAGATAAATTATAAAAACATAACTTATCTTTATCACTTGTTGCACTTTGATGACCTAACTTTCAACTTTTTTAGAGTAAGAACCGAAATATTAATTTGTTGCATAAAAAGGATCCTGACAATTTTAAAAACAAAACAATGATTTTTTTATATTCCATTTTTTGTAACCCAATAATTTACCTCAATTTTGAATTATGTCTCAAACGTTTTGATCTTTTGATTTTTGTCTTATAAGTTTGAACATATCTTGAAATTGGTCCTTTTACCGGCACTAGCGGGTTGCTTAGCAGGTCACCACTTGGATAATCAAATTTTATTTTTCTTTTCTTTTTTGTTCCACCACACATGGCTTTATACAATATTTTTTTATAACTGTATTTATTTTTTGTACGATATTATTTAAATTAAAACAATTTAATATAATTTTAAAAATAATAATTGACAAAAAATAGTATAAAAAATTAAAATCAAATGGTCAAAATGAAATTAAATTAATAAAGAAATATTATGTCAAAATTATAATTAATAAAATTAGTTTTAAAGCAATTAAATTAATAAAAAAATTCTTGGTATCTATTTTTTTTTCATTATTTCAATGTTCCTGACTGTATTAAATGATAAATATTTTTTATGTATTAGTTGAAGGTATATATATATATATATAATTTGGAATGAGAAAATTGTGGATTTGAATTCTTGAGATTTTGGTTGTACTATTTTATTATCATATATGATAATATGATACATAAATTTACTCAATATGCTATCTCATACAGTGATGATACTGATTCGTAAAAAAAAAAATATATATAATTTTGAATAAATAAAAAAATCAAGTCAAACCTAATCTATTAAAAAGAAAATATTTTAATGCCTTAGCCACATTCAGATGTTGTGGCTTCAATTTATTCAGAAATAATAATAGTAGTAGTAATGACAGTAATAATATTTAAAAAATAGTTTTAAAGCAATTAAATTAATAAAAAATAATTTAATTTTTAGTATTTTGACATAATACTTTTTGTTAATTTAATTACGCATATACCAATTAATTTAATTTGTTATATTATTTTTTGTTAAATATTATTTTAAAACTACATTAAAAAATTTTAATTAAAAATGTATTGAATAAAAAAATTACAAATTAATAAAAACATAATATATAATTTCGAAAATATTTATTTAAAATATAATTATATTTTTATTTTGAATTCATAAACATAAATAGGACTTTAATTGATTAAAAAAAAGTTAAATAGTACATAAAAAGAAAAAAGAAAATGAAAATAAAAATTCACATGGGCCTTGACCTGAATGTGATCTTCTATAGCAAGTAAAAATGACAAATTTTAAAATCATTGCAAACTTATAGGACCGGATTAAAAAAGTCAAAACTATCAGAAACAATTTCAAAATCGTGACATATTAATGGACTACGAAAAATATAATTCCCATGAATTATTATAAACAAGAAGTGTTTTTATTTATTATTCTAAAATGGGATTGCTCGGAGGGCGGAGCGGTCCCACACATTGAAACACACTTGAATAATGAAGGGAATTAGCCACATTTCTAGTAAAGAGAAGTAACTCACTAAATTTATAAGTTAGTCTCATTTCTTTCAATATTTCGATTCGAGCCAACTCACAGGTAAAGTTCATGTCAATATATTCACAATTCCAATATTCCAACCCCATCCCGCAATACTAATGATGCGTAAAACATAGGAAGTTTTGTTAGGCAGTGAGAAGTTGGCAATAATTGGTGGAAACTAGAAATAATGATGATATTGATATGGTTGGTAAGCAAATGATAATAATATTTGAGTGGAGATGTGTATTTTCCTTTCATCAATCAAATATAACATACCAACCAAGGCACAGTTATGCATAAAGCAAATGCTTCTTTAAGTTGAAAGAAAGATAGAAAGGGACATAAAGGCTAAAGCCAAGTTTGGTTGAGTTGAGTTGATTGTAGCAAGGGTGACAGCCTGGTAATTTGACACCCACCCCACACACCCTCCAAGAGAGAGATTTAGATTGAATATTATATTATCTTACTCAATTATTCTTATTTCTTAATTAACTAATTTTAAAAAAATGATAAATTATCTAGAAAATTTGTTCTTTTAACATTTAACTATTTATTTTCACAAAATAATATATTTATTTTCACGAAATAATAGTATTAATTGTTTTCTGTGAAAACATGGGTAAAATCAGCTAATATATAGTTCAGTGAAAATAAATAATACTCTCTACATACGTCATAACTCATTGAACATTTACTGCACACACAAATTTAAAAAAAAAAGTTATTTATTATTTTAAAATGGACAAAGTTACTTTTTGATGGGTTAAATGGTAAAAGTAGTGACATTTGTGTAAATTAAATTAGATAAAAGTGATTTTAGTGTTGAAAAAACAATGACATTGAATGTAGTATTGAAATGTTTGAGAGTATAGATAAAAGAGAAAAAAATATTTTATTATCATTTATGAAAATATTCAATTGAATATGGGACAAACCTTTTTGGCAAATGTTCAATTGAATTAGAGACCGAATGAGTAATATTTAGTGTAATAGAGAAAACGCTTAAAAAAATTAATTTCACCATAAATAATTTTAACATAATAAAAATTTTAAAATGTAATGATAAATTTTTATTCATGTCAGGCGAAATATATGTATCCTATTTTTTTGGTGTATAATAATCACCATAATTTTCATTAATATTAACAAACCCCACAAGAAAGAAACATATTACATCAATCTCGCTCACTTGGTGTGGGCCCTTTCCGTTCGTCATGTCCGGAGTAATTCTTGGAAAATAAATATTCATCATTTTTGTTTCTTTGTTTTGACGTCAAATTGCTATTATGATTTTTAATCTAATTTACTGATTTTTGCAATTGATTGCAACCTTTTTTCACCAACCGTGTTGAATACATTATTAAGACATAATAAATATCTCTCATAAATTTAACCCTATAAGTTATCTCAAAGCGTCTAGCGTGATCGTGTTTCACGCTATTGAAAAATAACTACTTTGATCCGTGCAGATCGAGTTTCACACTATTCAAAAAATAATAGTTTCCTGTTTCACAATATTTATCCGTTTTTGTTGTTTTATACTACCTCCATCCCATAAATATATGCACATCTATTTTATTGTCGAGATTTTGTGAGCGAGTTATTTATTAGTATTTCAAATGATAAAATAATTTTTAAAGAGGGGTATTATAGATCTATCTCTCATCTATTGCATGCATCTTTAAAAATTATTTTATCATTTTAAATACTAATAAAAAATTCGCTCGCAAAAACACGCAAAAACAGTAAACGTGCATATATCTTTGGGACGGAGGGAGTATAAAGTTAAAAGAATATTTTTTACATAACTTTGTCCTTCATTAATTAGGTAAATGAAAATGAAAGAAGGAAAATTTTTGTCTCCATTTGTATGAAATTAAAGAGGGTTGAGGAAAATATATATTTTGATAAAATTCATATAAGACGGTGTCACACATGAGAAAGGGGTACAAATATATACACACTTTTTTCCTGATTAAAAAATTAAAAAATCACACCTACTCCTTTTAAGATGTTAAAACGTCAATGTCCAATTTATATCCTGTTTTACCGTGAAACTATCTCATGCAAGTGTGTCTCATATATTTTTCAATTAGAAAAAGAAATTTTAGGAATGCATAAGGGTAAGTTAGAGAAAGACATAAATAAATAGTTAAAAAGACAAATTTTTAAAAATAAAATTTAAGCTCAAAAGCGACAAACAATATGAAATGTGGGGAGTACTCACTCCATCCCATAATGATTTGCATATTTTTTTTTTATTCGGACATCTCAACATAACTTACACATTCCAAAAATATAAAACTTTTCATAAACTTCACTTTCACAATATCAATAATTTTACGAAAACTGAGAGTATTATTTTTTGCCCATGACACACAGTGCAACTCATTTATTTATTTTATACAAAAAAATTATATAAAATTCACCCTTAAAATCTTACTTGTTAGTCTACTTTCTTATTTTGTGCGATCAACTTTGTGTGCAAATTAACATGGCGGGAGTAATCACTTTTTTAACCTTATATCCTCATAATAAATGCTTTTTATGTGTGGAACTCATGCATAAAATTATGTTCCACTTAAATTATTTTTTAAAAGTATCACAAACTCTTACATAAAATATTTTACATATTAAAAATCTATAAAATATGAACCATTAAAAAAGTAAATTGACAGTGGATGAAATAAGACGAGTGTCCATTTTATTCATAAAGGAACATATTTTTGTTCTACACAAAATTCTCAACATCTTACATATGTTACTATATATAAGAATGAATATATGTACTAAAAATGACAAGTATTTATTATTTATTTTTGTAGTAATATATGTTTGTCCTTATAGTAACTCAAATCTGAGAGCGAGTCTTTATGTTTTACTTTTGCACTTCTTTTTTCGAAATATATGTTTGAATCGATTCGACCCGTAAAAGATCCGTGAGTTTTCAGCTCCTTCCCAATTTTAAGACTAATATTTCACGTAAAATATTTACATGAATGTCTCTCTCAAAATATAGCTGGATTTGAAGCCTCATTAGCTCATGAATCATATAATAACAAATAAGACTCGATTATTCAAAAATGTAAGTAATAGTATTGATTAGTAAAATAACAAATATTTTTTAACATCAGCACACATGATTTAACATAAACTGATAAAAGAATCCCACAAAATGGGTGCCATTGCCCAATATAATTCCAAAACCAGGTCAAATTGAATGGTCTGCCTCGTTTCTTATATAAATAGTATTTTTCATGTCATAATTTTTTTCATATAACTTTCTATAGTATTATGATAATCATTACTTAAATATGCGATAAATTAAAATTTAAAATATTGAATCTTTATGTGGCTTGTAGATGTCACCGCCGTCTATTTCTTTATAAAATCCATGTATAAGGATAACAACTTGCATGGGGAAGTGTTGGGGATATATACTAAATAAAAATGTGAAAATGACATTTTCTTTTAATTTTTTACAGTAAAATTAAATGACCTTTTTTCCTTTACGTTTCAGCTTACAAAATAATCGATCTGAATATATTTTTTTCTAATTAATAAAATTAATTTTTTAGATAACCAAAGAAAAGAAAGCATCTTATAATCTTCTGAAAAAAATTAGTCGTGGATTATATATTAAATCCAAATACCCAATTTCGTGGTATTCATAAAATCACCATATGTACCAAATTCTTGGTTAAATCAATTATTCAAAATCCATAACAGATTGAGATGATTAATTTTTATACTCACCCGCTGATTTGATTATGATTGTTGAGGAATATTATATATAGCAGCTGTAAAGGTCAATTGATTGTTCTAACTGTTAACTATTAATTAGTTCATTTATATATAAACCAGTAAATTAAATGTGTTTATGAAAAATAAGTATGCATGCAATTAAAACCCAGTTAAGATCAAGGACCAAACAAGCAACTTAGGTAAGGAATAGTTATTTCTACGAAAATGTCTGTGCACATTGTAATATCACACGACTTCTGAAACAGTTTCAAATTAAAAATATGGTAAAATAATTTGTTTAGTCCTTTAACTTTATTTATTTTTTATTTTAATCCTATTGACTTTCATATTTTAATTTTTATTCTATAATTTAAATAAATTTATTTTTTTGATCCTGCGACCCGTTATTCCAGGTTACTTATCAGGTCATATCCAATGTGACACTTATTTTTCATTTTATTTTATTTTAATGAGACAAAAAAAAATCATATTTGGAGGAGTATATTTGATTGGTTGAAGTTGGTATATATATCACTATTAACATTGTAATAATAAAAATTAAATAAAAATCTTTCATCATAGATTTAAAATATATATTTAATAAATTCACAAATTAAACTATAGATTGGTTGATATGGTTTTTTTGGTCAAATCTTTAAAGTTTTGACGAAAATTGAGTCGACTTCCTATAATTTGTTGTTGCGTATAGTTTAGTTTGTGAATTTATTAAATATATACTTTAAATTTATGATAAGAGATTTTTTTTATTATTTTATTTAATTTTTAATGTTAATAGTGACATATAAGTATCAACCAATCAAATTCCTCTTTATAGAATATTTTTGTCTCAGTAAAGTAAAATA
The DNA here is from genome assembly GCA_037126765.1 of Stenogyne calaminthoides. Lineage (NCBI taxonomy): Eukaryota > Viridiplantae > Streptophyta > Magnoliopsida > Lamiales > Lamiaceae > Stenogyne > Stenogyne calaminthoides. The sequence goes on from JBBCBC010000003.1 coordinate 46,531,092, forward strand.
AAATAAAAAATAAGTGCCATATTCATTGGCGAATCTACACAAAGGCAAGGTGGGGCAACCTCAATTTTCGTTGTGAAATGTCATATATATCCCTCAATATTTTTAAAATTTCATAATATTTTAACACTAGCAGAAAATAGAGAATTATCTACAGAAATATCCAACATGCCTATAGAATTTTTAACAAAAATAATTTTGTCTTTATATAGTGAGAGTTTTCTATGACTTGTCTACAAATTTTCCTAATCATATAGAAATTTTTAATACTCAAATTACCTATAAACAATTCACCGACAAAATTATAATTTGTAGGTAAATTTATTTATAGGCAATTCTAAATTACTTCAAATTACAAATGTAATTAATTGTCTACAGAAATGTCAATTGCCTACAAGATTAATTATTTGCGTAGATAATTTATTTGCTTATGAAAATTACAAATGTGTAGATAACTTGTTTGTCTTTAAAAATCCATAGGCAATTCGTAGACAATATATTTGCCTACTAGAATGTTAAAAAATTTGTAAGCAATGTCACAATTTAATGACAAAACTATTTTGTTGGAAGATTCTATAACTATGTTAGAAAATTTTGAAGTCAAATCTCTATTTTCTTATAGTGTAAAAATTAGATATGATGATGAATAATAATTTAGCAAATTGTCGTGAAAAAAATATTATTCAAAATATTAATTAATTATATTTTTTTTTAATCGACTATTTTTTTGCCCTGGTTGAATTGCATTCCTGTTTCCGCCCCTGACCACATTGGATACGACCTGATAAGTAACCTGAAATAACAGACCATAGGACCAAAAAATCGAATTTATGTAAGCTACAAGATGAAAATTAAAATTTAAAAGTTAATAGAACCAAAATAAAAAATGATAAAGTTAAAGGATTAAAAAACTATTTCCATTAAAAGTATTTTATCCATTATATGTTCATCTATCTCACAAATTTAATTAAATTATTTTTTAGCAATTAATGAATTTTTGATCCGTCCCACATAAAAAAATCATAGAAGTGTCTCTAGCTTATTCCTATTTTTATTATATTATTAAATTTAAATTAATCATAATTTATTCAATGGTTATAATTTGTTTTCCGGAAGTGACATTCTTTCAAAATTTTCATTGAGGTCAATTAGCTCTATGGGATATATAAATGCTATGTTTACAATAAATCGATTCAAAGCGTTAGATTGCTTGACTTTTGAACCGCTCATAAAGCGTTTAAAATCGAAAAAAGCGCAGATTGAATCGATCAAAGCACCGCTTGGATGTTATTTAAAAATAAAATAAAATTAAGGACTTTCTTTATAAATTTTCGATACTTATTCAATGGTCGGTTTTGCAATTTTGAGGAGCTATTCTGATTGAAAAATATTGAAGGGCTATTATTTGAAAAAATATATAGATGATGATCAATAATTTATATATATTTAATTACATATTATGTTATTATGACTTTATATTACTCAATTACTTGAATAATGGTCAAACTCAATTGGACCAAGTCCGATCAAAAGCGCTAAAATTATTTACATCTTTGTTTGCTTCCACTTTTAAAACATAGGATAAAGGGTGTCTTATGAGTGAGAAAAACATTAATTACAATTGACCTAAAATGATTAGTGAATGGTAAATGAAACGAGAAGGTACTGGCTCAACAATGTTTACATAAAGAGAGTAGGTGTATGCACCAGCTGTGTAGTGTAATTTTTAAATTTTGTGTAGTGCAATTTTTAAATTTATAAATTATTGTATTAAAATATGTAATTTACGTTAAAATATTTAATTTGTGTCAGAAAAAACAAGTTACATATTTTAATATAAATATATTGTATATTCTAATAAAAAAATTATGTTTAAAAAATAGACGGTGTACTGACGCATATAAAACATTGTCTTATATAAATAATTAGAGTAACACTTGTGTGCACCGTTTGCACAAGATGCAATTGGTGCAATTGGATTCAATTTTAATTTGGATGAACCATCTACACCCTAAACATTAAATAATGAACCCTAAATTATGACCTATTCGGACCGGGTGAACCATGAACCACTCGGGTCGGGTTTGGGGCCGGGTCGTGTTCGGGTCGGGCTCGATTGAAAAAACGAACTGATAAAAAATTAAATTAAAAAAAAAACTGAATTGTAATCCAATTACACCGAATCAAAATTGGTGTAAATGATGCACAATAGAATTTGCCAAATAATTACTATATTAGTTCATTCACGTTCGACTTTGTTTTGGGAGATAAAGCGTTGATTAAAAGTTCCAGAACATACATATTTCATGTAATATTCCCCTTCCACAAAAACATAGATAAATAAAATATTATTTATTGTGCTTAAAATTATGAATTTTAACTTATATATAAAATTCTTGATATATTATTTTTATTTATAATAAAAGCTTCATTAGAAATGTTAACATGGTTATTCCAATATACATTAGATAGAGGTATTTTAACTCAATTTACATAAAAAAAGATATTAGGACTATTTTGTAGGAAGGAGGAAGTATAATTCTATGATAATTTGATTAAGTAGTTCTTTTATTTATCTTTTTTTTTAACAGTGGATCCAAAATATAGCAAACATTATGGAACAAAATGTGTAACTTATAAGATAGATCCAAATTAAATATCAATTAAATATATGTAGACCTGCTTATCCATTCTTTCTATATTAACTAACTCATGAAAATGTTTCAAAGAAAAAAACCTAACTAATGAATTTCGATGAGTCTCGTGTGTGATAATCCTTCAAAGCAGTGATCCCAAATAAAATGACAATTCCTTTAAAAAAAAGAAATAATAGTAAATTGACAGTTTATTCAAAAGATAAAAAGATATATTAAGGTAAAGTTTGGGAATCTTGGAGAATGATTTGAGAAGGGAATAAAATTAAATTTGTCCATAAGGAAATGACCTCCTACTTGAGATTATTCCTTAGCCAACTCACACTTTCACCATTGCCAACCTGTGAGATTACAATTTTCATTATAAAAATATGGCATCAAAAGATAAATAAATAAAAGTCAATTGTTTTAATGGTAAACAGTGAATGAATTATGAATGTGAAAGTGGTTTTGGATTCCAGCTCAATCATTATTAATATGAACCAAAACAATTTTTAAGGCAGTCCCCACAAACAGCTGGTTACAAACTTGAATCTAATCTCTTGTACGTTTATCATCTATCCCCACTATCAAAATTCTTCACTCTCAAGGATTATGACATTTGTGGGAGATATTTAAAATTAAATTCTAGCTTCCCACTATCATATATATGTGGTTATCCTATCAAATTATCTGCATCATTTTTTTACATTTCTATTTACTAATTCCTCAATCCTGTTCTAGATTGTTGCACATTAGCTGTTTGATTTGTATTTTAGCGAACGAACGAGATGTGTATTAGTATTTGAAATGATAAAGAAAATTTTAAGATGAAGTATTCTAGTTTTACCCCTCATCTATCATATACCTCTTTAAAAGTCACTTTATCATTTTATATACTAATAAACAACTCGCTCGCTAAAACACGAGTCAAACAGTTAATGTGCAATCTAAAATAGGACGGACATGGAGTAGTATTTAACTCACATCTCATTTAATAGACATGAGTATTTTCAAATATCATACTAAGTGTCGCTGATATGCATACAAAGTATAACAGTGTTATGTACACAAAGTGTCACAATTTAAAAATAAAAATTGCTTGATTTAAAAAAAAAAACATTTGGTATATACAACATTGATATTTCTTATGTATAATACACTGAAAAGGATAAATTCACGTGATCTCGAGTTCACATGAAATCTACTCTATGTATTTGTATGAGTACATATATATCTTAAAACATGAACAATGGAACAAAATGATTTTGATCTTTGATCTTATATACATCCTCCATCCCTAACTCGATTGAACATTTATTACGCACACGAGTTTTAATAAAAAAATTATTTATTATTTTCAAAAGAGATAAAGTTGTTTTTTTTGTGGGGGTTAAATGATAAAAATAGTGACATTTGTGTAATTAAATGAGATATAATTGATTTTAGTGTTGAAAAAGTAATGACATTGGATATAATATTGAAATGTTAAGGGATATAGATTTAAAAAATGTTATTTTATTACGAAATGTTCAATTAAATTTAAGATTATTTTTTTAGCAAATGTTTACTTGAATCAGAGACTAAGGAATATTAATTTTTTTTCCAACACAATTTGACAATACCACCGGCTTCCAGATCATGACAAATTGGAAAGTGTCACAATAAATAGCCGAATTGCAATAAACTACATCCCAAAAGAAATACTAACAACTGCAATAAATTAGTCTGTAAAGATTATGAATATCCTCAGTAATAAAAAGACAAGGTTCCAAGAAAAAAGGTTACATAAAAATATTCTCTCTCTCCCCCTTTCTTTCACTACCCCTTAAAAATACACTTCTATACCTTGCTTTAAAAAAAAAAAAAAAAAAAAAAGAGAAAAAGGAATAACAATGTTACATCTGAATCTTGGCGTTTTTTCCATGTGTAGAATCAGTAAGAATAGGTTGCAAAGAATATGAGAGGAGAGGCTCCTTTTTTGCTTCAACCTATATACAGAAGCCACTCTCACTCGGGGCCTCAAATTCAATTAAATACAATTAATTTCATAGCTCAACTTTCATTTCACCTGCGGGTAAAATTCCTGCAAATTTGTACCAAAATCCATTTATCAAAATCATGATTTTCCGAAACATTCATTTTATATCAAATAAGCAGTATAACTAACCCTGAAAATTTTGTGTTTGGTTTTGCCCAAACCCCATCTGCACGAAGCTGTGGAGATCGTCCTCCCAGAACGTGGACGAAACCTGAACAATGACACGACCGTTAGATCTCACAACTAGCGAAATAGAGAACTTTTCGATATTAAATGGCAAAGTCTTGTGGAAACTAGTTTTACGGTGCGATTTGTTTGCATTTAGTGTGTGTTTTTTGAACGGTATTAGTTGTTTCATTTAAAGGTATTAGTTGTTTCATTAAAAAGTACTCTTAGTTATTTTACTGTAAAGTGATTTACATAAGATCAACTCATATTAAAATACGTACTTGAGACGGGGCTTCGTTAAAATTTTCCATGGGCGGTAATTGGTGTCGTCCCAGAGCAGCATTCAAATTCGCTTGAGACGGGAAGGGGGGAATTGCATTGTGCAAATCGGGTTGAAGGTACATGTTATGAGGCAGAGATCCAAGAATCTGTACATATCAAATTGGACCGAATAAATTTCGACTGATTTTTAACAGCAAGAGTTTCAAACAATGATATATACATAATGTTACTTACATCCTTGGAAGACATGAGTGCTTCCATGTTGTACTCCATTCTTGGATTCACAGTCGACAGTTTCATCGAAAGGAACTACAAAATTTGAGCAAATTAGTTTTACGGTACAATTTGTTTGCATTTAGCGTGTGTTTTTTGAACGGTATTAGTTGTTTCATTTAAAAGTATTAGTTGTTTCATTTAAAGGTATTAGTTGTTTTGTTAATATTAATGAATCTTGATTTACCTCAACTTGGCGTTGCAACGATTGCACATAGTTTATGATCTCATCAAGCATCACAGCTTTTCCAGTAACCTAACAACAATTATCCATCACCATTTTTCAGCATTTTTCACAATTCAAATCCATAAATCAGTCAAGATTAGATTGATGATTACCTTATTGCAACCCGGGACAAGATCTTGCAAGAACTTCATCCTCTCGCCGATCTTCTCCCTTCGAACCTATTGATCGAAAAACGGTGAAAACCATTTAGTGATTGAATGAAATCAAGAGGGAAAAGGAGAAGATTTAAGATGTATGTTTGCATACTCTTTCAGCAAGGCTATGAGCATCGGTAGCTTGGCCCCGTCTAGCTCTAACATGAATATAGTCCTTTGGTGGCTCCGGTGGTTTTGAATTATCCTTTGAAGATGATGATTGCTGCTGCTTTTTCCCGCTTTTTTCGTCCTCCGATTTGCTCCTTTTTGCACTTGATTCACTGTTTTCTGATGCTGAAACCTGCATTTTAAACATGTCAAAAATCCGAGAAATATCGAAATCAGCTTCAAAATCAAAGAATTGTGTCTGTATAATTAATTACATTGGCGGAATCTTTAGCAGGGGTTGGAGCAGGGGATTCTTTCCCCTTTCCTTTAGAATTCGATTTTCTCTTTCTAGAATTTGCAGGAATTATCCCAATTTCCACGCCTCCGATCTGCTCAGAAACGGAAGAATTCTCCCTCGAATCGCCATTTTCAGGGGTTGAAGATCTCGAGAGCCTGCTCAATTTCAAATTTCCATCCCAGCTTTCTTGAACTGTAGGGTTAGATCCAGAATTGGAAACCCTAGAAATCTTCCCCGAATCCAATTTGGGGGGAATTTCGTTAAAACCCTTGCTCGCAAAACAGGAAAATCGGGCGACCCGTTCGACAAATCCTGGATCGGTGGCAAATGGGGGGAAATGATTTCCACCGGAATTCTGAAATTGAGCCCTCATCTGATGATTCTCCATGATTGATAAGTTCAATTTGGGGGGCGAATTGAGAGGGGTGCTGTAACACGAAGTGTCGGCACTGCGATTTCCGCCATTGATGAAATTAGGGTTCTGGTGGGGGGAAATTTCCCCCGAATTGCAGATGCTCCCCAATCTCCCAATCAATTCTCTCAGAACAATGTTCTCGCCATTGTTGTTGCCCCCATTTGCATTCGAAGCAGTGGGGGAAGAAACCATGGAGCTCAATGCTGATTCAAAGGGATCACCTTGGTCCATGGAAATGGAATTCTCCCAATTGGGCTTGAACAGGCTGCAATTCAGCTCATTGAAGAACATGTTGCTGTTATTATTGTTTTCTTTCTCCATAATTTTTCAAGAAAATGATGGGGTGTATGGAAGTGTGCTACTTTTTGGGAGAAATGAGGAAACAAAAAGTGGGGTTTTGATTTTTGCGAATTCTTGATTTGTGATCCTTTTTTTTTCTGCTAAATTGAGAAAGATATAAGGTGGGAGATTGAAGAAGAAAATGAAGGAGGTGGGTGTAATGTAATGGAGGAAAGTGGAGAGGAAGCAAGAAAGAATGATAAAGAAATCACAAATGTTTCTATATAATGTATTATGTAGGCAAGTGGTGTATGTATTCTATGGTGTATTATGTACGTACTTGTGTATTAAACAATCCTCAGACAACTCCCACAAGTCCATACAATGTCGGAGCTTGGACTATCCGATTATATAATTGGACTGATTTAAATTTAAATTATGTGTACTTATTGTTAATTCAATTAGATCGTTTGCTGGGGTTTGCAGATATTCTACCTAGAAGAAAAGATGGCATAAAAAAAATTGGAAGGATAAAAAGTTTAAACAGAAAAAAGGAGTTCGGTAAAAAAAGAAGAATGACGATATATGGTTCGGAACATGGGTGCACGAGCGTGCACCTTGACGTTGCTTGATCGTATAACACACATGTATATGATCGTGTAGTGTACGGTTCTTCATAATCGTTTTGGTCTAGTGGAGACCATTCTATAGAGCAAGGGTTAAGAAGAAGAAGTATTGACCTCAAGTCAAATGAGTATTGCATCGCTCCCACTAGTCAAGACATCCGTAGACACATATAGTAGAACTATATCAAACGGTTTATCGGATGAGTATACCAATACCCTCTAAGGTATTTGTGCATCCACCATGAGATACCTAGTACTCCCTCCGTCCCTTAGCAACTTGCACACTTTCCTTTTTCGTCCGTCCCTTACCAACTTGCACGCCTTAAAATGACAAAGAATCTCACAATTTCCACCCTCATAATCTCCATCCTCCATCAACTTTGAAAAGTCAACAAAACATCAAAAAGTTATTTTTTCTTAATATGTGTGCCAAATCAAGTGTGAAGATTGGTGGGGGACGGAGGGAGTATCTCGTAATAAGTGAGATCTTACTACCCTCTAAGAGTATGATGTAGATCGCACATCAATCTCCATTGCATCATCAATATCCATTTTTGATGATCCTCGATTGGGGCTATTTGAGAATCATGCTTAGGTCATCTGAGTTCTCACTCACTCAATGACAGCAATGATTCAAGGGAACACAGATAAGAACAAATGCAAACAATCAAAAATAATATTCTAATAAGTGTAATGTTATATATTTAATATTGAACAACCAGTGGTATTAAACCAACACTGAATATTATCTGAGTATTATGTCCTTACAATGAATTGTCTCTAGGACACTAACACTAACAATCTTCCACTTGTACTAGAGCCAATCACCTACATGTCTAACCCCTAGACCATCAAAATGTATAGTGTGTGCATGAACACTCAAAGCCTTGGTGAACGGGTCAACGAGATTATCCTCCATGGAGAACGTTCTAACTCTATCTCTCCTCTAGCGATTAACTTGGTGTGCTTTTGTTTTGTCTCTTGAGACTGTTCCTAAAAATGTTCATGAAGCTTTGGCTCATTTTGGCTGGCGTAATGCAGTGGGTGCTAATGGCATTTGGGTTTTGGTGGATCTTCTTGAGGATAAACAGTATATTGACTGTATCTGGGTGTTTATTATCAAAGTTAATCATGATGGCTCTATAGCTCAGTTGAAGGCTCACCTTGTTGCCAAAGGCTATGCTCAGACTTATGATGTTGATTATTTTGGCACCTTTTCTCCTGTTGTCAAGCTTACCTCGATCAGACTCCTAATTTTGTTGGTAGCTACGAATCATTGGCCCTTACACTAGTTGGACATCAAGAATGACTTTCTTCATGGTGATCTCAGTGATATTACTTATATGGAGCAACCACTCGACTTTTTAGCTCAGGGGCAGACTCATAAGGTATATTATCTTTAGAAGTCTTTGTATGGTTTGAAACAGAGTCCTCGTGCATGGTTTGGTATGAAGTAGAGTAGATCTGATGATTCTGTATTTTACATGCGTTTTGAGGGTGACATTAATTTAATGGTTGTGTATGTGGATGATATTATGATCGCTGGAAGTGATTCTAAAGGGATTGCATATTTGAAAGATTTACTTCCTACTCAGTTTACTACCAAAGATTTTTGGACATTTAAATATTTTCTTGGTGTTGAAGTGAGTCAGAGTAAGAAAGGAATTTTCTTATCTCAAATAAAGTATGTGCTCGATTTACTCTCGGAAACAGAAAAAATGGGAGCTAAACTGTATAGCTTTCCAATGGATCCCAACCTACATCTTACGAAAGCAGGTGTGTTGTTTGATGATCCTGAAAGATACAGAAGGTTATTTGAAAAGTTGAATTATCTCAGGGTTACACGTCCTGATATTGTTTATTCCGTAAGTGTGGTGAGCCAGTATATATCATCACAAATTGTTGATCACTAGAAGACGGGAACCCCTAGACGTAGAATTGTATATAGTGACCATGGTCACTATAAGATTGAATGTTTCTTCTATGCTTATTGGGCAGGGTCAAAGAAAGATTGGATATCTACTTCAGGATTTTGTGTTTTCGTTGGTGGAAATTTGATTTCTTGGCAAAGTAAGAAACAGAAAGTAGTCTCGCATTCAAGTGCAGAGTCTGAATATATAGCTATGGCCAAAGTTGTGTGCGAGATAGTATGGGTACATGAGTTTATAAATGAAGTGGATTTGAAGGTTTCAATATCAGCCAAATTATGATGTGATAATCAAGTTGCTCTACATATTGCCTCTAATACGGTCTTTCATGTACGAATTAAACACACTGAGATTGACTGTCACTTTGTTCATGAGAAGATTCAACGTGGTTATATGAGGACTAAAGACCAATTAGGAGACATCTTCACGAAAGCTCTTAATGGGATTATAGTTGACTATCTTTATAACAAGCTATGCATGATTAACATTATGCTCCAGCATGAGGGGGAGTGTAAGAATAATATCTACCTACGGCTTTTAGTGGGCCTTTATTAGAATAGTCTGCTCATTTATATATATATTAGGCTCCTTATGGAGCCTAATAGCTTATGTGACATTCTCAAACTAAGCCCTAAACCATAAACCCTAAACCATCAACCGTTTGGGCGGGTGAACCATGAACCACTTGTGCCGATTTTGAGTCGGGTTGAGTTGGGTTCGGACCGGGTAAAAAAACTATTAGGCTCCATATCAAAATCGTATATATATATATATATATACACACACACTCTTGTCTTTGTTCAATACATAGAAAATTTTCCCACAATATGTCTTTTAATTATAGTATAACAATTACCCTACCACCTCCTATAATCATTTATCATCAATCATTCCATAGTTCCTCAATCAATAATTATTTTTTGTTCCTACTTATTCCAAGATTAGAATAAAGCACCACAATTCTCATTGTTATTACCATTCCCATTGAAAAATTCTAACAAAACGCTCCCTTAGTCAAATCGACTAAGTGTTGCACGTATAATGACAAAAAAATGTCAGATGTACGATAGTTGAAGATTATTTGAGCAACAATACAAAATAATCAACTAGATTGGAGTCAATTGGAAAAGAGTTGTTAACGATTGCTTACATGGATCATTGAGAAATAAAAATATTGTACGGAGTCTAACAACAGACATGACAATCTACAACAAATAGTGCACATGACAAAAATTTAACGCAGATTTCACTAATGTAGAAAGTGATATGACACCTTAGATTTAGAGATGCATTACACACTGAAAATATGCGGAATTTGATTGGTCTCTCCAACGGATAAAATCATATCTCTATCTATAAATAAAAATTTCTAGCCACCATGTAATGTTACTAGAAAGTCACAAGCAAGAAATCCCAAGAAAACAAGCCTTCAAAATACTTTTCAACTGTTTGTTCTAATATGTATCCTGAGCTCACATAGAACATATTCACGGTTTAAAAGAGATTTCTTATGTTAATCTCATGAGCATAATGTGTAAAGGAAATCTCTATTCAGTTGGAGAATTAAATTTCCACTTTGAAAGATTCATAAGGTTTGTTGGCAGAATTGTTTAGTAAGTTAAATTAGTTTCAGTCCCAAAGATAAGTTGTTTGAGAGGGCTAGATTTTATAAAACTTCTAGTGATCGGGTTTTTAAGGAGATATGACCAATTGTACTTAGCACTATAAGTTAGGTTGATTATCAGTCTTGAATTCACTTACACACACTCTATATCAGTTGTTATTTATAGTTTGACTTCGTATTGACTTAACTTATCAACATAGCTTATCGACTTAGGAATTGATTTCAATTTTTTTAGAAGAGGAGTATATTCTCCCGCCTCCCCCATACTTCTATAACGACTTGTTTTAGGATATGTAAGTGGTATTAGAGCAGTGAATGAGCTAGATATCTTTATGATCACTTGAGGAGATCTTTTTTCTTGAAAATCTTTATTACTTTTTTTTTTCGGATCATGAATAATCTTGTACTATGGTGGTATTTTCAAACTCTAGTGAGATTCCCAAAATTACTTAATTTTAAAGTTATCCTTTCAAAAAATTTTGATTTTTAAAAGTGATTTTTATTATGGAGCAGTGACTAAAAATACCCCCAACTCGCTTTTCCATTTCTTTTGCATTAAAGAATTAATATGGAAAATTCGGATACATCTTTTTTAGAGTGTCTCATGAACAACATGCTCTCCCGCAGTTTACCACTTAATTTATGGCCTAAAGAAAAAATACAACCATTCATGAATATAAATGTCACACGTGTAAGAAAGCGTTATTATACCTACATAAAGCATGATATGAATATTACAATTAAAGAACACAGTTACAACCTAAACAAAGGATCTATTATACAAAGTCTAGTATGAAAATTTATATACATGAAAAAACTTTTATTTTACAAATAAATTTTGTATATGATGAAGGTAAGACAAAGTCGAGTGGTTCATGTTTCACTCGGCCCGAGTGGTTCATGGTTCACCAAACCCGAATAGGTCATGATTTATGGTTCATTATTTAGTGTTTAGGGTATAAATGGTTCACTCGGCCTGAATAAGTCATGATTTAGGATGATTTTATAGTTTTTCACACATGAAAATTTTCACACTAGACCTACTCTTATATATGCCAGTAATTGATATGAGACATATTTGCGCGAGATAGTTTTACTGTAAGATGAAACATAATCAGAGCATGACGCTTTAATATTTTACTTAATAGAGAAGAGTGTTAATTTGGACTAATGCACCCATTTCATATATAAGACCGTTTCCCGGGAGTTTTTAACCATTGGGCTTTTGTTGGAGAGGGTGGTGGTGATGGCTAACTTAGGTTGGCAACTGGCACACAACTCTGTTACAAACTGCCACTCTCTGTCCTTTTAACATCAATCATTAATGCACACTTATAATAACAAATCGCCCTGTTTTTATCTGCTTTCTCTATTTTTTTTTATTTTATTATTAATTTTTTACCGCATATTCGTTATGTTTATATCTTTTACATGTCGCCTTGCTCAAACATGTTTGAATTGTGTGTCTTTGTGTGAGAGAGGGAGAGAGTATTTTATTGGTTAGGTGATTAGGTGATAATGTGGAGAAAATACAGAGCAGCAAATATATAAAGAATTTCCATGTTTGACGTTTGACCTGGAATATATGGCTGAATTTTGTATACATTCAGGTGCACCGTGTACTCATAGTTTATTTTAGAATCATATAATTTGTTATATTAAAATATGCAATTTGTTTACACTGAATCGTGTAACTATTAGTATGAAAAAATAGTTACACGATTAAATATAAACAAATTGCATCTTTCAATATAATAAATTGTATGGTTCTAAAATACGTTATGAGTGCACGGTGTATTTGGATGCACATGAGACCTATTACGAATCGAGTGGGTCTCATGTGCACTCGGGTGCACCGTGTACTCATAGTGCATTTTAAAAGCGTGCAACTATACAAAACAGAAACATGCAACTATTACAAATAGAAGCATGCAACTATATTCTCATATTAACAGTTGCATTTTTCTGTGTAAATAAGTCACACTTTTCAACATAATAAATTACACTCTTCTAAAATGCACTGTGAGTACACGGTGCAACTGGATGCATACAAGACCTGGGCATTTAGAAATTAGATATAAGGATTGAAGGGATGGCAGTTATTTTTGGATTGATGGAGTTAAATGACTCCAAGAATTTTTGTCATGGTTATTTATTTTTGAAATAGTGGTAAAGAGTGTTTTAAACGAGATAAATTCTAATACGCGATAGAATTTTAAATTATTTGTATTTATTCATTTACCTACTTCACTAACTATAATTTTTTATAAAAATTAAATAATGAGCGTTTTACGTGAGACCGTCATGAAAAAAGTGTCTATAAACAAAAGAAAAAAAATATCATATTAAGAGATCTTGATCTTCATGTTTAATAAAAGTATTTAGTCCAAAATTTATTTTGAGTATCATTTAAGAAAAAATGAATGACATTTTTTTCAAAATAAGGATCAAAAGTGATTTTCTTACAAATTTACTTTTTTTTTTTTTTTTTTTTTACAGCTCAGTATCGAGCCCAATGATCAATTAATACAGGAGACTAGAATCCACTATCCACTAGTGTAGCTCTACACAAATTATAAAAATACGTTTTTTTTTATTCAAAAAGAAAATAATAAATTAAATAAGCATTTTGTAATGTTTTTATGCAAAACTGATACTTTCTAATAAATCATTTTTAATAAATGAAAGTGTTAACCCTTTATCACTATATAAGTTTATTGGGAATATTCCCCAATTAAACGTTAACAAAAGGAAATTGACTAGGGAAAAATACCGAAAAAACAAAGAGAAGAAAGGACCGAGGAAGTCTATTATGGCTTAACTTTTATTTTTTTTTCAACTGAAACAATTAATCTCTTTTTCAAGAAAATAATTCTTCAAACCCAACTCGGGGAAGAAGACGCTTTGAATCAATTAATCTTTTTCGACCCCGATATGAAAGCTAATTCTTCTAAGGCATTACCATATAACGCTATCAATTTGGAACCTCAAGACAATTGCGTTTTTCTTTCTTCGTCTGGCTCCGTAAATTGCTTCTGCACTCGCTGCAACAACCCATAAAGGGAAGAGAGAACCTACAATAAACCCATAGAGGGCAGAGAATACCCAAAGAGGGTGGAAAAAACCCACTTTAAATCCTTCGCACTTTTCATTTGAACAACCCATACACATGGAGAGAAAGCAATAAACCCCAGGGGGAAAAGAGAATATTCAAAGATGGTGGAAAACCCACTTAAATCCCATTTTAACTCGGGGACCTTCGATAGTGGTCTTTAACCACACGTAAATTTAAGCCACTTTGACTATTATGGGTTAATTTTATTGTTTTGTTTAATTGCTTCATGAATTGCTACAAGGCTCAATTAATAATTAAGCCAAAGTCATATCTAAATCGGTTTTGTTGCGCAACTATTTTACATTTTGTACTTTTCTTAAATAATTAATTATAACATAATTTATAGTTTGTTAGTATTAATTATTTCATTTAACAGTATTAGTTATTAATATATTATTATAGCATTAGTTGCAATTAATTATGCAATGAAATTATTTTACGTACCAACCTCATATTTAATTATGCGTGTTTGTGTTTTGATATACTAAATTAAGCTAAAAAAAGTCAAAGTTGAGAAGAAAACTTTAAGTTTCCTTGGACTAATTAAATATTCAATCTCATAAAAACTCGAACCAAGTAAACCATATATAGCATTCACATGGGATCGTTGAAAAATATAAATTATTTTTTGATAAAATTGTTCATAATATAAAATTTTTAATATATTTATATATTTATATTATTATATTTATGGACTAATATTATTATAATATTTATAAATTAAGTTTATAATATTAAATATTTTGATAATAATTTATAAAAATATTAATATCAATTATAAAAATAATGATATCAATTTCATATTATTAAAAAGTTTCACAACATAGTTTGTGAAAATTTGAATATGTGTTTTACCTCTATTGCTTGAAGCTCATAATTAGGTGGGGGTATAAGTCGAAGCCCGGTCATGATCGATCTACTGCAGACTCGATAAAAAGATCAAAATCGATCGACCATAATCGAAAAATCGAGTTCAAGTATATTTATCGAGATCGACCAAACCCATAAAGGTCCATGGAGAGAACCTACCCATAGAGGGCAGAGAATACTCAAAGAGGGTGGAAAACCCACTTAAATCCCTTTTCCAAGACTCTATTTTTTTCCCGCTCTCTATTTTGCCAACAACCCATAAAGTCCGGATGGAGAGATTTTCTTAAACACATAGAGGCGCCGAGAATACCCAAAGAGGGTGGAAAACCCACTTGAATCCCTTCTGGTAAAGTTACTTTTCCTTTGTTTATTTCATTTAACAACCAATACAATGTGAGAGCGTTGAGAAGCTTGCAATTAAACCCATATAAGTAGAATTATGTATAGATATGACTTTGAACGAACCAAATGATTCAAATTGATGTGTTTGAATCAATTTTAAGAAACTATAGAGCCTCTTTCAAGAAACTATGAGCCTCTTAGAGACGTTGATTAAAGTTGATTAAATAGGGAAAAGGAGTTAGAGACGTTGATTAGGATGAAAGAAGGGGAAAGAGTCACCACCAAGCGATGCATTGCTTCTGTTTATTTCATTTTGGGGATGCAATTGATATTATGGGTACATAACTGTTTTATTTAATCAAAGAGTCACTTTAGTTTTAATGACCCAATGTATTTTTTGGGATTTAATTTTGCTTCATGAATCGATGATGATGTACAAGGATTCAACTTAATAATTAAGCCAAAGTCATTTTGGAATTATTTTGGTTTTGTTGTGTAATACTCAATATGTTTGGAATGGTTCAAATTATGGGAACTTTTTGTCATTTTGAAAAAAATTGCTTGAAAAGTGCAAATAGATGGAAATGTTGGTTTGATGTTAGATGGTGAAGGAAATTAAGATCTAGAAAAAATTGATCATAATCATGTGCGTGAATATTCTAATTATTGTTTCGGATCTTACTCTCCTTTGTTGGTTACAAATGGGTTTTACATTTGAATACGAATTTTCTTAAATAATTAGTTATAACTTGAAAAGGATAAATTAATTTATAGTTTGTTATGGGAGAATTTGTTTAATTATTTCATTTAACAGTATTAGTTATTAATATATTATTATAGCATTAGTTGCAATTAATTATGCAATGAAAAATTATTTTACGTACCAACGAAGATATTTAAACAAATGCTTTGTTTCAAAATAGTCTTTTAATTATGCGTTTTTTGTGAGATGTTGTGCTCACATTTTAAATCTTATTAAAGAAGGCTTCTTGATGATGATTTGAAAAAAAAGTCAAAGTTGACAAGAATGAAAAGTTTTAAAAAACTTTAAATTGGTTTTCATGGACTAATTAAATATTCAATCTCATACATTAAAAAACTCTTAGATATAAGTAAACCATAAATAGAATTCACGTTTTCGAATGGATCGTTGAAAATATAAATTTTTGATAAAATTTTCATATATTTATAAAGTGTTTCTTTTTTATTGGACTACGAGAATGCAAGCAAAATTTGAAAATATTAAATATTTTAGGAAAACTAGAAATGGTTATTATTACTCTCAATGATAATAATAATATTAAATATTTTGATCAATAATTTATAAAAATATTTTTATGATTATAAAAGCGGGGCCTTTGAATGAACCAATTTCATATTATTTAAAAGTTACATCAACATAGTTTGTGAAATATTTGAATTTATGCATTTTTCCTTATTAATTTGTATTATTTTATTAAGGTTATGGAAGAGCTAAAACAAGTGATATCCAAATTACAAAAGGAACTTGTATTTGGATGATATCTCTTGAATTGAAATTCTATCCAAATTTGAATGTGTTGGAGCATTGGAAAATTAATAAACACCGATATCCAACATTATCAATTATGGCTTGTGATATTCTTAGCATCCCAATCACCAATAAACCAAATCGAATCCGCTTAAAGATTGGGGCTCGTGTTTTCAACAAGTATAGGAGTAGACTTTTTGGTCATCGTGGAAGCCCTTATTTGTCGTAGTTGGTTCAAGGATTTGATGTTGGTAATGATCTAATTATTTCATATATATATTTCGTTTTCATATAATTTGAGTTAAATGTTTTCTATGCATGTTTTAGAAGAAAGAAGATAAATGATGATGATGAGTCTGAGGAAGGATCGAATGATGAAGAGTGATGATGAGTTGGAAGTTGGAATTTAATGATGAGTCTTTTGTTTTTTGTAATTAAATTTATTATGTCAATTAAATTTTACTAAATATGATATATATATATATATATATATATATTTATATTTTATTAATATATTTTATATTTAATTTTATAAAATTATATAGGTGTTCTTAATGGCGAGTTGAGAAGAGTCTAAGCTAGGTTAGTATCTCTACTATCGAGTTCGAAGTTTCATTGATTAATTTTACTAAAATATATATATATATATTTATTTATATTTTATTAATAATATATTTTTATATTTAATTTTTATAAAATTTTTAATATATATATATATATATATTTATATTTATATTTTAATAATATATTTTATATTTAATTTTATAAAGTTATATAGGTACTCGAGTCGAGCTTGAGCCGAGTTCGAGTATATCGAATTTTGAGTACCACTATCTATGTGTGGTGAGATCATATTTAGAGTTATATTTTGACCTTTAAATAAAAGGACATTATGGCAATATATTTTAGGTGAAATATTAACACATTTTTGCATGTTGAGGCGGGTCAAATGAATTTTTAAAAATAAATCACGTAGGATTAAAATAGAAAAACTCGCTCCTAAGGATAAGTATATCTTACTGTAAGAACAAACAACACATACTTATCATTTTCAGTACATATATTTATTTTTAAAGTATTAGAGATTATTTTACTATATGAGCAAATTGTCACTCTCTATGTTTTATATATTTCTTCTTTATTCTTATGTGTTTCTCCCTCTGACTGGATAATATTTGGCGGATCCTTGAGCCGTAAAATATTTTATATATGTGTTTATGTTATAAGAAATAGAACGATGCTGCATGGGGTGATTCACCCAATATTCTCTCAACTTATATAGTAAAAAGTCCATTGTACCCTTAACGAAGTTTGACTCAATTTTCATCCCTTTTTTTCCTATATTAATTTTGAAAACTAATAATTAAAAAATACAACCCTCCTCCCACGCCTCCTTACAACCACACGCCCCCAATCCCACTGTTCATCTTCTTCTCCGTAAAACTCTCAACAATTCAGTTAAAAAAAATTCCTCAACTAAAAAAAAAGAAAAACTAATGATATATCCCTCCCTCCTTCACTTCCTTCACCGGAGTGCGAATTAATGAAGAAAAATTGCTCATCAAATTTATTTCTTCTCCCCACTGCTACTATTGCTTTTCAGACCTGGTGATGGCGTAAAGGTGTTGAAAGAATCCTAATCTATACTTCTTTTTATTCAGTAAAACCTCAACCATCGGGTATTCATCCTATCTATTCTTAAATAATTTTAAAGTTTGAGGATGAATTTGTTTTTAGGTTGATTCAATTTTTTTTTTTTTAATTTGGGGTTGAATTTGGGAACGAAATTTCGAATTAATTTTTGAGACGAAATTGGGAAACACGGTTGAATCCAGAGAAGAATTTCAGAAGAAGCTTCTCGAGGAAGAAGATGATTCTGGTGGAGAATTTAAAAGGAAGCTTCCTAAGGGAGATGATGAATAGTTATTTTTATTTATTAGATTTAGATTAGAGAGAGAAAATATAGGGAGATGAAATTGAGATTTTGAATCTTCATCTTCAAATGCAAGCTTCAGTTTTCATGACAGATAATTTATTAGGAAGTTGTTGGAGCCAACAATGTGGTTGGATTTAAAAAAACGGCGGAACCGAAGCCGGCACCGGCGCTAATGGTGGTAACGGCGGCACTATGGTGGTGGAAGCTTGTGAAATATTTTCAATATTAAAAATAGAGTAGATTTAAAGAAAATACAGTATTTAATTTTCAATATTAAAAATAGAGTAGACTTAAAAAAAAATACATAGTATTTAAAATATACACTTTTCTCATTAAAGATATTTTTGTCACTATACTTTATGAATCGATAGAAAATTCTTTTAGCCAGGGTGAATCACCCCATTGATGATTCCTCTAAAAAAATAATACTGTAACATATTTCAAGACTAAGACATGAAGCTTGGAAAAATGCGAGTATGCAGCAATGAGGGAAATTAGTGCAATTCAAGTAAGAGGCAGACAAGAAAATGGAAACTAAATTAATTTAAAAAATACCAAAAAAAAACTCCAATTAATCTTCTAACGTGACACTCAATCATTGTGACGCACAAATATATGCATTCTTCATAATTTTATTTAAAATCCATTAAATTAACCTACTTGGAGGGACAATTGTTACTTAACCATTGGTCAAACATCAAAGATTCATGGGCGGCATTAATTAAACGAAATTTCAGAAAATAATTACTGACAAATGCTTTTTTAATTATCTGTTTTCAATATTAAACATTTTACTTTTGTTTGAAGAATAATTTTTGACAGACATGGAACGAGAAGTACCGTCCAATTAAAGCCTTGAACAAGAGCAGGATTAGTGGATTATTATTGAGGGATAATAATTTGTCAGGTTTTTATTGTATAATAATGGTTTTTGTTTCCTTGTGTTCCGAGGGAGAAGGGAGAGATTTCTCCATACTCTTGATCATTTTTAAAAAAAAAAAAAGAAAAAAAAAAGACAAACTTCTATATGAAATATTTTACGGATCTAGAATTCATAAAATATGGCCCAGGTCCAAAATTAATACAGAGCAAAAAATTCTTAGGTCCCGTGCGAATCGAGTCGAGTCAAACATATATTTCCTACATATTTGTGCAAGACAGAACAACAAAATTTATTCTGAGATTTGTATTATTATAAAGGCAAACATGTGTTACTCTAAGTACATGTATGTGTTACTACAAGGAAGGATCCTTGAAACATGACATGTAGATCACAAGGAGAAACTCATAAACAGAGAGGAAAAAATTTCGTGAATTCTGTGCGGGTCGAATTGTCAAAAAAAAATTCTATTGAATTCCCACAAAGGGAAAATAAAGAGAACTCATTTCATAGATCCGTATTCTTATAAATAAAATGACGTGTGTCATTTGTAAGATTTTGCATGTGTTATTAAAATTAATGACAAATAACACATACTTATTTTTCACTACACATATATGATTGTAAGGTATTGAAAATTATGTTACTATACTGGCCAAAATGTGTCATTGTGAAGAGAAACATGTCTACGAATAAAACAACACTATCTCTATTTTCATCCGCTTTTCCCTCTGTTTTTTATTTATTTCTCCTTCTGGTTTGTGACCAACTGTCGTAAGTAAAGGCCAAAACAACCAGATTGCATCATTGAATTATTAAAAGTGTCTTTTGTTTTCATCATTACGTAATAACACATAATTTCCCTTACAATAACACATACTTATCTTTATAGTAGCACAACTTATGAACGAATTTCCTTTTTTGCCTTTGCGCGATTTAAGAAAAAATCTGGTTGACTCGATTCGACCTACATAGGATCCGATAATTTTCAACTCCTTCCTATTTTAAATAATATTTTAGGTGAAATATTTTAGAGGAAAGTCCCCTAAAAAAGACTCTTACCTATTTTTATAAAAAAAAAAAAACTTTTGTAGTGAAATGATCAGTATACTTTTGTTAAAAAAAAGTTTGTTTTTAACCCACATTGTCCACATGTTATTTGTTTTTGTTGGAATCCACTATCCACTTTTGAGGGTATACTAATATTTCATTTGAGTGATGCTCGACAGGTCTCATTTACTATATTATATAACAAAAATCATGAATTTGTAGAACTCTAACTCTATTTAAAAAATATGATCCAAATATCAAGTGAAGATTTGTCTTACGTATGAAATAGTCTCACATAAAATTCTCTTTTAATATAATAATTCTATGCATAATTAGTTTTTCTTATCTATATACATTAACATTAAATTATTGATTCATTATATATAAGATAAGGTTTAGTGTGTTGAAATTTTAATTATATATTACTTTCAAAATCACACACACACACACACACACACATATATATATATATATATATATATATATATATATATATATATATATATATATATAGTTTAGTGCCCGCGTGTTACGCGGTTTTCTAATTAAAAATTGCAACATTTTCAATAAATAATATATTTAATAATTAAAAATATAAATATGTACATAAATTCACTAAATATGAATTAATAATTTTTTAAGGTGTATATTAGTTAATTTTCTTAAACCTTGGGATAAGATTATTGAATCAAATATTATTTATCCATGTTAGTATGAAGTTGAAACCTACAAATCAAATGAAAATAAATCGACTAAGAAAAAACTAATAAATTAATACATGTAATAATTAAAAAAAAGTGAATGAATTATAATATAAAATACTTTTTCCACATAAAATATGTTAAGATATACATAAGAACAATTATAAAATAAAATTATTTATTAAGAAATTAATAATTGAATATAATTCACACTAGGATAAAATACATTTAGAATCAATATTTTATTTATCTTAAATTAAGTCAAACATTACAAAAATTACCAAAAAAAAATATAAATGAATAATATTATATAATTAAATAAAACATAAAATAATAAATATGAATTACACATTTTATAAAAATAACACATAAAAATGACATGTGTAATCAAATTTCTCATTAAATGACACATATGTTAAATTAACATGGAGTTGACACATCATTGAAAAAAAAGCTCCCTATCAATATATAGAGGGATATATAGGGGATGGGGGATTGGTTAGAATATACAAAAATAGAATTACACATAGGATTTATTTTTAGTTACATGTATGATTTATTTTTAATGACATGTACATCAAACTTCTCCTAGAATGACTCATAGGTTAAATCAATGTAGAGTTGACACATCATCAAGAAAAACTCCCTATTAGTAATATAGGGGATGTTTGTCAACATCAATAGTGTTGTTAGCTAAGATATTTTATGATATAAATTAATATATATGTATAATTAATTAAACTGAATATTTCAAGAAGAAAGAAAAATGAAGCTTAATTAAAAAAAATATTTGTCTTAAATTTACTAAAAAAATTCATGTAAAAACCAATTATTTAATGAAACAGGTGACAAAATACCCATTACATTAGTCAAAATAATATTGTGTCATGAGAATAACAATTATAAAATCAATGAAATTAAAAAAGATACACTATTTTAAAGTTAATAGGTTGATTAGAAAATTTTATATTCAGATTTTTCTCAAGTTAATGATTTATCATATCAATGTTATAAAATTAATAATTTATCATGTCAATGTTGTAAAATTAGAATGTATTTATTTAATTTTATACAAAATATTTAAATAAGATCACTTAAAAAATTAATTCAAATACTTTCGAATTAAATAATAATTTAGTTCATTAATCAGAAAATGTGGAGAGAGAGTGGTGTTGAAAATGGGAGTGAGCTGTTATTTTTTTTAAGGGATGGGGGTGAATTGTTATTGAAAGTGAAGAAAAAAAAGAGTGCTAGGGAAATGGTGTAGAAAATTATTGTAAAGAGGAGAGAGAGTGAGAAAAATAGGCGGGAACAGTTTTTACAAGAGATTATCCAGTTTTTATATAAGTATAGATTTATCACAAATTTGGATAGCGAAAATTATCTTTTTTTTCTTAAAAGTTTATGTAAAAAACCTTATTTGTTACAAGAATGAGTATTTTTAATCTTCTTTCACTTATGGAATTTTTTTATGAATGTGAGCAAAATATATAACACTTATCTCAAATTTGGATTAATTTTTTAAATGCTTTACCTATAAATAATGTCAAAATTTGAAAGATTTCTCTATACATGCATGCGAGAAATTAGAGTTTTACTTTGAAACAAAGGTGATAGGTTGAACAAATGCTTAAAAAAAAAACAAGTGGCATTTCTAATTAATTTTTTTTTTTTTAGAATAAGATAGAAGTTTTAGATTATATCTTAATTGTAGCTCTTTATTATAATTTTTAAAAAGTTTTCCTTTGGTCTCAATTTATGTTTCTCAATTTAAAGCCTATTTAAAAAAAATCAATTTAAGGTGAGATTATATATATTATACTTGACAGCCATTTTATTTTTTTAAATTAAAACCATAAAAAGTGACAAATAAATTTATAAAATTTGCCTTTGGAGGCATGATCGAGTGATAAGACATGTGATGATGTGGAAAAAGTGGGGATTTAATCTTATTGACTTTCTCATACAAGTGTTTATTGACTTTCTCCCATAAGTGTCTGCTACTCGGGCACATTCCTCAATTTATAATTCACTCGATTGAGGGGTCAACAGTACGGGGGGAATTTCTCATCTCTTATTACCTTTTTCTTTTTATAAAGTTGTTTTTTTCATATGACTTGAATATACAAAATTGTCACACCTTTAAATGAGAAAATAAATAAATTAAAGCATACCTTAAATTGAGTGAAGAAAATCTAGTCTCTAAGTACAACGCTTGTAAGTTGGAACCTGATATACAATTTTGATCTTGTTATGAAATTATTCTAAATATTTTTCTCAAAATTTGGTCAAATGTAAAATTTTATTGCAAAAGAATTTTAATAAAAAAAATTATCTCGCCCCTCATTATGTGATGAAATATTTTGAACATTAGTACTATATATAATTGTTCAAAATTGTTATTTTTATCAAGTGCATGATGATCATGAGTAAGGACATGTTTGGTTACGTTTATTTTAAATATTTTATAAGCTTTAACATTCTATAAATTGTTTCAAGAATTTATAAGGTCTAATAGAATCTCTTTGATAATTTAAGATCAAATTTTAAGACATCATCTAATCCCCCTGTTGAAGTAGAAAGCAAAGATCTCCAGCCGTAGGGTCAATTTTAGAAGAATTTACCTCATAACCATCAGATGGTTCACTTGAGGGATCAACAAGTTCTGAAGGATCAACTTCATTTTCAGAAGGTTCAGCTGATGTAACCATTGGAGCAACGTCAAGTCCAGCATCTGAATGATCAGTTTTATGTTTCTTCTTATTTCATTTCTTGACAAATTCTTCAAGTGTTATGTTCAGAGAATCATCAGAGTTGTGCTCAACTTCTTCACCAGAAGAGATTTCTTCTTCTCATTTCTCTGATTAACTTACAAGAACATGAATGGAGCTAGACGCAACACCATCATCATGTTCCTTCTTCTTCTTTCCAGAGTAATCCACCTTTTTGGCAATATTTCTTTGTGAAATCCTTATTATTCCCCATTTTCGCATCAAATGAGGACTCCTTTTTTTTCTCTTTCCTTTACGAGCAACCTTTCTCAGTTTCTCCCCCAGCCCTTCAGACTTAGTTGAATCATTTTTCTCATTCATAAAAATTTCCTCATAAAGAGGTTCAGTTGAAGCGTTCTTAGTAGTTGACGGATGACTAAGACTATTAAACTAATTAATATCAATTTTCTCAACCCAACCAAAATTTTAGGATAAATAATTAAGGTGTTTAACAACTTAAAAGCCTCAATTAGTCTTCCATATCCGTGCCAGAGATTCATGAGTAATTGGAAAGGTTTAAAGGATATGTTTATCTGAGGAACTAAGCATTGGGTTTGAAGTAGAAATTTCAGGATTAGTGTGTAATTGAGTTGGGATTTCAGTGTTTGAAGTAGGGTTTTGTGAAAAATTGGAAGGGGCTAAGTGTTCTTCAACATACTTAGATAAATCCATAGGAATTGAACCAACAAAGATTTTAGGAGGATAGTTACCACGGATATTCACAATATTGTTGAAGACATCATGAACATAAACTTCTGATGTATCTTCCGACAGATAAAGGGAAAACGGATGAGGAGGATGAACATATGGTGTCGCTTCACCAGTTGAACAAACATTGCTTGAAACATTCCGGGCTGAAGTGCTTGAAGTCATTTTAGCAAGAATTGAGAGAGGATTTTAGTCGATTGGAGGCGATGAAACACAATTTTCAGCATGAGTTTCAGGTGAAGTTGATGTTGAAGAAGTAGCACCTAGTATGAATAGGATAGTGAGTGAAATAACTAGTGGGGAGTTAGAGTGTGTTCAACAAAGGTGAAATCTTTCTCATTGACTAGTTTGTTCTCAGTTATACACAAGTTATATATGCATAATTGGTTACCAACTAGAAACACCACTAAGATTACTGAAAATCAGGTTGTTTTGATGTAAAGAATAGTGGTGACGAGGAATTTCAATATGGGAAGAGCAATTTTCAATCACAACATGAGGTTTGCATGAAATATTAGTGAGAGGGTGGACTTCTTTACCCCTCTATGATTAATGATCTTTTGCATGATTTGAACATTGAGAGAAAGCCTGTTGAAATGCTAAGTGGTGTGATACTAGATTTGGGAATCTTTCGTGTGTTGCTAAGAGGAAACATGATGGTTGACTTACCACTGCCTAGGGCTGAAAATGAAGAGCAACAAGTTGCTAAAAATGTTCAAGAACCAGAACCAGTTGGATCTGCTATACCTGTTGTTAATGCTGCTCATAATGTTGATCATTTTGATGATCACATTGATCTCAGTAATTCTCCTATTCATTCTGTTACCATTTACAGGAATTTCATACTTCAACAAATTAAAAATTTGCAGGACCAAGTTAATGAGCTGCTAATGATGAAGACCTTTGAGAAAGGTTGTTTTCTGCTCTACCATGGGAAGTAGTACCTGAAGTTCCTGCTACTATTGTTGATGCTCCTCCAATCGTACCTGAAGCTGGAGATGTGAATGAGAATGTAGGAGAGCCCGACTATACATTTAGAAATGAAATGTTGCCAGAGGCAGATTCATGGGCTGGGCTGACCGGGCTCAAGCCCACCCCAACCCTTCTCCAAGTTCTTTGTATTATATATGTAATTAATTTGGATTGTTATGGTTTTAGCTCAGTCTATTTAAATTCAATTTGTTTCTAACTTAATTAATTTTTTTTTTTGAAATAGAAAATACCCAAAATCAACACACTAATTTAACACAAATCTCAATCTTTTTTATATATTAATTAAGTACAATCCACATATTTAATTAATTAACTTAAAACAAAAAATACTATGTAATCTAAACTCACTTATAGATTATTTTTACGTCGTGTTGTGTAAACAAATTGCATATTTCAACAAGTTGCATGATTTTAAAATACACTATGAAGTGCACGGTGCACCTAGTGCATATAAGACTTAGCCTTATTAAAATTATGTTTTCTAGTCCACCCCTCTATCAATTTCTGAATCCGCCCCTAGATGTTGTTGTGAATATTGTTGCAGATGATGAAGTTGATATGAAGAGCTTTATGTTGATCTCCCATGATCGTTGAAGAGAGAGTTAGTTTTATGATTAAAAACACATGAGAATTTGAACAAGTTTGGGGGAGCATGTGCAAGCCTTGATGAAGTTATAATTGATATCCATCCGTTTAATAACCTCCATCTCAATGAGTTTTTTCACTCGTGGTTATTTGACTTGGTTAATGTTTTTACAATACATCGAGAGTGATAGAGTAATTATTTCCCCTTTTATGTTACTTCAAGTGTTTTTTTCATTTCAAGTAACAATAGATTGTTTTATTGTGTATGTTAGATCCAGTGGGGATTAATTTCATACGCATAGAATATATCAACTTTGGTAGTTTAGGAATACACTTAGCCTTTAGATCAGAAACTTTGTTTTAGATATTGATTTGTTATGAGAAGATTCAGTCTGTGAATCATTCTCACTCCTTTATATTTGATACTCAGTTTATAATGAAATTTTGCCTTGGTTCCCATAAATTTTATTATAGTTTGTATAGATTTTAAATCCATTGCAAATTATGTTTAAGTCTTCCGTTGTTTAAATCAATATTGTTTTACAACATTTCTAATCTTACGCACACACTCAGTTTTACAAATTCATGGACAAATGTTTGATATATGAATTGAAGAAAATGCCTCCGATTTTGCTCGAAATTCTCCTTTTGCAACCATTTAAAAATTCAATATTTGCTATGAAGAAATAAAAAAACTCGATCCTTAGACAAATAAATATATTTTCAACTTATCCAAAGGTTTAAATAATTACTCAACCAAAAATTGGAATTTCTTTTTTATTCGAGCATGGGAATTGGGAAGTAGTTCAAATGGTTGGATATTGCAGATAAACCCTCCTGTGAATTCTCATTATCATCACACCTCAAATTTAAACCACACACCCAAACCCTTGGCATTTCCCACCCTCCAAACCCCATAGAAAGACTGAAACAGAGAAAAAGAGGGTATCAAATATGGCTGTTTTCGTTGCGGCATCTGTTTCAAAGGGCCTTGCATTTCTATCCCATTTCTCCAGCGCTGCTGATACCACTAGCCAGAATGTGAATCCATCATCAACCTCGCTCAATTTCCCCTGCAGCCTCTCCCATGGCTGTTCATCCAAACCCCCAATTTTCTTGAGCGCCCCAAAAGTGTCGATTTCGAGCAATAGCAGCGCCATTAAAACTGATGATGATGGGGTCGATGATCAGTCTTTGTTAACTGATGATTCTAAACAACCCCGGGTGTGTTTCTCCTCTTTTTTCTATTCTTGATGGATTAATTGGAAATTCTCTGTTTCATTCTGTGTTTGAGGAAACGTATATATAGATTGCATTTTGATGGTGTTGAGTTCTTTGGTGTGGGATTTTTTCTGTATGATTGAGGTTTTTTTAGGCTTGTAGTTGGCTAGAAAAATGGAAAATATGACTGGATTGTGATTAATTTTTTCTAAGGACTTGTAATATAGGTAGGGGATTTATGCAATATAAAGTGTTTTAACTAGGCTTTATAACTATTGGAAAGCCAATTATTTGTTCATGCAACCCAATTTAATTGACTGAATGATGTAGTATCAGGTTCTTGAAAAATTCTATTTATTATTTTATACCAAGAATATTTGCAAATGACAAAAACTCATATGAGACGGGGTATAACTTAGCACAAATCACACCCACCCCTCCCAAAGGGTTAAAGCGTCAATGTCCAATTTATACTCCGTCTCACCGTGAGCCCATCTCATGCAAGTGTGTCTCTTTGCAAATTGGGCTGGTGAAAAAAAAAATGATGTTGGCACTAACCAAGGATATGAAATGCACATCTGGGGTTTGTACATTGAATGGCCACTATTAGCTCGAGCCTTTTTTTTCCCTCGAATTTAAGCTATAACCACCTAATGAAATGAAAGCAATGTAATTCTTCCTTCATCAGTGCCTCTTCTGCAATCTTGACCAATCATATTGTGATTTATATGCCTATGCCTTTATAGTTTTCATAGCATCAAAGAGGTGAAGTAATAAAAAATTCACTCAGCTGTATCCAGTAAATCAAGAGGTGAGCATAGAAAGCTGTGTTTGGTTTAGATAGTAATGCTATAGTAAGAGAGTTTTAGGCTCGCTGGATATTGCCAGCTTGCAGAAGGCACATAGAGCTGAACAAGCATGAATATTTGCCGAGGATTAAAAAATTAGATATGTTCTGGGGACCAGTACAATGCTACTTTGAGTATTGATTTAAAAATCTAACAGCAGAGTTTGTGTTAATCCTGGAATAATACTACTGAATTTTATCCGGTTGATTGAAATATGAAATGCATCTGACTCTGTCCCGTTTTATTTTGGATCATCATTATGATGCCTGTTTTAGTCAACAAAAGCTGAATCTACAGGGAAATTGAGAGCTAAACTAATTCTTTTGACGAATAAGTGGTTTTTTTTTCTTTCCAAATTTGAGAATTATTTTAATTTAGTAATTTCATTTTCATTATTAGCAATAATTGTATCTTTATTTATGTATTTCTGCTCTAAAATTTCATTCTTATCTTCTCATCAATGTATTTTTTTTCATATTTTAAATCCAAAATATTTTCCATCAATCTTCAGTCCTCTAATTCTATATTCATACTTTACTTCTTTGTTTTTATCGTTTAATTTATGTATGTAAACATGTATATTATTTATTCTAATAATATTGTTAACTGGACCTACTAAATAAAATATTTTATGCATATATTATATTATTATCAATATATCTTATTTTTATATTTATATAATATGTTATTTTATTTTATGCCTATAATAATTATTTGGACCCCCCTGTACTAAATTTCTTCGCCCGACACTGATTGTGAAGGTTACTGTTGAGAGTTTCTCCTTGCTTTTATAGACATCTTCAGAAACAGGATAATAGTATTTGCTATGTCTTTGCTGAGCTTCTGTCTGTTAGATTAATATGCTGCTGCATGTATATATTACTTACACAATGTTGTTGGCATGAATATTTATCTGAAACATATGTAATAAAATCTGACTAGATATATGTATTTGAGTATATTTATTCATTTTCTGATTGATTTTGCAAGCTTCTTACCTATTCCTTTTTTATGCAAAGAAGTAGAGGTCTGCTGATTGGAAAGCAGCAAGAGCTTACCATACTAAGGGGGTCGTCTATGAGGGAAAAGTTGAAGGATTCAATGGTGGTGGCTTGTTGATCAAATTTTATTCACTTGTTGGTTTTCTTCCCTTTCCACAGTTGAGCCCCTCCCATTCATGCAAAGGTAATAAAACTCTGGCATTAAGGTGATGTTTGTTTTGGATTTTAAGTGGTTTTTAAAAACCGGTATTTGAAATCTAGGGGATTTTGAAATCTTGATAAATAGTAGGTGTATGTTTGTTTGGGATTTTGAGTAGGGTGAGATTTAACTTTATGTCAAATCAATGTGTAAGAGTGAATTACGTTGTATTATTATATTTAAATTATAGCCCCTTCATAATATCTTCCACAATGGTACTGTTGGCTTGTCAACTCTACTTTTGGTGCAATTATGAAATTTAGTTTCTTATTTTTAAATAAAGTTGATAATGTTAAGTAGAATATCTACTTTAAGATTGGAATTTCAAAGAATCCATGAAGTAAGCTTTTTGAAACATCAACAGTTTGACCTTGATTGAAAGGGTGCACTGCTTAGTGATTACAGGCATGGAAATTAAGTAAGGATTTAAGTTCCACTTTATAGGATTAAAATAAAGTGTTAAAATATTTTGGCCCATAACTTTCACCAACTTTGGTCTGCTAACTTTTTCGACCTTGAAATTCTTCCCTTAAGTTACCAAATTCCACGTTTTCGTTCTTTAAGCCAGTTAAAAGGACAAAAAAGCTGAATTTGGTAAACTTAAGGATATTTTTCAAAGTTGAAAAAGGTTTTAGCAGACTAAAACAAAAAAATTGGTGAAAATTAAAGCCCCCAAATTAAATGGCAATAATTTTCAGGAAACTACTCTCTGCCGCCATATATTTTGTAGATACTAAATAATTTGCAAATCACCTATGAAAGTTAGTTCTATTTGGGTCTCATATTTTTTTCTCAATGTATTTGCGTAAACTTTGCCAATTTTTTCTTGAGCATAACTGCATAATTTAGCTTTGCACAGATTGCCTTATGCTCCCTGAATCAGTTGGACAGACTTCAGTGTATAATTGGGCTTTCATTGAAAGTATGAGATGACAAGTTTTTTTTTTTTTTTTTTCACTTTTTTCTGTTCAACATATTTTTTGTCAGGACAACTTTGTCCAAGTTGTGACAACACGCTTATTTCTCCAGCATAGGGTTGCATAAATCTTATTATATTTGCTTTTCTAATATCCAAAATCTCCCCAACTTTTTCCTGCCCAATATTGTAGTGTGACGAAGTTTCACTTTCTTGCCTAGCTATTTTGTGTCATTGGCTTCATTGATCATGCTCTTGATTAGTCAGTCTATGCCAATATTAGAATGATATTTTTGTGTTCTAATGTTATATCATTATGCAGAGCCTCAGAAGTCCATCCAAGAGATTGCAAGAGCTTTAATAGGTTCCTATATTTCTATGAAGGTATGATGTTTTTATTGATGTAATACGCTTCCTTTTTATAACATGATGCTAAATAATATTGCATCATAAAGGAAATAAGGTTACTAAAGAAAAATCTCAAATACTGTCACAAAAACTTTAAGGAAATAAAGATACTAAAATGTGAAATATGGGGAGAGAAGCTGGTTGTTATAAGGTGTACAATATTGAAGAACCTTTTGGCATAACTGCTACAGACCAAAAGAAATATACTAAACAGAAAGATAGTATTTTAGGTAGTATTTAAACTATCGATAGCATTCATGACAAAGGTATTATCAAATCAAAATCTTTTGATCCACATTTCAAATTGTGTCATGACCATATTGGAAAATTATGTAACACGACTCATATCTAATTATTATTATTATTATTTTTTCTGAATGAAGCATTCATTTTGTATGAGAGCAATCCTCAATAGATATAAATCCAACGAGCCTTAGGCATTGTTGAAGACCCCCGAATGTTACTGTGCATTAGAATGAATAGGATAGATGCATTTTTATTGCTGAGCATAAACCTGGTCTTTTGTGCTTTATGAGATTGGAACATCAAATGAAGACTTTCAATGGAAACAAAATTTTAAGAAAGTTAAATGATGGATGAACAAGATTACCTAGGGGAGCCACATTTGTCTTTATTTGATTCAGTTGACTGCAAAAAGAAATTACACAACAGGAATAGGTCATGTGGCTTGTAAATTGATTATGAATTTGTTAGAGTAATGCGATTGAAAGCTGTTATTAGCATAAGAAAAGAGTTTAGATCCGAAAAGGCTGGATTCTCTATCAGTACCTGCAACTGATTAGCGAATGTTTACAACTGCTGCAACTGAACTAGGAAAGGTTAAAATTTTCCAATTTAAAACTCTCCCAATCTTAAATAAAACAGAATTTATCCCCTGAAATCACTGAATGTAATAGTTACTAAGCCTTCTATATAATTGGATTTTTTCTCAATTAGAGAAAATATTCTCACAATTTTGATTACCAAAGTTGTTCTAAATAAGTACACTTAGATTCCTCCATTGGTGTTTCATCTCGTAATCCAAAACTTGCATTACATGCCTTGTATGTGTCAGTGATGTCATTGCCACATATTTATTGGTGATGTCATTTAATACGGATGGCTTCTATACGTAATACAGGAATATGAGATGAAAAACTATTTTTGACTAGAGGATCTCATGTGGAATTAATAGTAATTTGTTTAAGGAATAGACTTCTATGCACGAGTTGCACCGTACAACTTACGTGTATTTTTAAATGGTATTATTTGTATTACTAAAAGGTATTAGTTGGTCAGTGTTAGTCGTTTTCACTGAACAGTATTAGTTGTTTTCATTGAACAGTATTAGTTCTCAATGTTGGTTGCTGTCCCCTCTAGGTGATTCAAGCTGATGAGGAGAACAGGAAGTTGATATTTTCAGAAAAGGAAGCCAGCTGGCATAAGTACTCGCCTCAACTAACTGTGGGGACCATTTACGAAGCTAGGGTAGGATCTGTAGAGGATTATGGTGCCTTTGTTCATCTACGCTTTCCAGATGGTATATATCACTTAACACTTTCAGTTTTTCATGCAATCCTGCTTTGCCTGATATTTTATCTTCTTGTTTCATATATTTACAGGCTTACACCACATAACAGGACTAGTGCACGTTTCAGAAGTGTCATGGGATTTAGTGCAAGGCGTGAGAGACGCGTCTTAACCGAGGGCGATGAAGTGAGAGTCAAAATTGTTAACATAGATAGGTAATTCTGCAATTATGCTGTTTTATTTTTGTTCTGTACATGATTGCACACACAAGTAGATAAAACTATATATGTCTTTCTCTAATTTAAAATTGGGGTTTATATCATTTTGCCACCTGCACTGTACCTTTTATCAAACTGGTACCTGTACATTTTTTTAGTGGCTTTTTCCGGCCAAAAGTCGAACACGAGACTTGCATGCTGTTTTTTCAGGGGTATATCCGTACATTAAAGATTAAATGCATTGGTTTTATCATGGTTTTGGGTTTCTTAAAGTATTTTAAGTGGTAAGTGTACTACTATGTAGTACTCTTATGTATGCAGATGTAATATTAAAGAAGGGAGAAGTGGCTTTTAAATACTTTATTGTCCTTGCATTATTCTTGAGTAGATGAATATACCCCTGAGATACACGAATGCAAGTCAACTGTTCAACTTTTGGACTGAATAAACCACTAAAACTTAGCACAAGTTGCAACTGAAGTCAATCCCCAGTAGTAGAGGATTCCATCGGGAAAAAAAAAAGTACAGGCACCAATTTGATAAAAAGGGTATAGTACAAGTGGCTTAATGTTATTATCCCTTTTAAAATTCGATATATCCGTGGTACCATGAGCTTATTTCATGTAAATTGATTTAGTGACGTGTATATGACTAGGCCATTTTACACAGTTGAAAGAGACGTCACACACGTGAATTTAGTAGAGGTCTTGAGTCAAATACTGGAGGGATCTTACTTTTTTTTATTCTTGTACAATTGAATATATCAATTGCATGTGTGTGCATATGTATACATTATGTATATTAAAAAAAATTTATGTGAAACTTGGAACATGTTGCAGGGAAAAGTCGCGGATCACATTGTCGATAAAACAATTGGAGGAAGATCCACTTTTGGAAACTTTAGACAAAGTCATTCCTCAGGTTTGGTTAATTTACTTATTCTGCCAAGCGATTTTTGGAATTAATGTACTTATGATCTTTATATTTGGCAGGATATTTCTTCAGATCCTGATGCCTTAAATGCAAGCAATCATTTTACTATAGAACCTCTACCTGGGCTTGATGCAATTATAGAAGAGCTATTGAAGGAAGATGGGTATGGTTAGAATTTATTTTTAATACGTATGGTTAAAATGCAAAAGTTATGATTACATTCACCCCTAAACTACCTTAAAATGATGAATACACCTACAAACAAACTGAGCCTTTGATCCCAAATAACTGGGGTAGACTACATGAACCTATAATAGAATCATGTCGAGTCGCGTGCACGAATGAGGAACGCCCCAACGAAATTCAATAATTGGTTCATGTCATGGTTATGTGACAAAGTTTTACAATGGCTGTCACAAGCATACCGCAACCCTCCTCCTATATCCTGGCTTGGGACAGGCAGGGGTAACTCCTAGCGGAGTTAAAAAAAAAGGGGTGGGTGTATTTAACAAAAAGGTGGGTGCAAATATCTGTGGTCTATAATATTGAGTAAGTTTTAGGTGAACCTTGTTCACAATATGAAATTTATATCATTATACTTATAAATTAATATCATGACATTAAATATTTATTTGTAAAAGTAAAGGTATTAGTTTATAAATGAAATGATATCAATTACATACGTGAACAAGTTTCACATGATAGTTTGTGTATAATATTTGGTTTCTTGAATTCTAATAACCATATTGAGACTATTTTTTTCTCTTTTTGATGATTTCGTCTATGCTATTATTTACCTATAATTATTCTAATTGAACACCAAAAGACCATGAGATCTTGATAAAAATTGGATCTTGGGGGGTGTTTGGTTCAAAGTTCCTCAATGGGAACGGTAATGAGAATGAATGTGGGTAATTGTGACTGTTGATGAGAATAAAAGATTATTAATTCACCTCATACTTTGGGTATGGGTAATAAGACTTTAAATATGTTAATCACTACCCCATTTTGATTAACTACCTCTCCTCTTGTAACAATTTTCCTCAATTATTTCTCAACCAAATATCATTTTTCGTCTAATTTATCCCAAAATTAGAGCAAAACACTCACAATCTAACCACGATTAGGATAACCCTTCCTCCAACATATCCCTTTTATTATGTAACATAGAGAGAAGAGAGATTCTCGTTACAATTACCATTGAAGATTCTGAACCAAGAATTTGAGGAATCCTCATTAGTTTTTCTTTGCACTACAACAATAATCCTACTGATTGCAATCTGGTGATGGTTTTCTTCTTTTCATCTTCATGAAAAGTTAGTTTATATGGCTTTATGTAACGTCTCCGTACTTAATACATGCCATATATTTTGTTTGTGCTTGTGC
This sequence comes from Stenogyne calaminthoides, assembly GCA_037126765.1. NCBI lineage: Eukaryota > Viridiplantae > Streptophyta > Magnoliopsida > Lamiales > Lamiaceae > Stenogyne > Stenogyne calaminthoides. The sequence continues at coordinate 46,566,266 of JBBCBC010000003.1, forward strand.
TGTTCAGCATTAATAGTGTGAAAATCAGTCGGCAAGGATTTGAGAAACGCGTGGTCTCTCAAGATTTGCAGCTCTGGCTTTCAAATGTATGATCAAACTAATAGTTTTGCATATGCTGATATTTTTTTCTACATTTCAGTTTGATTAGATTATAATGCACTAATCCCAATTTTCGATTTCTGGCAATCTTACAGGCGCCACCTACTGGTGATCAATACACTCTACTTGCTCGAGCAGGTCGACAGGCAAGTATTTTGCCACTTATCCCTCTCTTAACTAAAGGGATAAATTTGTCGCAAACTCTGTTATGAACAGGTTTTATAGTATGAAACTGGATTCATTCGGTAATATCGCTACTCTTGTAAACTATTATCATAACATTTTACACATACAAACATGCCGAACTGTATGTGGTATTAGTTTATAAGAATGAAACGTTATGATATTACTAAATGAAAGTTTCATATGGTGAACAAGTTTCACTATAGACTGACTCATCTGTCCAAACTCTCCTATGAACAAGTTTCATAGTCTGAAACTGGATTCATCCGGTAATACCACTACTCTTATAAACTAATGTCATAACATTTTACGCATTGCAAACATGCCGTATTGTGTGCGTTATTAGTTTACAAGTGTAATGGTATTACTGAATGAATGTTAAGGTATTACTAAATGAAAGTTTCACATAGACTGATTCTAAATTTGTGGTTTGGGGTTTGATTAGGTGCAAGAAATACAACTGACGACTTCACTTGATCAAGAGGGAATTAAGAGAGCATTACAGCGAGTTTTGGAACGTGTTCCCTAATCAAGCTAATAAGAGGATACAAGATTTTTTGTGATTGATTTTGCATTTTACAGAGCTTCAATGGAGATCACGTTATCAATTAACACATGTACATAGTTTGTAGGCTACATGGAAGTTATATTTTGGTTGTCATTATTGGAAAAGCAGTGATTTCATATATACTGGGATGAGTTGTACAAGTGAATATTTTGTTTGTTTTTCCAAAAAAAAAAAAAAAAGATACGACCATTATTTTACAAGACAACTTAAGTGAATATAACAACTATGAAGTAATGCATTAGGTGTCCTCTGATAAATGTATCAGTTACCTGAGTGATTTTATGGGACGAAGTAAGTATTATATATGTGTGTAAGATGTTTAATTTCATCTCTTTATTAAATCAACACATTTAATCTAATTAATGAACAATTAAATGTTGGTCAATCAAGTAATCGTTCACTATGTTTGTTTCTAGCGTGGGAAGTAGCTTTCAGAATTTTAAATCTCAAATCCTTGTTTGTTTAACAGAATTTTGGTATGGGATTTTAAATCCTCTTATAATGCACATATCTTAATTTTTTTAAACACAATTATTCAACATATCAATCAATACACATTCATTCAATCATTTCAACACTATTTTTTTCAATATAATATTTCTCCTTCATCTACTTTTTTAAAATTCTACCTTATCGAATCCTTCAAAATTTATACTCACAAACATATACAAAATTCAAATACACCTTTTAGGAGTTGTTTGTTTATGGATTTGAGAGGATTTCACATCCTATAAGGTGAAATTTGAAGTAAAGTAAAATGTGTATTTAAATTTTATATATGTTTGGGAGTATTTATTTTGTAGAATTTAATATGGTATGATTTTAAAAAGCAAGTGATAAATGATTGATTGTGTATTAAAAATTATGTGTAAAATAGAAAAGGAGGAGAGAGAGTATTGAGTTGGATAGATAATTATAATTAAGAAGTGTTTGATAGATTATTGATAGTGTATTGAAAATTGTATTTAAAAAGAGTAAAATATGTGTATTATAAATTTATAGAATAGAAATTTAGAGGACTTAAAATTAAATATTCAAATCAAAATAAAAAAAATATTAGGATTTAAAATTCTATAAAAGTGATTTCCCACATAATAAATAAAAATTCAAATACACCTTTTATTAAAAAAGAAAAAATCATATGGGGCCACATAATAAATAAAAATTACTTTATTCGAAATCCTCCTTTCAGAATTTTAATCCCCTAAAAATTAGAAACAGAGAACCCCTAAACATATTTCTAATTTTAGATCAAATCTCAATTTAATCTCAACCTTTTAAGATGTTATGTAAATTCACCTCCTCATTTTTTCAAGTTGATATAGATTTTAAAACTTCGATCAGTTAATGTTGGGTTAGGTCTCATGTATACCTTAAATAAGATTTGTGTCTTTCATAAGACATTTTAGAATCGTGAACTTGTTATCTTTGAAAAATTTTAATTTATTTACCTTTGAATAAATGCGTGTAACTAATTTTTCATATTAATAATTGCATGGTTCAATGTATATAAGTTGCACTTTTTAGTGTAACAAGTAATACAATTCTAAAATCTTTCTATGAAAGTCTTTTGGTCTGGACACCGGATAAAGATTTAGCCTTAATGTTGACGATGAGGAGTTTTTGCGGTGAGACCACATTAAAAATATAAATCAATTAATCACAAGACAATAAATTCCGAGTTTAAATAATTAAAATTACATTTAAATTCATAATTTTAAATTTTAAAGTCCATCCAAAAAATGAGAATATATGGCATTCTCCTGAAACGTGAAAAAAATTACACATATGTTCATTGCCCAGCTTGGTTTAATTATCACTTTGAAGGTAAAAGATATCGCTTTCTGAAACAGTATATATATAAAAAGATTATACAGAAAATCTAAGTGATACATTTTACTTTTCAAGACATAAATCTTGAAAACTGATATTTTTATCCCCGTTGTTCGGAATATCTTTCAATTTCACACATATTTTGAAAAAAAAAAAATTATATTATTTACAGCAAGTAAATATCATTTATGATATTAGACCTTTTTAACTAGGATATTTATTAAAATTTTCCTTAGATTATAATTTATTAATGAAATATAATGGGGAGATAAGAAAAGATAAAATGTGGGTTTAAATTCACAGCTCAGCGTGTGAATGACAAAATTTAAAATTGCAATTGTAACCGTCATAAAGTGGTCTTATCTTTGTAAATATGCATGCAAAATGTCACCTACTTGTTTATGAATTTTGTGATGCTTTTTGGGCACATTTGCTTATATAGCTGTCAGTATCCTTGTTTTGGCTCACGCCTTCCTTACCACCTTTCTCATTATTTCTCCTCAAAAAACGACATAACCAACAATCACTACTAATCTGCATATCTTTCTCTTTTCTTTATCGCAAATTCTCATTTTCGGAGTTGCAGATGATTCGGAAGTGCGCCTCTCGTTGTTTTTGCGTTGTTCTTTAGCTGCGTCCGGAATTTCGATCGGGAAACAACACACTTTCTCTCAAGATTTTGTTGTGATTTAAGGTAAGATTGGTTCAATCTTCTGATAGCAGATACTTGTCCTCTTTAGTTAATTTGTCATGGATTGTTTCTTCTACTTTTGTAATGTATACTTGTGTGTGTTTATAATAGCAGCAAATCTTTTTTCTATTTGGGGCTACTTTAGTCGATTTAGTGCCATACAAAAGAAGTGCGTAAAGATTGTGGGCTGATAGGGATGAATGTAAAGATCTGAGCAGATAATTAGGTGCAATTTTAGTATATGGTGAATCACAAACTGTCATGTGAAATTTATTCATACTATTAAATTGATATCATTGTTCTTATGAATTAATGTATGTAGCATTTAGTGTTACGATATCAATTTATATGTGTAATGATATTAATTGATAAGTGTTATGGTATTAGCTTATAAGTGCAAGAGGCAGTGACAAATAAGAAAAACAGACTTATACCTTATTTCTCGATTTATTAATTTTTGAAAACATTGGTTCTCGAATTTAAGCCTTCAACTTTTAGGCTCCATTTGGATGGATGGATATGGAAATCCATGCATTTCACACACAAATTATACTCTTCAATGAATTTACAAATACTTAGATAGAGAGTTTAGGGAAGAGAGTGAAGGGGGGAGAGGAAGGGAAGGGGTAGAGATGAGGAAATTTCGAATGACTAGATTTTGATGAGGATTTGAAATCCTTCCATTTTAAACTAAACTCTCAAATTTAAGAATTTGTAAATTCTTTAGAGTGATGATTTATGTGAAATCCATGGATTTCAAATACATCCATCCAAATGGAGACATTTTTATTGAATTCGAGCTACAATAGATAGTTGATAATATATTAATTTGACATTTAAATTCATATAATATGAGGCAACATATATATATATATATATATATATATATTCCCGCGCACATAATCTTTAAATAAAATATTAATTAATTAAGTTCAATAAGTATTGAGGTACAAATATTTTTTTACATTTTAGTAATGAGTCACTCTCCTGTGCACCACATGCACCAATCCAAATTGTCTTCACAAGAGGGTGTCTTCACAAGAGAACTGAGGAAATTAAATTCAGATAATTAATATATAGTGTTTCAATCCAAATTTGTGTATTAAACTACTAAGCAGTGTACATAATGAAGAAGAAAAATCAGAGTATTGTGGGTTAAGTGGATTTAGGAATATTAGCTTATGTTTTAAATTTCTGGTTTGCAGCAATATTGGAACCATTTAATTTAAGAGTTTCGTAGAAATTTAAAAGATAAGCACAATCCTACTCAATCTTGCCACATTAGTTATTAGTTGTTTGTTCCAATCAAACATAATAGGCAAAAACTCGTATTAAACGGTCTCATATATAAGATGAGTTACAATTTAGTACAAATCAATACTCATCCTTTCAAAATGTTAAAATGTCAATGTCCAAATTATGCTCCGTCTCCCCGAAAAACTCGCTTTAGACAGCCTCATATATAAGATGAAGTACAATCTAGTACAAATCAACACTCACCTTTCAAAATGTCGTGAGACCGTTTCACTAAAGTGTGTCTCATCATAAAAAGCTACGATGTATCACTGGGACACAGAACTTAAGATTAGGAACATTAAAAGCTAGCCCCAAATTATGCTTCAATATTAGAACCCTGCCCAACTCTCTTTGCAGAAAGAAAATAAAATTCCATGATGCTAAATAAGTGAAGATCATCATTGATATATAGCCCACATAAATAGTGGCCGATCTATGTGTAATGCTGGGTACACAAATTGAAATAAATTATATTATTACGTATTACTAATTAAAGGCAAATTCTCCTATGCACCACATGCATCAATAAAATTGGTGCAATTTAATTTTAAAAGTTTTTTTTCTAAATTTTTTTAGTTTTTTTTTTTTTCTTTTTTCAGTTTCGATTTTTTTTTAACTTTAATTTCAGTTTTAGATGTTTTTTTAATTTTTAAATACCCGGCCCGAGTGGTTCATGGTTCACTCGGCCCAAGTGGTTCATGGTTCACCCGCCCGAATGGTTCATATATGATTTAGGGTTCACTATTTAGGAGTTAGGGTTTAGAGTGCACCAATTTGGACTGGTGCATATGGTGCACAGGAGGGTGACTCTATTCCTAAATCCACTTAACCCACAATACTCTGATTTTTCTTCTTCATTATGTACACTGCTTAGTAGTTTAATACACAAATTTGGATTGAAACACTATATATTAATTATCTGAATTTAATTTCCTCAGTTCTCTTGTGAAGACACCCTCTTGTATTCTCATCGTTATTTTCAAAATCCACCAAAATCCCACTATAATACTTTCACTCTATTACATTTTCTATCATACATTTTCGATAAAACATCTTTATTTTCACAATATAGTCATCTTATCATCACTTACTTTTTTTCCTATTATTTTCTCAAATCTACCATACTAAATCTTATCAACACAATAAAAGTCAAATTCACCTTTTCACTATTCAAAGATTTTTCAATCATGATTTTCTCAATCCCCTACAACCCAAACAATGTTTATTCTAGCTCTTGATATGATTCTTTTTTACCGTGAAAATTTTCTATTTTGCAACAAGAATTCTTTCTCAATAAAGAAATATACTCTGCTTTTCTTCTCATATATGAACTGCTATTAGTTCAGTAATACACATATTTGGATTGAATCACTATATATACTGATTATCTGCATTTAATTTCCACAGGACTAAAAACTGGTGCAGAATGAGTCCCTCTTATATTCTCATCATCATTTTGCTTTTCACCTCTTGCCATCCTCTAAATGGCAACATGGAATTGCTGAAAGATCTCAGAAACTCATTAATCACAAATACAAGAGACCCCATTTCAAGCTGGTTTAATCCCCAAATTCCACCTTGCGACTGGGCCGGGATTAAATGCGAAAATCTGCAAGTAGTTCAAATTGAAATCTCATGCTCAGTTGCGCCTCTGAATCTTCCGTTTCCGAAGCTCATTGCTGAATTCAAAGCTCTCAAACGCCTTAACCTCAGCCAATGTGCATTTGTGGGCGAGATTTATCCCGAGTTTTGGGATTTGGACAATCTGGAGATTCTTGATCTTAGTGGCAACAGATTATCTGGAATGATCCCACCAAGCATAAGCAAGCTGAAGCAACTGAGACAACTCGTTCTTGATGACAACAATTTCTCGGGGATGTTACCTTCTTCACTCAGCGAGCTCAGTGAACTTAAGGAACTCTCTCTATGTTCAAATTCATTCACTGGAAATCTCCCACAAGAGCTTGGAAACTTACAGCAGTTGCAGTCTCTCGACATCAGTAACAACTTGTTTTCCGGAAATGCCCCTCCAAGTTTAGCCAATCTTACTGATCTTATGTTCTTCACTGCTCGGATGAACAAGTTCTCCGGGGTTTTATTCCCAGAAATAGGAAAATTAAGAAAGCTTCGCATTCTTGATCTTTCGTGGAATTCGTTTACTGGAGATATACCATCTGGAATTGGCGATTTGAAGGACCTCTCAGTTCTTAATCTCCAGAACTGCGCGTTTACTGGGAATGTTCCGGAAGAAATTTCGAAGCTAAGCGAGTTGAGTTACTTAAATTTAGCACAGAATGACTTTGGTGGAGAATTACCTTCCATGGGGAAGCTGGTCAATCTTGTTTATTTTATAGCTTCAAACTCTAGATTAAAAGGAAGGGTACCTTCAGATTTAGGTGGTTGCAGTAAGTTGAAGATCATAGACCTCTCTTTCAACTCATTATCCGGCCCATTACCAATAAGCCTCTCCGGATTAGAGTCGATCGACTCGTTTCTCGTCGGGGCAAACCGGTTATCAGGACCCATACCAGATTGGATTTCAAACTGGAAGCAAGTTCAATCTATTGTATTATCACAGAACATGCTGACAGGGCCTTTACCGCCACTTAAGTTACCATCATTGTCCCATTTGGATGTCAGCTCGAACATTCTTTGGCGAGTTTATCGCCAGAAATATGCAGAAACGCCATCTCGTTAACGAGCCTGGTCTTATCTCGTAACAACTTCTCTGGGAGCATCAATGGTGTATTCAGTAACTGTCTCAATCTGACCAACTTGGTATTATCTGATAATAATATTTCCGGTGAATTACCAGCTTATTTCGGGGATCTTAGTCTGATTAATCTCGAGATCTCGAAGAACAGACTTTCTGGGAAAATCCCAGACCATCTTTGGGAATCCACAACGCTAATGGCAATCGTACTGAATGATAATTTTCTTGAAGGCTCGTTATCTGATTCCGTTTCTAACGTCTCAACGCTCGAGAGATACACACCTGGATGATAATCTTTTAACTGGAAGCATTCCTAGCAGCATTGGAAAGCTCAAGAATCTGACGAATTTATCCCTGCATGGTAATAAACTCAGTGGTGATATCCCATCCGAGATGTTTGAGTGCTCTCAGCTTGTATCTTTGCATTTGGGTGGAAACAGATTAACAGGTCGAATTCTAAATCGGTATCCAAATTGAAGTTACTAGACAACTTGGTTCTTACGAATAACCGCCTTTCTGGTCCCATACCTGAAGAGATATGCTCCGGCTTCCAGAAGGTTCCATTACCAGACTCGAGTATGTTCAGCATTATGGAATGCTTGATATTTCTTATAATGAATTAAGTGGGCGATTCCTCGTAATATCAAGAACTGCGTTGTTGTGAAAGAAATTCTGTTGCAGGAAAACAAGCTGAATGGGAGCATTCCTGATGAGATTTCATCATTGGCTAACCTCACTTTTCTTGATCTTTCGTACAATTCTTTTTCGGGCATTGTGGGTTATCAGCTGCTCTCGTTGATGAATCTTCAAGGTGTTATACTCTCACACAATCAATTCGAAGGTTTTATCCCTGGTTCTATCTGGTCAACGCTGCTGAGTTTGACCAAGCTCGATCTTTCGTACAACTGTTTCAGAGGATCACTGCCGGCTTCTCTATTGAGTGCCAAAAGCTTGGCTTATTTAGATGTGAGCATGAACTCGCTCTCGGGCTCTCTCTCTCTCTTGATTCCACAACCGCTTTCTCTCTCTTGGTTTTGAATGCTAGCAACAACTTTTTCAGTGGTGCATTAGATGTTTCCTTCTCAAATTTAGCTTCCTTTCTGTGCTGGATCTCCACAACAACACATTCAATGGAAGTTTATCAACATCCCTTTCCAATCTTGCTTCCTTGACATATCTCGATTTATCTGGAAACGATTTCCAACACTCTTTCCCTTGCAATATCTGCACCATACAAGGCTTAGCATATAGCAACTTCTCCGGTAACAGAAATTTCCCAGATTCTTGCATTGATGAACACCCCTGTGTTCCAGGCCCACCCTTTCTCTCTCCTAGACATGATTCTCTCTCATCCAATGTTTCTATTTTCTCCTTTTCTATTGGCGCCACATTCGTCTTTCTGATCCTGCTCATTGCTTTCCTGAAATGGAGAACCAAGAAACAGGATATCATAATTTTGGAAGTGGAAAGAGTAACACAACAGAGCCCACATCCATTGATTTACTTCTGGGAAAGAAAAGGAAGGAGCCCCTTAGCATCAACATCGCTACTTTCGAGCACCCATTGTTGAGAATCAAAGCTGCTGATATTTCATCAGCAACCGAGAATTTCAGCGAGAGTTACGTTATTGGTGACGGAGGATTCGGTACTGTTTATAAAGCAAGATTAGGAGAAGGAAAAGGAGGAACCATAGCAGTGAAACGCCTCAATGGCGGCCATTTTTACGGAGAACGTGAGTTCTTGGCGGAAATGGAAACCATCGGAAAAGTCAAACACGAAAACCTGGTCCCTCTCCTCGGGTACTGCGTAGTCAAAGACGAGAGGTTCTTGATTTCTGAATACATGGAGAACGGTAGCCTCGACTATTGGCTGAGGAAGCCAGGGGTAAATCAGTCAGTGTCACTCGACTGGCGAACCCGGTTCAAGATTTGTGTTGGGTCAGCAAGAGGGCTTGCTTTTTCTCCACCATGGATTCGTCCCTCATATCATTCACAGAGACATCAAATCCAGCAACATATTACTGGACAGAGATTTCGAGGCCGAGTTTCTGATTTCGGGCTAGCCCGGATAATAAGCGCATGCGAGAGCCACGTGTCGACTGCGCTTGCCGGCTCCTTGGGGTACATACCCCGAATGCGGGCAGGCCATGGTGGCGACAGTCAAGGGGACGTTTATAGTTTTGGGGTGGTGATGATGGAGCTCGTGACAGGGACGGGCTCCAACGGGGCAGGCTGACGGGGGGGAATTTGGTGGGGTGGGTGAGGTGGATGGTGGGGGGGGGAGAGAGTGAGGTGGTAGAATCGTGCGTCGGTGGGTGCAAGGAAGAAATGCTGAGTGTTCTGTCAATTGCAAGGAGATGCACAAGTGATGAGCCGTGGATGAGGCCTACTATGCTTGAGGTGGTTAAATTTTTGAACAAGATTTTGGGCGCCTCTACTTATCTTTCCAAGGGATAGTGCCAAGAATTAGAAGAAAAAAAAATGCAGTAACTGATAACTATTTATGTTGATTTGCCTATTAGCTTTAATTTTCAGTCCTTGCCTAAACTTGAAAAAGCAGAATGTGGAATCGGGGAGATTGACAGTAAAAACTACACGAAATCATTTTACTGTGAAATTTTATTTTGATAATATATTTGTATCATCAGCAGCACTGGGATCAAGTCCGGGCTCAAGAATTATCTGTACTAATTTTGCAAGATAAGTGTCCGAAGTTCTCAACATATTTATGCACTGAGAAAACACTGAAGAAGTAAGGATATTACATATCAATTAGTAGTGTTGCTTACCTGACAAAGAATGTTCCTTACAGATTCTGATTTAATCAAACATAGTTTACCTTAGCAAACTTTCGAATGATTTAATCAGAGGCCTTCCATATCCGGGTTGCTTGTTCATAAGTAGCATACGAGAATAATGCCCTTGCAAATTAGAGGATCCATGACTGCTGCCTGGAGTCCTACAAGTCCTGCATTAATATATCATGATGATGATTTTCATCTTCATAAATAGTACAAAAACAAATAGAAGCATCTTAAATTTTGATCAGAATATTTATTTTTTCATCTTCAGAAATAGTATAAAAGCAAATCTGAAGATACCACAAGAATTATGATTGACGGTCCTATCTATAATGATAAGCAAAAAATAAATCTTAAGATTATGGCAACAGCCCTTCTATCGAGCTTTTTTTTTTTTTTTTTTTTTGATCGGGCAAAGTTAGTTGTTAGTAGTTAGTACACCAAGCACCCAAATACTCCACGAAATCACCAATCCACCTTATAACTCCCATAACTCAAATTCGTTCCCAGAGGGAATAGAACCTGGGTCTCCCACTCAAATGAGGAGCCCAATGGCCAGGTGGGCGCTTAATAGAACATTAGAACTTGTAATCGCATATGAGTAATCAAGCATGACAATAACTAAACTCATCCTAGTTATAAATACCTGAGATACTTCTATCGTATTTTGTACTATTCTTCATTAGCCATGCTGCAGAAGTGGCCTTAATAAGATCTCGTAAGAAAAGAAGCTATTCCAGACCTGGTAGAAGTCAAAATGCCATCACCCTCCTTACTGATCCACATTCACATATAAATGGTGCAGGATTTCACCGGATCCACATACAAAGTCACCAAAGAATGAAGAAGCCTGTATACTTATTGTCTTACATCATCTCACTTAAAAAATGTCCACCTCTTCATAGAAGTTTTATGGCGAGTCCGGATGTTAATTCTACTCCAGACACACTTTTAATGAGGCATCATCAGCGGAAGGGAGGAGCGCTATGAGACACAAAATGAATGCATAGGGAACACAAAACATGTGATATTGTTGATAAATCCAAGGAAATAATCAAATAGCAAATGAACTGACAATACCATCTACGGGTGGTTCTATTTTTTTTTATTTTTTTTTACTTCAACCTGCCATATCTTGAAGTTAACATGATATAAAAAAAATCAACTTCTCCTGCAGCTGTCTTACCATTGTCATGCTTCGATCACACAAAAATTGCCTTTGAGCATATGGTGGTACCAAAAATCCAGCAGTACAAATGACAAAGCATATATTAATATATGCAAGTATACCCTGCTACTATTTGATAAATACCTATATCATATAGTTGAGGAATTACTCAATGTATTCCTGTTTTGCTCGAACCTTTGAATCAAAACTACAATTGACACAAATGAACATTAGGAGTTGCTAAGAACACTTTCACCTCTTAGTAGGTCAAAAAAACAGGTAATGAAGATGAATATCCTATATAACCACTTTATAACTCCCATAAAATCTGATACAATGGATTTCAAATCCCATGTAATTTGAGAAGTTTCGAGGCCACAAAAGCATTTTCGTGACAGAACAAAAAAAAAAAAACAGCATATTTTATTTCTTTTAAATTCATAAATTAATTTAATGAACACCAATCTAAAACAGAATGCACAATTGAATCCCCAATCGGGCTGTATATTGGATAAGTCAATATTGGCAAGTCTTCGAAATAATGTTCCAAATGAAAGGGCCTAAAAAATGGGTCGTCCGCTTCTCTATCATTTTTACTCCATCATAATCATAAAAAAGAAAGAAAAAAGGAAACTACTATTACCTAGTTTTAATCGCATCACGCGGGCCTTATTTTCACATGATTCAGCATCACTAACTGAGAAATTATCCACCAGTTATTGCGAAGGACCCTGTGGAACTCATGGTAACAATTGAAATTCGTTCTTCGACGGATCAAAATTCTCTTTTTTTGTCCGAAAGCACCATAAAAATAAATTAATCCGGGTTTTTCCCGGTGTACCGCCATTAAAAATACCATTGGGTCTACCCAGTTAGCGCGTCTTCTAAAATAATTTTGAAGATCGATAAATCCCTTATAAAAAATGAAACGTATTAAAATTAATTTTAGGCGCCTCGACCCTGTGGTAGAATAAAAAGTTTTAGTGTTTTTTAAATAAAAATACTTTTAATTCATTTTTTTAAAAGTGTTTGCAAAATTTTAAATTTTTTGATTTAAAAATTAAAAATCTTCAATCATTTTTGATAATTTATAAAAATTCAATCCAAATGAGATCTTCTTCTTTTTCTCCGCAAAAAAAGGTAAATCTTTAATTTCCAAGTTCTCATCACAATACCATCTACGGTGGTTCTATTTTTTTTTTTTTATTTTTACTTCAACCTGCCATATCTTGAAGTTAACATGATATAAAAAAATCAACTTCTCCTGCAGCTGTCTTACCATTGTCATGCTTCGATCAAAATTGCCTTTGAGCATATGGTACCAAAATACAAATGACAAAAGCATATATATATATGCAAGTAACCCTGCTACTATTTGATAAATACCTATATCATATAGTTGAGGAATTGAAGCAATGTAGACCTGTTTGCTCGAACCTTTGAATCAAAACTACAATTGAACAAATGAACATTAGGAGTTGCTAAGAACACTTTCACCTAAGCTAGTAGGTCAAAAAACAGGTAATGAAGATGAATATCCTATATAACCACTTTCTCCTGAGAAGTAAAATTTGAAGCATTTCGTGACAGAACAAAAAAAAAAAAACAGCATATTGGCCTTTAAATTCATAAATTAATTTAATGAACACCAATCTAAAACAGAATGCACAATTGAATCCCAATCAGTAAGTATATTGGCAAGCAAGTAAATAATGTTCCAGCAAACAATGGGTAAAGCTTCTCTATCATTTTTACTCCATCATAATCGGAAAAAAAAAGAAAAAGGGAAACTACTATTACCTAGTTTTAATCGCATCACGCGGGGTATTTTCACATGATTCAGCATCACTTGAGAAATTATCCACCAGTTGTGCGAGTACAATTGAAATTCGACGACGGATCATAAATCCTTATAAAAAATGAAACGTATTAAAATTAATTTTAGTGGTAGAATTGAGTAGTGTTTTTAAAATAAAAGTACTTTTAATTCATTTTTAAAAGTTAAGAGTGTTTGCAAAATTAATCATTTTTTGATAATTTTACCAATTAAAGGCATCCTTATTAAAAGTAGCGGTAAATAATGGTAAAATTGTAGTATTGTTAAAATTATGAGAATAAAATTATAATTATATTTATTATAATAATGAGAAGTAGTTTAAGTTAGTAGAATGTGAGGAAGGGTGCTTCAAGAAAAATGCTTTTAAGTACTTAATCTAATTAGTTTGTTGAGTTTGTAAACACTCCAAAAGTGTTTGTTGTCTCAAAAAATAAGTGGTTTTAAGCTCCTATTTAAGTTTGCAAACACTCACAAAGTGTGATATGGCAAAAGAGGCAATATTGCATGGATTAAACTAAGGGGTGTTTGGTTTGGGATTGAATTGATTAAGTGTGATATGATTGGTGGGATTGAGTAAGATTGTATTGATTTGATTGGATTTGTTGAATTAAGATATGCATTTGGATTATAGGAATTAGATTGAGGGATTAGATGGGATACATATTGAAATGTCATAAACACCCTTAAATTGAATTGAAACAATCACTTCATTCTTGTGAATCTATTCAAACAATAGAAGAATGATTTGTAATATTGCATGGGATATGCTCTATCTCGCATTTCACATGGGATTGGCATATCCTCCAAAATTTTGTACATTTTTCTACCCGGACTTGAAATATATCATGTGCCCTCATCCTGCAAACTAAACGGTAGATTAGTTGGGATTAAAATTCTAATCATGGTCTATCCCGATCAATCTTGTGAACCAAACGGGGCCTAAAGGAATCACTAAGCATATCTCATAATCCTCCATTCACACCCCATAATTTTTAAGATTAAAATAGATATACATAAAATTAATCTAATACCCTCATATAAATAGATAAAATTAGATTTTATGTACATAATTAATCCATAAATCCTAAAAACACCTGTTTCTTAAAATCACGCCCATAAATCCTTTCATCCTTTTGATCCAATATTTTTTCAATCATCATTGTCATGGAACATGAAAATTCGATGGAGAACATCAATGTAAATGTATTTAATGTTTCTTTTTACTTTTTGATTGATTTTTTAAGCATACACTTTGATTTTTTTGGGCACGGTCGCTCCACTGTTCAGCCAAAATGGTGGTTGAACGAAGGTGAGTCATTAGGGTCTTAACCGCCGTGCAAAACTAAAAAAAAAACGTACAAGTTGTGTTCGGTCTTAAGGGTTGAACTACCATAAAGCCGTGTATGACGCTCTGGCCGAACAACCACTAAGCGATGCACGAGGCTCTGTCTAAACGACCATTAAATCGTGCATGAAGCTCCGACCGAACATATTGTTATGCTTTATTTCATAGTACATGAATTCATCTTTAATTTTGTTCTAACAAGAATCAAAGTGCAATAAAATTATTTTTCGTTTTGGGGATGAGGGGAAGGGATGGTGCTTAAGGAGGGAAAAAATAAGAGTAATTTTATTTTGAGAGAGAAGGGTAGAACTGTAATTATTTGAGGTGATTTTTAGTAATATAAATCAATTTTAAATTTTTAATGGTGTGTGTTTAGTTGATGGGGCGTGTCTAGTGGCTCCCTTAAACTAAAGGTGTGGGGCGACTTCATAAGAAGAATAACAAAGTCGTATTTCTATCCGTCTCGAAATCGATTGAATATTCTTTATTTTGCACAAAATTTAATGTGAGAATTGTTTATTAATAGATGGATTAATTTTCATCGATCCATTTACTCTCTCTCCTTCACATCTTTTCCTCGTCACTTTTTTCAAGTAATAAATTGTTTAAACATACTCTCACAATGATTCATCAATTATTCATTTATCGATAGGGTCTCATTATCACCTGGATTTTACCAATTTTTCTGTCGAAAGTATATTCTTTGTCCAATTTATATATTTGGATGGATGACATTTTCTCTTCAATTTAAAAGTGACCCACAATGGTTAAAAACGTTAACATTTATTCATCCCTTTGTTTATATATTTTTATGGATGACCATTGTGGATGCTTTTAGGTTAATAGGACTAGTAGATAAAGTTAAATTTTGATAAGAGTTGAATCGTAAAGTAATAGCATGTGAGGTAAATAAAAATAGATCAAATTCTTTTAAGTGTGAAAAAAGTACTAATGTTAATTAATATTGATATATTTGGAGGGAAAAATTTACATTAATTGAATTATTATATTGTTATTTTAGGAAATGTTCAATCTAATTCGGGATGGACTTTTTGATAAATGTTCAATCTAATTTGGGATGAATCTTTTTGGGGCAAGACAAAAACTCGTACGAGACAGTCACATTCATGAGACGGGGTACAACTTAGCAAAAATCAACACCCGTCCCTCCCAAAATATTAAAACGTTAATGCCCAAATTATACTCTGTCTCACCGTGAGACGGTCGCAGCAAGTGTGTCTCTTTTGGCAAATTGAGCTGCAGACGCCTCCGTCGTGGCGACCATCGGATTGTGATTTGGTGTTGGATTTGTGGCGGAGGAGGCCGTTGAAGGAAACAAGGCCAAACCCATAATTGTGGGAAACTAACAACTAGCTGCTGCTTTTTTTTTTATTTGAATATTTTTTGGCATTATGCAAATACCTTAGATTCAAAAAACAATAATTGATTGATTGTTTTTTTTTTTTGAAACTCAACATTGACACAGATAAAAAAAAAAAAAAAAGCTTGATCATTTACTGCCTTTCGTCGAAAAAGCGATGATAGCAATGGATGTCATTTAACAAAAAAGAAAGGTCACTTATTTCTTTTATGGCTAAACAACATACTCTTGAGCGATTTCTTAGGAATCCCCAATTATTTCGGCCATAATTCAATTTTTTGAAGAAAAGGATCATAATTAAACAAAAATAACTAAAATTAGTTAAGTAAAACACATAATTAATAATAACTTTGAACAAAAATACAATATCATATGTAATTTTTTCCCACCCAAACCGCACTTATAATTGTGATTCCCATATCTCACCCCAAAATCCTCCCAACCATAAATCCATTGGTTGGGTATTTAAAAGTTGGTAGCAATAAAATTCTCTTACATATACCTCACTTTAGATTATTTTTAATTTTTGTAAAAGAGTGAATCAAAAAAAAAATTAGAAAGTTAACCCATAATAAAACATTGTGAGATACTATTTGGGCGCGCACAAATTTTAGTTCAACCAAAAGAGCCCGAATTCAAAATTTCACCCGTTCTTTGTCCTTATAATGTAATTCATCACAGTAATTTACTTTTCACTTTTCTGGCAGACTGCCACTCCTGCATAGGCATGCTAAAAAAAAACCGGAACGCCCGATTTTTCCTTGTTCAGCGGTTTCGGTTCGAACGAATGAAAGCAAGTAAATCCGCGGTTGGTTCGGTTCTAGCAAAACCGAAGCGGGAACCGGTGGAATTTGAATTGGAACCGCCCCAAAATTTGAAAATTATAGCCGTTGAGATCAACGACCAGATTAAAAAGCCGTTGAGATCAACGGCTGAGATCAAAAGCCGTTGAAGGAACCGCCGGTTCTAACGTGGTGGAACCGTCGGTTCGGTTCGAACCAAACGGTTTTGACTTTTTTTTTTTTCTTTTCAATATTTCATCTATAAATACCAACTCATTTCCACTCCAAAATTCACACCAAAGTTTATTCATCTCTCTCTCAACTCTCAAGTCTCAACTCTCACTCAATTCTCAAAGTTTATTATTTACATATTATTTACATTACTTACATAGTTACATATTACATCACTAAACTATATATCATACTATATTACACTACATATTATATTTATACTACACTATATATTACACTATACTAATACTAGTATACTACTATAGTACTATACTACATATTAGTATATTACACTACACTTACATAGTTACATACATATTATATTACACTACACTTACATACATATATTATTTACATATACACTTGCATACATATTATTATTATGGCAAGCCATCAAAGCAAGGGTAAGGGTAAAGACAAAGCTTCTTCCACCTCTTCCGTTCGTCTTCCACATCCAAGAGCCGATCAAATGAAGTTTAGATGATATTGAGGCCCTTGGTCCCGGTTATGAGAATCCTCTTGAAGATGATCTTTACCACAACGTCCGACGTCTACTCAAAAAGTCAAAACCACCCAACCGGTCAATGTCGAGGCCAACTCCAACCCCAACTCCAAGTCGAGCTCAACTTAAGTCGGGATATTTTTTTGCGTCACTTTAATAAAGTAATCAGCGAGGATGGTACTATTAAAGTTAATTGCAACTATTGTGAAAAAATATTATTTTGTCAAAAGGAGGAGGATATGGAACATTAGAAGCGAAAAAAAAAAAAAATTCATCGGGATAGAGTTGGTCCTATTTTAAAATTCATGTTAGATGTATGTGTCATATTTTAAATTTATGTGTTCAAGATGGTTTAGATGTTTTTGAAAAAAACAAGTTGGTCTATTAGATCCATTATTTATTATATGTCGAGACATTCAAAATTGTTGAAAAAAAATTGAAAGTTTTTTGTAGAACATACAATATCAAATAAAAATTTTTTCTCTTGATGTGTCAACTCGTTGGAATTCCACGTATAAATTGTTAAAAAAGTCTATGGATTATAAAGGCGCTTTATGTACATTTTTTCTCAAGAAAATTGTGGTATTCGTTTATATCCTCAATATTGGGATTTCATGCACTTCTTTGTGTAAAATTTTGGGAATTTTTAACGATTCCACAAAAGTGTTATCGGTGTTTATTATCCTACGTGTAATTTAATGACTTGATTATTGTATTAAAGTTCTTTCGTGTGTTAAATGAAAATATTACTTTTACAAGCTACTAATTTATAATAGTTCAATTACTAATGTAATCTTCAATTTAAATCAAAATGGAAAAAAATGTCAATTTCATGTCTATCTATCGTTATTCCAAATTTTAGATCCAAAAATTTTGAAATCTGAAAAAATATATGAAAAAAAAAAAAAAATGAAAAATATGTATTATAATTATTTATTTCCTAAAAGACATATGGTGTGCGGTGAAGATGATGTATATCCTCGGGAAGATTTTTTTCCCAAAATTTTGGAAGAATTTATTTAGGGAATATCCGGAACCGTGAGCATGTCTACTCCTGCATTCCATTTCTCTCTACATACATACATACACATGCACGCGATGACAATCGAGAGGTGAGATGACGGGACACGTGGCGAAATCGGAGCCGGACGATTTGTGTTGTCTGCACGACCTAGAATACAGGGCTCACGAGGACGACGCCTGGTACAGTGTGTACGCTGTGCTGGACACGAACGCCGAGGCTCTCACCGTCAAATACTGGTGCTCGCCGGAAGAGTATGAGGTCGTATTCGCCGCCGCCGATTTCGCGACGGAGGCCGAAGTCGACAAGCTCGTGCGGCGGTTCCGGCCCGTTTCGGTGCAGATGCAGGATCACGAGTGCCGGAATCTCTCAATCGGCACCACCGTCTGCGCCGCCCACGGCGTCGGTGACGAAGACCTCAGGTTCTACGACGCCGTTGTCGAAGCGGTTAGTTGATGCTGCTCTTTTTTCGCTCTTTTTTCAGTTCGTATTGTGTTATTTTAGGGTTATGTGAATTGCTGATGCTTTATTCTTGAAACTGGCCCTTATTTATTTATTTTTGTGGAAAAATCAAATGGAGAATTGTTCGGCTCATACTTTTGGGGCCAAAATTGATATATGTCTACAGAATGTTGATGAAACTCAATACTACAGTTGTTTTTGCCTTCCGAGACAAGTCGGTCATTTTACACTACAGTTGTTGCTGTATCATTTAATTTACATGTGGTGTAAAGGAGTGAGTCGAGTAGTATCGACTATCAGGCTTGAGGATGACTGGATTAGAAAAAGCTTGACATCCGACTCGATGGAGTTTGGTTTTTTAAAAAAAGTTCGAATTGATGAGAAAAATCGGTGAACTTGAAACTTCGAGCTCGACTTGGCTAGACTCGATAATTAACATAACGAAATCATTTAGCTTGATAATGTACATAACTGGAACTCGGCTGGATGAGAAAATGTATCTGTAAATGTTTTTTCAAGGGCAAAATAATAAAAGTTAGTTGATGCTGCTCTTTTTCGCTCTTTTTCAGTTCGTATTGTGTTATTTTTAGGGTTGTTGGAATTGCTGATGCTTTATTCTTGAAACTGGCCCTTATTTATTTATTTTTGTGGAAAAATCAAATGGAGAATTGTTAGCTCATACTTTTTGGGGCCAAAATTGATATATGTCTACAGAATGTTAGTGAAACTCAATACTACAGTTGTTTTTTGCCTTCCGAGACAAGTCGGTCATTTACACTACAGTTGTTGCTGTATCATTTAATTTACATGTGGTGTAAATGAGTGAGTCAGTAGTATCGAACTATCAGGCTTGAGGATGACTGGATTAGAAAAGCTTGACATCCGACTCGATGGAGTTTGGTTTTTTTAACTCAAGTTCGAATTGATGAGAAACTATTGAACTTGGTATTGTTTCGACTTGGCTAGACTCGATAATTAACATAATGAAATCATTTAGCTTGATAATGTACATAACTGGAACTCGGCTGGATGAGAAAATGTATCTGTAAATGTTTTTCAAGGGCAAAATAATAAAATTATTAAAGCTTGATTAAGTTAAGCTTTCTCAGGGTAGAATTACGATTGAACTTGAGCTTGACTCAATTAAATTTGAGTTGATTTCAATCTTTTTGAATCGAGCATGAGTAGCTGACTAGTTGGCTCAACTCATCACCTCCTGGTAAAGAAGTATCAGGTTATATGTTTTTTATACCATACATATGTGTTGCAATACGAAGAAGTGAAACAGCAATATATGTGAAACTATCAGAAAAAAGAACTTCTAAAAAGTGCTAGTTTACATAAACTCAATTTAATACTCTTGGCTAGTTTCTCTGTTTTGGAATTCCGGTGAAGTAGAATAATGTTGGCTTTGGTAGCTTTGTAATTAGAAGTCTAGTAGTTTTGACCATCCATTATAAATCAGATATTATAAGTATTATTTTGTTTTAAAAGAGCTAATGAAACATTCAATGAAATGGCTTTCAAGATGTGTGTTTTCAACTTGTCCTTTATAGAACTGATAATTGTATAAATTTAAAAAGTTTATTTAAGCCTTAGACTATTCATTGGTATTGTTTTGCAATATTTATTTATGATTAACATGAAAAGCAAAATGCTAGTTATTCTAAGTTGGCATATCTAATGTGATGATTGGTACATTGTTCTCACTGTTCAGTGAAATGAAACTATGAGCTGATCTAACGTCTAGTTTCTTCTTCTTTGTTTGCGGATTCACAACCTTTCCTGTTGCTTTATCCTGTATTTGGTTGAAACGGCAGCCACATTCATTTGTCAATGGAGAAGAGGAACCCTTGTGCAACTTTTTCTATTATGGCAACATGGTCGTGGTCTTGGTACTTTCTTGCTAAAATCGAAAACATATGCAACATTGAACCTGCTACTGAACATTGCAATTATGGCCAAGAAGAAAAGGACATCTTCCAAGCCAATCTCCACCAAAAAAAAAGACTTGTATCTACTGAGAAAAACTCTCAAAAAGAGATCCTTGGTAAGTCTTAATGTTGAGTTCCTAAACCCCTTTATTTTTCTATTATCTTGCATCTTGGTAATTGATTGCATTAACTCATTTGCAGAAGAAGGTATACAATCTGAAGGTTTGCCTCACAAAATATACAATCGTCAAAATATAGTCGTCAAACTTTACTTTATGAGATATATTGTTATTTTATCATGAGAAGCTTCTTGATGCATAAACAGGAAGAACTTCGTTTAGGAAGGGTATCTCTTGATTTGGTTACGTCTTTTTTCTTTTCTTCCTCTACATGTTATTTTTTCTTTTTTTATATAGCAGACGCAGAGAGTTTTAACAATGGGACAAACTCTATTTTGCCCTTTTGACTAAGACTATCTGTTGTGTCATTTTTTGGCTATTATACCCTTCTTCATTTAATTCCCATTCCAATGCTGAAATCTCATTCCCACATGAAAATGGTTTCCCATCTTCTCTGGCATTGTCACCGGCCCCATCCCGCCGGCTATCGGCAACCTCAGTAGCCTCAGAGTCATCTCCCTCACCAACAACCGCCTCATAGGCACAATTCTGGCAGACATTTTCAAGCTCCCGAATCTCCACACCCTCGACCGGAACCAACTCTCTCTCTGGCAACATTCCACCATCACCGACCGGCGTCGGATCAGCTCAAGGTCCTCGTTCGGTTGGAATGAATAAATGAATTCAATGGGAATTTAATCACCATTAGATGTTGGAATGGGATTTATTGGGAGAATGAGAATTATGTTAGTAAGGGTATAAGTGTCAAATACGGGCACAATAGATACTATTTTAGTCAAAGGGCAAAAAAGAGTTTGCTTTGGGAAATAAGAGCACATTTGATAATTGTGCCTTTAACAATTATAACGAACGGACAAGTGAGATGATGATATGGGACTTAGACCTTGCAATACTAAATTCATACTAATTCTTAACTTGGAGAAGACCCACCCTTAATAGATCAAAGGCTTCATTTGTAAGCAATCTTGGTACATTGACAATATTATGTTATTTTATTGTAAGATAAGCATAAAAACTTTCATTTAGGAAGTATACCTCTTAATATTTGGTTACATCTTTTTTCTCCTGTCTCTATATGTTCTTTTTTCTATATTTATAGGGAGGATTAGCAATTATAATGCATGGACAAGTCAAGACGATGATATGGGACCGAGTTGCAATACTGAATTCATACTACTAGGTAACTTGGAGAAAGACCTGGCCCTTCGTCGATCGAGAGACCTTCATTTATAAGATGACTGCTATTCTGCCACAAGCAATTGTTTTTCCAAGACGTTTCTCAGACCCATTTGCAAGAGGAGCCATCATGGTAGACTCTCACAAGAAGGCTCAAATAATACACGAGTTCTTGAAAAATCCGAACCATATAATTGTGTCTTCAAGGGGAAGGTATTCTTTAGTAAAAGTTGTTTGTTCACAATCTCTCCTGTGAAACTTGTTCATACTATGAAATTAATACCATTACACTTATCAATTGATACCACTACACTTATCAATTGATATCACTAGCATTTAATGCTATGATATTAATTTATAAGTGTACTGGTATCAGTTGATAAGTGTTATGGTATTAGTTTATAAGTGTAATGGTATAAATTTTATATTATGAACAAGTTTCATCAGAGACATGCTCTTTAATACTATTGTAAAAGTTGTCTTCAAGGGGATTGAGTTCTTCATCTTTTATTGCTTGCATTAGAATTTTGGATTAAGTGGGATTAAGGGCAGAAACTGGAAGGTTGCAATTGAATTAGATGTGTTGTTAGAGCCCAATTTAATACTTCCTCCGTCCCACGGTAAAACTTTACATTTTGTCATTTTGGTGTCCCAACTTAAGTTTTACATTTCCTTTTTTGGCAAGTTGCAACCCCATTTTTCTTAAAACTATCCTATTTTATTCAAAATTGCACTAATTGCTACTCAATTAATATTAAAATACACACTTTCTTTTTCTCTCTCCACCTTTATACTTTTCTTACCAATTTCACCGACCAACAATACATTTAATACTATATTCCTTAAAATTTGTGTCAATCCCAAATGTAAAATTTACTGTGGGACGGAGGTAGTAGAATCAAGTGATTAATCCATTTAATTTTGTTAGGTACTTGAAACGGGATAGTTGCAATAAAATTGCACTTATTTGAACATAAATACAATGATTTTTTTTTTTTCATTTTGAGTGAAACTATTTGAATTAATCCTTCCATATAAAAGGTCCCATAACCTCTAGTGATGTTTCGAGGAGATTTATTCCACATCATAAAAGCAAGCAACATCTAGGAATAAGTATTGTTTGATAGTGTTGTATCTATAATCAATATACCATGATAAACTTAAAAGATTCATGTGACTTTGCTAATTCACATTTCGAAATTGTTTTCATAATTATTCCCCACGTAACTGAAATATATTGGCTTCAGGTTTTAGTTCCTCTGATTATCTTCCCTGGTGTAATAAAATTTGGGTTATTTTTGGTCAGTTGTTTGGTTGATGCAAATTGTTGTCACCTTATTCTTTTTGTCTTTCTGTGCATCTTTTAGCTTCTAATCATTCTCCCTGTGTTGTTTGTATGATGACTGTAATTATAAGAAAAAATATTCTGTATCTGATAAAGACTGATGGTAAACTTCAAATCCAACATAAACACCCGACTTATGGAAACTATGGACTTTGATGATATGAAACACCGTTGTCCTGGTTTGTTGCTATAGTCTACCTTTTGGAGAAGCTTATGCACAAGTTCATGTCCAATAACCATATAAATGCTGTCAAAATATATTAAGGGAACGCATGATATAATTTGGGAATGATAATGATAATGAGTATCATTGAGTAGTCAATCACTAAGGGTTATTAATTGCATTGTTATTGTTTGGTTAGAACATGAACAATGAGCATCATGTAATTGGGTTGAGTGAGTGAAGGTAATCAATTTGCTTACTTCTATTTCTATTACTTGTGTATCATAATTACCAACCAACATCAATAAAAGTGATTCACATTGCTTACTTCCATTACTCTCAAAGCGGGCCTAAGTACTCCTCCATTCAATAAAACTTCTCATGAGAAAAAATTCACGGAGTTTAAAAGTATGTTATAGTACAAGTAATTTGAGGTGATGTGTAGTACAATTAATGTGATTGAAGAGAGAATAAATTGAAGTATATGAATAAATAAGAATAAAAAGAATTGGCAATTGTGTAAATAAAATTAAAGGGGATAATTATTTGATGTGGTGGGGTCAATTGGTTTCAAAAAAAATGGTATATGGGAAGCTTGTGTTGTGACGCCCAAAATGAAAAAAGATGGAAAACTTTGTATTGAGATAGAGGAGTTGTATAATATGGGTTAATTAATTTTGAGAAGTTATTATGTGCATCAGATCACCGTACATCACTACTATTATTGCTTGTAAGAGCATTTACAATGGATGGATGAAAATTCATCCATCCATCTATTCTCTCTTCCACATTATCTCTACATCACTAATTTTCAAATATTCAATTGTTTAAACACACTCTCACAATGATTATCAATCATTCATCCATCCATACACCATTTATGGGTCTCACCATCTTATTTTCACCCATTTTTTAGCAAAAAAACACTTTCTATCTCCATCCATATATTTGGATGGATGATACTCTCTCTCTCCAATTTAAAGATCATCCACAATGGTTTTAAACACCAAATTTCATCAATTCAATGTTTAAACACTATTTGAATGAACCATTGTGGATGCTCTTACAAGTAATAGTAATAGTGGTGTACAGTAAACATGATGCACATAATATTTATTTTTAATGTTTCTATTTTTTCATGCCATAATAATCTTTCCTAAGCACAACATCCAATATTTAATTTCTCTGATTTTTTTATCTAATCCATGGATATGTTAACCCATTCTTTTCTTTGAGACTTTTTATTCAAGCTTCTTATAGCTTCGATATTTAAGGTTTCTTTTTCTTTTATGGAAACTTGAGCTTTCATCTTCCATATACTTGTGCAGGCCATGGGTTATTACAGAAAACGCATTGGCAGGATGGAACATAATCCCCATGACCCTGGTAAGATTGGTATTTTCTTGGATGGTTCCATTCTTTTCTTTAATATATTAAGCTTCTTGAATCTCGATATTGAAGGTTTCTTTTTTTTTTATAATATGAAATTTATACCATTACACTTATTATAAAAATAGTTATAAGTGTAATGACATCAGTTTCATATTATGAACAAATTTCACAAAAGAGTTTGTATATATCAAAAGGTTCCTAACTATTAACTTATATTTCGATAGGTCCTTAATTTTTTTTTAAAGCCCTTTGACTATTGAAAGTTTATTTCACTAGATGATAGAGTTAAGAGGATATAACACATAACACTCAAATAACGTAATTCACTTAATAAAACTCCTCAAAAAGAGGCCACATGGAGTAAATCTCTGCCACAAATAAATGATCAAAAGATAATCCTAACTCTAGTGAAACCTTTATTTAAATAGACTAAAAACCTAAACCCTAACTTAATCCCTAAGCAATAAAGCTCACGAGCCATTTATTTATTCTAGACCTAATTAAAAGACTCAACTTAACTTAAAAGCCTAACTACAATAAAAATAATAAAATAAATATATCAGCATACCAATCTTCCCCCCATTCAAACAACCTTGTCCTCAAGGCTGAATTGAGAAGTGAAGCCAAAGCTGACTTCATCCCCGTAATGCTCCACCATAAAACTTTGATTTTCTAGGATCGTGTGTGAATTGAGTTCACACAATGTTGGCTCTTTCGACAAATCACCCATTGAGCCCAAAATATTGCCTTGCCAAAGATGGCGGCAAGGCGAATGTGTACCTGATTGCCAATGGGTGTGGTGCACCAAAAACACTGGTTGACTTGAGCCAGCCTTGTGATAGGGTCGTTGCCATCAAACACAGAAAAGATCCATTTTAGGGAGTATTGCTAAAAAGTATGGTGACCAGCCCTGGGATAAACGAATTGGAATGGATGGGTGGCATAACAATGCCCAACACGGGGCCTAATGATGGCACCAACGGTGGGGAGGATGCAAGCAAATTGGGTGTTGGACTTTTGCCATTGGACCGAAGACCCTGTTCAGTGGGCGAGTGGTCTCGTCCTGACCGTTACACACCTCCAATTTTTTGGAGAATAAGCTTCGCTTTTTTGTTCAAGGTTAGCCATCGAAGTCACAGCCCTAGAAACCGTTGTTTAACTCAGTTAAGGCTTCTTTGGAATTAAGCTTATCGTCTTCTCAATCTGATCGATTTTTTTTCCTTTTGTGTCATCATGAAGGAATCCGACATATCGGACCATTGGATAGAGTTAAGAGCGATATCACCTCAAACAATGTAATTTATTGAATAAAACTCCTCAAAAATGAGGCCATTAAATGCTAGAGATAATCGGTGCTACAACTGAAGTTGCAAAACAATATCAACGATCTTAAAATGCCCTAATTGAGCAAAGGAAAACAATATAAATATATTCTCAAACCTAACCCTAAGCCCTAAGCAATAAAAAAAAAAACTTCCTTGAATCACAAGAGCACCTAACAGCGCAGTGTACTGAAAACAGGTTCATAAAATTAAAAAAAAAAAAAAAAAACATCAAAAAGCTTAAGAAGGGGGTTTCTATGTCTAAACTCCCTTAAACCATTTTGGACGACTCAATTCAGTGAGACTTGACATACTCCTGAACAATGTAGAGACCTTCGCTTTCCTAAAGAAATCCTTCACCACAACACAAGAGGCTCCGACAACCTTCCTGGCCTTCCCTTCAGAATCAATCTTGCACAAACCAGTCCATTCACCGAGAGTCTTGGCACTCGGGACAGTAGACATTGTGGTCAGCACACATTGCTTTGACCAATTTTGAGTTGTCGGTTTGGTCACAATCCTCAGCCAAAACGCATAGCATGCTTCTCGACAGCCTTTGCTCCCTCATGAAGACCTCGAATGAGACCTCCGTGAGCCAATGACTTTTTGAGGACAAGTTGTAAGGCAGTCATGATATCCATTGGCTCACCAAGAGTTGGTGCTGCAGCTGGTGCTGGGGTCTCCACAGCAATAGGCTCTTCACCAGACATCTTGTCTTTGTGTGCAAACACGTCCTCTGATTATAAACTGCGATTATGAGCAAGATGGAGCAGCAAATGTAGAGGCCGCGAATGTAAATGAGATCCTAAGCAATAAAAGTTATTGATCATTGATTTATTTTAGACTTAATTAAAAGACTCGACTTAAATTAAAAGTCCAAGTATAATAATAATAATAATAATAAAATAAATATTTAGGACGTATCACAAGATCCCTCGGAGATGAAAATTGGTCCCATTAAATAATGTTCTTGATAATTTTATTTAAATTTAATTATATACAAATGAATTTTTCGCAAGTCATTTTAGGTCCTATCACCTGAAGCTTTGGAATTAAAATGACTTGCAAAAGAAACGTGGTTATTAATAAAATTAGTGTACGTATTATTGAACGGGACAATTAATATAAATCAAAATTTTTCTTCAATTTTTGTCTAATTGGAGTTCGTGAAATAAAATTTCGATACTTTAAAGGTTTTGTTAAAACAAAACAAAACAAAAAAGGGATCTTTTAATGCATTATATCTTCTATTATATATTGTCGAAAGCAAATGGAATATTCATTCCATTTGTCACTTCTGAATATGGAAGAAAAATAAAAAAACGAAGATTCTTTTTGCCTACTGTAACGGTTATGCTATAGAGATGCATGCTTATATACACAAGCTTTCAAATATAATTACATGCGTTTTCCAATATCTATTTTTCAAATTGCAATGACATCCTAAAATTGTTGTAACGTAGGATGAAATCAAGTAAAGAACCGATGCAAGAAATGACAAACTACATGAGTGGTCCTTTCCAGGAACTGAATCTTACAAAAGAGCAAAAAAAAGAGAGACTTATTCGTGGAATATATACGTCACGAATCAAAACTTTCAGCAAGAAGTTAGTTTTGATCAACAGAAGAATCTTTGCAGTTGTGTCCACCAGTGTGAACAGGTGCATCAGGTAATTCATGATATCTTATATTTTTTATTTACTACGACGTGTGAAACGTAATTTACGTAATTTTACCAATAGCCAGTTATCTTCCTGTCCTTATAATATCAAATTCAGTGTTTACAAATTTTCAAGTATGGCTTTTTGTCATTTATATTTTTAATATTTGGCTAAGTCATTATCGTCAGGGTCTTTTGTGCATTCGTATTATAGTTACAGTCAAAACAAACAAAAAAGTTATATCTTTCGTATAAAAAGTTACGGTTCTAACGTCACTATGATTACACGGTGTATTGAATCACCGTAGACACACTCTTAGTCTTTCCTATATTATTATTTTTTTATCGGTGTATTTTTTCCCATAGTAAAAAACGTTTAGTTACTAAATTTGTCTATCTTTTTTTTTTTTTCATTTGGTAGTTCAAACTTGAAATTTTGCAATTGGCTCTTCTAGATCAATTTGTGTGTTTTGAAAGAGTGTTAGGATTTACTGGTGCCATAATGAACATAATAACAAAATTTGGGTTGCATTTGGATTGGGGATTTGGACATGTGAGGTAGATTTATAAATTTATTGTCAAATCTGTTTTAATCTTCGTTCCCCATTATTATATATATATATCTCTAAAACTAATAGTATTTATTTTTTTCTTTTATTCTATTATTCTCTTTTCTTGCATCATTTCATTCTCATCTCTTTTTTTACACCAATTTATTCTCTTTCACATTTTTTCTTTCCTTAATCATTACCCTCTTGACTATGATAATAAAATAACATTAGGTTTGATTTGACATAAAAACTCTATCTCTACTTTTTATCCATCCTAAACCAAACACAAATTTACTATTCATTATATTCTTCTCAATCCATTTTTTCCCGTTTTCATTTTCCATCTCATCTCATCCCATCCACCATCAATCTCTTTCCAAACACCACCTTAGGCCATGTATTGGTTTAGAGGGAGATCGGATTGGGGATGAGTTTCCCAAATACCCTTTATCTTTTTTTGTGTTGCTATTCTTTATCTTTCTTATATTGTCAAATACCGATTCCTTCATAAAAGCCCCTTCATCCTTTATTCTTTCTCACCATTATTCTAAATTTTCTTATAACAATTTATTATCTCTTTTTTTTATGTGTTTTTAGGTTTCATATATTAGTTATGCTAATATTAATAAAATAATATGTCATTATTATTAAAAATATTGATTTGCAGCATCCTAAAATTGTTGTAACCATAGGACGTCAACTTTGAAACAAACGTACGAAATGACCTATTCACAAGGGTTTTTTCAGGGAACGTTTTTCCATCGGATATTACCCATATCTCAAGCCAAAAACAATCAATGGCCTGTAAGGTTTGTTTGATTTGAGATCTTATTGTTGTGTCTTAGGAGTTAGAACTTTGTGATCAGGTTTTCATATATCTTTCGTTTATTTTCCGTGATAAACGTAATTTACGTAATTTTTACTCTATAAAATATCTTTGTCCGTATTTTATCAATATTCAATATAATCACATTACAATTTTTTGTTCAAATATTAATTTAATATTTTTTTTTTTTTCGTCTCAATCTGATATAATAAATTAATAATATAACGGTAAATCAAATTAAATATGGATTTGGCGTAAAAAAACAATCTCCGCTATCTAAAATTCAAAAGCAAAGATACTTTTACTATTCAATTTTTTTTTTCAAATCTTAGGATTTTGAAATTATATTTCTCTAGCGTCTAAATCAAATCGAACATACCTTTAGGTGTTATATTTTTTGGGATTATTTTGGTAGAAACGGAATTTGAAGGCTCTGTGGCGTTTCAAAATCTGGTGAATAATTAAAATGTTTTTCTCTTGGGATTTTATAAAATTTGGTTAATTTGAAATGTTGATTATTGTTGTATTATTATTGAATTATGGGTGTATTAAGATAATAGAAAATGTAGTTGATGTGAGTGTATTGGGAGAATGAAAAGGATAATTATGGTAGGTGATAAAGTAAATTATGATTTCAAAATCATTATTTTAAGTCTCAAAATAAATGGAATTTGAGATTGTAGAGTTCAAGTTCGGTAGAGATAGTAAATGCTGAAACACCTTATAGTGTTTGGATGAAATTATACCAACGTATTTATAAATCTTTTTGTCATTTCCCAATTAGTGTTATTTGATAAATTCCTCGTTTTTTCTTACACAAAATACTCTCGGCATATTTCTCTTTTTTTTTTTATCGAGCAAAGTTAGTTGTTAGTAGTTAATCTAAAAGCACTTAAATACTCCCACGAAATCGACAATCTTAGCCCTGCTCACATAAACTCAAATTCATCCCAGAATCGAGGGCACGGATCTTGGCTCAAAATGAGAGTCAGTTGATCAGGTGGAAGATACTGGTTATTTCTTTTGTTCTCTTTCTTTCTTATCTCTCTTCCCTCTTTCTCATGTCCCGTCCTCTCTCCTTTCTATCCTTTTCACACCCTCTTCTCTCTCTCTCCTCAATCTCCCACACCCTATCTTCTCTATCTCTCATGATGGTCTTATTGTGACCTCTCTTTTTCTTACTCTCTTATCGTCTCTTGTCTTTCTCTCGCTTGTCTCTCTTTCCTCTTTGCCTCATTTTTTTCTCACTCTTCTAGGTCTCTCTCATCCTTCTCTCTCTCTCTGTTTTTTCTCATCTCTCTCTCATCTCCATATCTTAATACTTCTCTCCTCTCATGTTTTTTTTCTCTCTCTCTCCTCTTCTTCCTTATATTTTTCTCACGCTCTTTCTTTCTCACCTTTTTTCTCTTTCTCTCTTCATCTATCTCTCTCCTCGGTCTCTCTTTAATGCCGGGAGAGTAAAAGGAAAGTAGAAGAGAAAAGGAAAGAGATAAGAGGAAGGTGAGAGGAGAATGAAGATAGGAGAAGTGAGAAAGACTGGGAAGAGAGGGTGGAATGAGAGATTGGGAAGAAACTGGAGGAGACAGAGTTGAGTGAGAGAGAGAGATGAGGGGTTATTGAAAAAAGATTTTTCATTATTATTTATTAAATAAACAAACAAATTGAACCTTTAATCCTAACGGATAGGCGTAGGCTACGTGGATCAATAATAGAATCATGTTGCAAAAATTGATTTTCTACATGTGTCTCTTTAAGTCACTAAGTCTTAAATGTTTTACATATAACTTCTAGCCACGTCTTTTCGGTCGCCCCATATGTTCTTAGAGGACTCAAGTTCATGGACGTACATGTGCACCTATAGGTCTGCGTATTATATACTCATACCACAATAAATAAATATTTTTTGCATTTTTTATTCAATGGAGTCAACACCTAACGCAGAATGAACTTTTTTTTCGTTTCTCCTCTATCTCTCTTGGTTTTTATCACACATCTAACAGAGCATGCGCATCTCCACCATCTCATTTTGTGTATGTGAGTTCTCTTTTTATTGCCAACATTCTGTCCCATATAATAAGGTTGGTCATATGACAATCCGATAGAACTTCCTATTAGTCATAATGACATGTTAAAGATCACATTTCAACCAACTAGCTTGCATTCTGCTGACCTCAATATCTTATCTCAGTCATTTTTATATTTAAACTTGCTACTCGTCAGTATTTCATACCCATCAAGTAAATGGTACCCAGTCTCAGTGATGATTGCTAAACTTGGACTCCATATATTATGTCTTCGATCTACTCACCCTAAAACTATTTGATTCTAATGTCTCTCCCTCCATAGCTCTAACTTTGCATTGACCCTGCTTTTTTCTCCTCAATTAAGGTTAATATCAATTTGCACCATGTATAATTTTTTTGCACTTTCGATTGCTTATAGTATAGGTTGCATTCGGATACATGCATATTAATAAATGTCATAGCACATGTTGCAAATTGATATTTACACTACATGTTTATGTTATGTATATCAATGTGTAACCTATCCTATGGTCTTTTATCAATTTACAACTTGTCTGTTTTCTCTGATTGCTACTTATTACACTATTTTTTTTTAATCCGATTAGTTTATGTTGATATCGAATAAAAAAATATTGTATAGGTTGCAAATTGATTGAAATTATATAAAATGTTGCACAAATTGATAAATAGTCATAGTACAAATTGCAAATTGATACTAACCCCCTCAATTAATACAACGTCTTCTACAAAAAGCATGGTCCAAGTTAGTTCGGTTTGTATGTCTTTAGTCAACTCGTCCAAAACAACTGTAAATAGGACTAAGCTTTTATACAGACCCGTTGTGTAGTCAATAGTGACAGCAAAATCACCCGTCATACCTCTGCAAGTTCTAACATTTGATGTTGCTGGCATATCCATAATTATGTCGGTATACTTGATAGACATTCTTTTCTTCTCAGAATTCATCATAACATCTCTCTTGGAACTTTATCATATGTCTTTTCTAAATCGATAAAATCATATTCAAATCATTATCCCTCTCTCGATAACGTTTCAGTAGTTGTCAAAAGAAGTAAATGGATAGCTTCTCTCATCGATCGTCCTGGCATAAACCAAAATAAAAATTTTGAGATATTCATCAATCTTCTTAACGTAGCATCAATTACCTTTTCCCATAATTTCATTGTGGGACACATAAGTTGATACCACAATAGTTAGTACAACTCAGGATTTCACCCCTGTTCTTATAAAATTGGTACTAATGTATTCTTCCTCACCCAAATGTTAGGATTTTTAACTGTACTTATAGAAATTGATAAAGCGAAATTAAAGAACGCAGATTTGTTGATCCAATTAAATGGGAATGATTAAATACGGAGGGCAATACGGAGAACCGATACCAAGCCGGAATTTACTAATATTTTTTGTGATAACAAATACAATGAATCAAATGGTATTTATACGAAATTGGACCAAAATCCTAAAGGCTCGTTCATCTAGAAAAGTTGGGATGTGAAAGCGTGCGATCAGACTCGAGGGTTGGTCAAGTGGTGTAAGTTTGGAATTTAGGGTATGCTCTCTCTGGAGTTGCATGTTCGATCAACTTTTGATATGAATCCGTCCATACATAACTTTGCTCTAGCAACAAAGTGGGGCTCCAGCTAGTTGACGGTGGATTTTGGTCGCCGGTTAGTCGATCTTTGGACAAATAATGGTGAGTAAAAAATAAAAAATTAATTTTTGTATAATTTTGCCAAATAAATTTGACAAATTCTTACACAAATCCACTGTGAATCCAAATAAAGAATGTTAAATCTATGAATTTATAAATCCATTCATTTGAGATCCATCGTAAATCAAATCTCTCCTTCCATACTTAAAATTATGGTTAAACTTAATTCTTTAGGTTAACGTTGTTTTGGGATTTAAGTGTGCGGGCGTATGAATTTTTAGAATCAGAGTTTTTAAAATCTTTTAATGAATAGTAAATGTATGTGTTTATTTTGGAATTTGGTAGGGTGAAGATTTAGCTTTTATGTCAAATCAATGTTTTAATAATGATTGATATTGTATTATTATATTATATTGAGAAATGTAATAAGTATAATGTATTGAAAAAGAGTAATAATAGATTTTATAGGTATGTCTGTGGGTGTGTGGATGTAATGTAGGTTGAAAACCCGGACTCACAAATCTCAAACTTCATGAGACGAAGGCGCCAAGTCCCTCATTCAGTAAGTGTAAATCCCAAAACAAAAGCCTTAGCTACTAAAATACCATCTCCCGATAGTGGTAGAAATGGCCTACCCTCTTTTTGTGCGTGAATTTCTTTTCAGTGCTTAATTGATAATATTAGTTGTTAATTCTTTTAGGATCGGCTTAGTATAAACTTGGGAATGATAGTGATAATGAGTATCGTTAAAGGGATCGATATTTATGGAAGTATTGATTGCATTGTTATTACTTGATTATAATATCAATATTAGGTATTATGTGGGGAATTTGGGGAGGGTTGAATGAAGTGATGAAAAATAGGGTGTCGATTTACCTTTTGCAATACAAATTCTGGACACGTCAAAATTGCTAAGCAATATTATTAGGAATAATTCTCATTCCCCTTCATTCCCCCAGCCAATATTATTTGACCACGAGATCACATTGGTTGATCAGGTTTAACCCTATGCAGAGATCACATCGGTTGATCACGGTTTAGCCTATCAAGTCAAAGATCGAGTAAAATTTTAACCACTAAATAGCTTAAGTAAACTAGAAAACATCCAGCCTTGATATTTGTTGATAGTGAAATGATTTATGCTTATGTCTTGAGAAACTAGATATTCTTATCAAGATTTTGATTCTTTGGTAGATTTTGTTTGTAACATTTTGTCTGTTCTAACTTCTAACCCATCTCATTAAATTGTGACTATTCACCATGTTCCTTTGGAGATTAATTCTCAAAAGCCAATAAGCTTTTTTATCTGCATTATGAGCATTAATAACTGGCTAATTTTTTTGTAATGGAAGTTGTTGGATACCATTTAAAACATATTTGTTCCTTTTTTTGTGTGAAACACAGTGAAGAAGATTTTGTCAAGGCTCAAGTTATCAACACTTGATAATAGTCAACGCAACGGCACATTCAGATTCCAAAAAATTGAATCTGGGATTTATTAGAACAATCTCAATACAGAAACAGACTTGGAGGAATTTAACTTCATTAGGAATTGTGATCGATTGAAACATATCTGCTATTGCGATTAACCTTCCCAGCTATGAGACCACGTATTACGTTGGAACAATCTTTTAACATTTTGAAAGGATGAATGTTAATTTTGCTGGTTTGTGAACCGTTTCACGTTGAAGCAGGCTTTTCCACTTGAATTTTAATCAAAAATCTTAATTCATATTAAAAGGAAAATATTATTTTTGTACGTTAAATTATTAGTACATTTTTGAACCTACAACTGTTATAAAAAACACAATTTGGTACGCCGAAAAAATTAAGATGAAGATCCGGTTGTGCATGCTAAGTGCTGTTATTTGCATATATTAGCTCTTGGTTTTCGCATTTTAGTCAAAAATGATATGATAATAATAATGTAAAACGGATTGGGAGAAAAAATTAAAAAGCAGATGAATAATGTGGTTAATTTATTGTATTTCGCTTAGCGATCTTGTGAGTCTCATTTAGTATATTATGTAATAAATTAAATAAAATTTATATATAAGACGGTCTAAGTAAAAGGGTAAAGATATAATTTAACATAAATTAACATATTCTGAAAATGAAAATTTCTCTAAAATTTTTTTAAATGGCTATGAAAATTTCTTTCAAAAATAATTTAGTCGTAAAAAGTGAGTATAGCGATTCCCGATTTACCTACCAATTTTGAGAATAATCTATGAAAAATTCTTAGCATAAAATAATTCTTGAAAGCAAACAAATTATCTACTGAAGAAAGCTTCTTTTAGCATTTATAATTTTCGAAATAAACAATTTAACTAAAAAAAGATAATTCATTGGCAAACTTATTTTCGTGAAAATGACATATTTATAGTTTAAAAAATGACTTACAAATAAATTCCAAAAAATTATATTAGTAAGCAAATTCTACTACTAATGAATAAAACTTTTTTGTTGAATTCAAGTATAAATATTGGAATATTAGTAAGGCGATCTATCTATTTTCTTTGCTACGTTGACCCTGCCCTCTAAAAAGTGTTGAAACATCATACTTTCTTGTAATAAAAAGATCTCATGGTAGGGCAGTCTAAATATAATTTAACCCCAAATAAATTATGAATTTGTAGAATTTCAGCCTAATGTGAAGTATATTTAAATATCAAGTGAAAATTTTTCTGGCGTATGAGATAATTTCACAAAAATCTTCTTAATTAATATAATAATCTTCTTATTTTTTCTTATTTATGTATATTATTATTAGATTGTCAATTCATTATATATATAAGATAAGGTTTAGTGCATTGAAATTTTAATTATTATTGCATTTTTCAAAAAATGATATAATGTTGTCACATAAATAGTGTTGTTAGCTTGCATTATTAAAGTCATTTTTATGATATCTTTCTCCGTCCAAATTTATTTATCTTTGTTTTTAAATGCGTTTTTAATGTGGAAGTTGTTTATTAGTATTTAAAGTGATAAAATGACTTTTGGTTGATGATAATATAGTCCTTTCTATTTCATTTTTTAAAGCGAGATGGCTTTTTTGTGGGTAAAAATAATAACGTAAATGTAATTTTAAGATGTTGAAAGGGATAGTTGAAAAAATGTATAAGTTACTTTATTGTCTTTTAGAAAGGGATAAATAAGTTGGGGGGCGGACCTTTTTTGAAAAAAATGGGTAAACTCTTTAAGGCGGAGGAGTAATATTTAATATATATATATATATATATTATATATATATATATATATATTGAAACTATTTATGGGCTTCTAATAAAACTACGTGACGTTCCTAAACTAAATCTAAACTATGAACCGTAAACCCCCTAAACCATCAACCATTAAGTCGGGTGAGCCATGAACCGCTCGGGACGATTTTTGGATCGGATCGAGTTAGGTTCGGACGGATAAAAAATCTAAAATAAGGGCTCAATAAAAGCTCCGTATCAAATTATATATATATATATATATATATATATATATATATATTATAATATTAAGTAAATTGAATATTTAAATAAGAAAAGAAAATTGAAAGTTAATTAAAAAAAATCTATACTATACTAAAAGCATTTAGAAATTTTCCCGGCCATTAATTTTCCGCCGGACGTTGAGGTACTATTTGAGGCTTTTTAACATATGGGTGCACTATATGGTAGTATTGTGGTGTACAAAGACTAATGAATAACATATTTTATTTTAGACGTGGCTAATTTGTAATACAACTATGGACAAGTACATGGGGCGGCTAATTGAGTTGTAAAACACGTACTCCCTTAGATAGACACAGACACATGTCATCAGATAACATGACTTTTATTCTATATATATGGACATTCACTCTCTCATGTCTTTAAACATCGGTCCGTTCCTTTTTAGTGAGTACTCCTATATCAGTTTTTTTAAGTAGTGTTACCATAATCTTGCAAATTACAAGATTCCATGAACAAAAGAAAGTAGATATGAGGGCCAAGTGTTTATTTAATTTGAAAGAAAAAAATATGGATAGCTTTCAAAACAGAAGTAATTCGAAAACTAACATAGTTATTGTCGATTGGGCGCTGGCATGGTCAAGAATTCAAGTATCTACGGGGGCTAGAGTCGTTTTTGCCTGAAGAATAAAAACGATTGGGAGGAAGGGAGGGTGCATGGTTACGGACTCTGGTGTGTGAGTTTTTTTTGCAACTCATTTTCTTTTTCGGTCAGGAAAATAAAATTTTCATTCATTTTGGTTAAAAGGGTAGCAACAAAAATTACAAAAAATTACACCTACATTTTATAAAAGAAAGGCACAGATAGTCAATCATAAAAAAAAAACTTCAGTTCATTGCAAATATCCCAACAAATATTCCAAATAGTCATTCTTTTCGATTAATTTTCAAGCATTTATTATTTTTTCAACAACGTGGCCAAATATCAAAGCTATATTCGGCTTTCTTTGGTCTAACAGAAAAAAAAAAAAAAAAATAAGTGTCAAAAATTATCGCGATAAATGAATCGATAGGAATAATTTTAATTCTTAAACGTTATTCGTCAAGCGGGTTCTTAGTTTATATGTTTACATTATTTATCATTTCATAACTAATATATACATATATAAGCCAATAAAAGTTAGAGTGACTATCTTGTGAAATATTAACATAAAATGTATGTGATACAACACGCTTAAAGCAAAAATTTAATGAAAATTACGCGGGTGCAGGATATCGTGGACGATTCGGGTCATGAAAGCGGATCGGGTAGAACTTGCTTAGAACTGTAGGTTGGGCTTCAAGTTTGGTGAGTCAGGGGATGATATTACATTTAATGGAGCGTTTTTTATCAAATTCTATTGGATAGTCTAATGATTAGCTTTTTACTTATTGATGCTGAAGGTCTCAAGTTCAAATCCTTCAAAAAGCAAAATATTTTTACTATTTTTTATTTTTAATGTTTTTTTTGTTATTTTTTACTTATTTTTTTTATTTAATATTTTCATTGTTATTTTTTTTATTTAATTTTTTTATGTTACCATATGTGGAAAAGTGTAATGCTATTTTTTTTTTTTTTTATTTTAATTTTGATTGTTACTATATAAACAAACAATGTATTACTAAATGAACAAAAAGTATACTACCTAAATAAGGGCGTAATATTATTTTCTTTTATTGTAAAATTTTGAGTGTTCTACGTGACAAAAGTGTGTTCTTCATGAAACCAAACCATATAATTCTTTTAATATAATTTTTTGTGTGAGTCTTCATGGTTAAAGTCGTTACTATATAAACAAAATGTGTGATTTTTTTTTTAATGTAATTTTATGTGTTCTTCATGTTAAAAGTGTATTCTAACGTAAATAAATCGTGATACTAATATTTTAAGGGTCAACAACTCTATTAGACATTTCATCAAACACTTTCTTTGCATCTTCTAAAACCTGCAACAAAACTTTGTTGCTGCAATTACGAATATTGACCTTTAACATCAATAAAATAAAAAGTACAACATAAAATGAAAAGGATTATGCATAAAATATACAAACTGCGTGTGTGAAAAATTAAAAGATATGGTATCTATCTCTAAACGATGACAGAGTTTTACCCGTGGGAAGACAAGAGCCTGACTAGTGGTGTCTTGGCGTGGAATTGACCTGTGCAGTGGCAAGGATTTTTGGCTGTGAGAAGACAGAACTTGGATATCTAATGGTGGCACTTAAAATCTGCTACTTAACTTTAGGTTTAGTTTTAACCCATGAGATGAGAATTAGGATATGGAGCGGATATTTGCATAAATTAAATATGTAATATTGCATCTACATTTTTTTTTAAAACCAACATACATTCAAGACTACAAGAGTAAAGACTGGCATTTAACATATATGAGCTCAAGTTTCTTACATATATATACCTGCAACAAGAAAAAAAAATTAATATTAACCGTGTACATATATATTTGATTCCACAAGATCCGAGTACCAAAAATTCTGAAATGCAAATTAGATGCATTATCTAATGACCCTCTTGGTATGATTATAAAATGATAGCGATAATAAAGTATCATTGAAAAAATCAATCACTATAAGATTATTAATTGTAATGCGTTGATATTGTTTGGTTAGAATATTAATAATGTGTATAAATCTTAAAGGGTTTGACTATTTTCATTCTGACGGATAAAAAGCGTCGAAACAATATTATTAATAGAATGATTCTCATCTATTTACATTACTAAACAAGTGGACCTAAAATTTATATTTAAATCTATTTTCCATAAAATATAAAACCATGCGAACACACCATTTGTTCATTTTAAGATAGTTTTTTACACATAGTATATTAAATTAACGATTTTTTATATATGATCGTTAATTATGTTCACATTCATATAATGTGTATATATATATTCATATTAAAAAAAAATTAAAAAAAAAAAGCATGGACATTTTTAATTTAAAACAAAATCAACTGAATTTACGTGGACTTTATAATTGAATATATATATATATATATAGTATAATTTTAGATTAACATATCATATTACATTATTCTTAAAAATATAAATATATTAGACGTGCATCACGCGTGAATTTTTTATCGTGCATTTTGATTTTTTTTTTAGGAAAATATTCTCAATTTGTATGGTTTTATATGTAATCGAATACTGATAAATATCTTCTCAACTATAAGAAGATGGAGGTGGAGATGAAGGTTTTGACTTTGTGAATTTAATATTGACCCATCATTTTATAAATTTAACTTTATTATGATTTATGTGTCTTGATTTATGCAATAATTTTGTTGATTTTGTTGTATTAGTCAATATTCTTTTAAAAAAAAAATACAGTACTTGATATTTATTTTGAACTTTAATTTGTAAAAACCTATTCAAATAATCATTAAATGAGATAATTAATTTAACATATTTGTTTAAAATATTGTAGATAATATTTTTCAAATGATATATATCAACCCAAAAAAAATGTTAGCTAGAATCACCTTATTCTTTTTTGGTGCTAAAGGGAGATATAAATGATCACTATATTTTTTAATACTACCATTTTAGTTTGGACATTCTACAGTAGTAGTGTAATACCATCCAAAAAGCTTTGTTTTCATTAATTCGTGTATAATTTGTTCACCTTGATAAATCGTTGATAATTTAAAATATATGAATCCGACTACATAATTTTGCACACATATTTATTTTACTATATTATATAATTAATATTATTATAAATGCATCGAAAATTATATCTTAGTTTATCTTAAATTTTTAAATAATCTTAAATTTACTTAAATAATATTCATTTCATTAATCAAATAATATTATGACACGAGAAAAATGATTATAAAACTAATAAAATTAAAAAAGATGCACTGTAAAAATGCAATTAGAGAAATAAAATTAATGAAATATAAAAAAAAATGCATTAGCGCACGATATTGAAAAATGACGAGAAATAGAGAGTGCTAATAATAGAACCCTCTATAGCTATTGAAAAAGGAAAAGGGGAGAGAGACTGTGCGGGAGAAAAATGGGTGGAACGGTCTTTTATAGGGACTATTGTGTTTTTTATATAAAGTATAGTCATGGATGATTTTCATATAGTGTTTTTACCAGTTCTTGAAAAATAACAGAACACTTTTCAAAATCACATGAAACTCATCAAAAAATTCTCCCTTATTCACCATATTTCCTATTTTTACAAAAACATGTCACAATTATATGCATATCAAAGTTTGTTGTAAACCTCTCTACCTCTAAAATCTTCACAAGGTACCAATAATTTTTTCAAATACCAATTCAATTAGAATCTAAGAGCAGCAAAAGTACACATAACAAACAGACAAATAAAAATGTAAAAGATCTTATAAGTTATAACACAGATCAAAAGGCAAATAATTTAAATCCACAAAAGCAAGCATTGATTAACCAAAAATCATTCCCAATAATTAGTTGCAATAATCAAGATCTCTTGGCGTTATAAATTTCATGGTACTTCTGGGAAGAGCCCTTACGAGATTAGCTGGTATTTACTGGCGTTGCGCTCCATTTTTCTAAACAGCTTTTCCAAGATCGATCCACAAACATCGGATAATGAACCAGGTAAAGCAAAACATCAAAAGCTCCTCGCCTAGGTGCACCTTCTCTTCTTCTTTCCAATCCAGGAACCCTCTTTCCACTTCACCTTTCCATTGAAATATTTCAGACAGCTCTCCCACTTCACCGACCTGCTCATACAATCGAAGATCAAATCAATATCGTGATGTATGGAAATTGAAAAAATTAAAGGGTCTGTACATGATACAAAGTCTAATTTGTGCTGTTATTACGGTGTTGTGGATCCATTATTCTAAATGTACAAATAGGGAAAATAGGTTTTTAGTCGGTAAGTTGTAGCTTATTTGGTTTAGTCCATCGATTTTCACAAATTGAAAATGTCCGATAACTTTCAATT
This sequence comes from Stenogyne calaminthoides, assembly GCA_037126765.1. NCBI lineage: Eukaryota > Viridiplantae > Streptophyta > Magnoliopsida > Lamiales > Lamiaceae > Stenogyne > Stenogyne calaminthoides. Next base: position 46,607,835 of record JBBCBC010000003.1, read on the forward strand.
TTTAAGCGTTTTTAGCCCCATAACCAGCTGTCGAGGTGAAAAATATGGTTAGCCAATTAGACTATACTGCGTGGATAAATGAGACCTTGTCCGTCGATTGATGTATCACCTCTACCTGCGGTTCTTTGGACCAAAACATCAAACAATTGAAAAGTTTGCCGGACTATTTTCAATGATAACACTTTACGTGCAGCCCAATTGCACAAAAGATGCAATCGGTGCAATTGCATTCAATTTTAATTTGGATAGACAATCTGCACCCTAAACACTAAAATGAACCCTAAATCATGACCTATTTGAAATTTGGGTGAATATGAACCACTTTCGAAATGGGGATTAAATCGGTACGGTAAAAAAAAAAAAAACTGAATTGAAATCAATTGCGAATCAAAATTAGTTGCAAATGGTGCCAGTAATTGTCATTTTCAATTCGTGAAAGTCAACATGATTAAACCAAATAAGAATAATTTACATGACTAAAAAACCTAATCTTCATTGAAGGAATATCACAAATAATACTACAAAAAAGTAGGGAGTGAAAATTACACAGCATCATAAAAACACTAAAAAATGAAAAAAAAAAAATAATAGTGGTGCCACTTGTGGATAAACTATATTAAGTTGATTCTTTGAGATAAAGCTAAAGAGAATTATAAAATAATATACTATCTTTGATGCTGTGTGATGATGCTTCAGAAAACACTCTTGTTTCTTTTCCTTTTTACTGCAATGCCATAATGATATTCAGGAAGTTCTCTTATGCCAATTTAAATTGATCCCAATTCGTTAAACACATTTCTATTTTTACTGATTTTTTTGTAAATAATATTCTGGGGAACATAATAATAACAAGTTAGAACCTGTTCAAATAAAGGGGGGCATAACAGTTATGGATGTTCTTATTTCTTATTTTATTTTTTCAATTTGCTACTTATTCAAACTTCTTCCAATTTTTTTCTCAAGAAGCAATAACAATAATTTTCATCGCACAGTTTCTGCTCTGTAACCCCATCCAAAAATTAAAATGTAAACCAACCATCCACACAAGAATAGACAAATTTCTTGCAGAAAGTGTTGGGAAATGAATCAACTGAAAATAGAGATTTATTATGTGTGCATTGCAAAAACAGAGAAAAAAGAAAACAGAGAGACTACATTATTTTTAGAGCGGATCAAAACTCAAAACAGGATGATAATCGCTTAACCTAATTGGCTAACCAAAGAAAAACAAGAAATATGTTAATTTCAAAACTAAACAGGCCGATGGTCAAATTAACATTCCAGAGAGACAAAAAATTTCTAGGTTTGATTGAAAAGGGCCAAATCAAAAGCCCTAATAAAAAACAAAGAGTCAAAAGCTCTAATAAAAACAGAGTGGTAGCAAAAGCAATAAAATAGAAAAAGAATTAAAATGAGTAAAGTGATTGAAAAAAAAAAAAAATTACCATTGCTAAAGTAGATTTCTGGGGCTGTGAAACTGATCCCAGTCTCTTTCTTTAATTGAAAGTGGCCATTTTTCCTTCAAATCCTCCAGGGTCATGCCTTCTGTCTCCACTTTTATTTCTGAAGAAACTTCATTCGCCATTTCTCTCTCTCTCAGAATGAAAAAGCAATTGTGGTTTCTGCAGATTCTTAAAAGTGATGAAAATGGTTTTGTGGGTGGTGGCAAGCTATTTAAAAGAGACTTTCCCGTTGTCAGGGGATTACCAAAATCGACTGAGATTTTTGAATAAGTAGGCAGACGAATTTGATTTTGACTAAAACTTGAGTGAGAGTTGACTATAAACTTTATATTTTTAATATTGTTGAAAAAATATTATTATTATTATTATTAATGCGAAATAATTTTTCAACATTATGTATAAAAATTATTCTTATTTAAAAATAATATTATTTTTAAAAATGTCTAGCCTTTATCGTAATTATAATAAAGTTTATGTGTATCGTCGTTCGTAAAAGTGTTAATCAAACACTCATGCTTGGTTGATAAGATTTAGCGATGGGATCGATAAGAATAGAAAAAAGATAAGTAATCTTTTTTTCTGGGACCAGAAAAAATTAAGTGATATTGATTATTATGTTGTGAAAATAAAAGTGTGTCTTATTGAAAAAATATGAAAAAGGGTGTATCTATATCTATATAATAGTAGAAATCGGCCCCCAAATTTAGCATCGTTTATTTCCTAAAAAATTATTGTCAGAGTGAGATTTTTTTTTTTTTTTTAAATAATAATGAATTGAGGAAAAAAATATTTGAATAAAATAAAAATCTTTGGAATAAATATTAGTACCAAATAACAATAAAAAAAAAAAATTAATCTTTGGGAAAAAAAATAAAAAATCTTTTTGTCAAATTGGAAAACAAATCTTAAAAAAAATTATATAAAAAACTTATGAATATTAACAAACATATCTATCTATATATATAAATAGTCGAAACCAGCACCGGAAATTTAGAAATCAATTACAGTTTTCTAAATAAAATTATTGTCAAATTGAGAAATAAATCTTTAAAATAAAATATTTAATAAATAATAATAAATTGGGAGAAAAATATTTGGGACATGTATATAGTATATTATTGGAAAAAATCATTTGGAATAGTTAAATTGGGCTTGAATATTTGGAATATGGGAAAATCTTTTGAATAAATATGTATGGAATAAATATTAATAAATTATACGGATTTGAAAAAAACTTTTTTTGGAAAAAATTATGCTTAGAATATCTTTTGAAAAAATAATAATTGATTGGGTAATTTTTTTGAAAATATATAGTTTAGTAGTATATTATTAGGAAAATCTTTAGAATAATTATTATTAATAAAGAATAATTGATTGAGTAAAACTCTTTGGAATATATAGTATATTTTCATAGAATTGTCGGGAAAAATCTTTGGAATAGTGAAATTGGAAGCGAATATTTAGAATATGGGAAAAATCTTTAAAATAAATATGTATGAAATTAATATTAATAAATTATAACAATTGTGAAAAAATATGCGAGAATATCTTTAGAAAAAAAATGTTATATATTTTCTACTTAAACTCTAATGTTAAATTATTGAAACAACAACATTTTGGTGTTATTAAAAGAATACGAAAGAAAAATATGTCTCTAATTTTGACAATGATATAGCAAGTTCAAATTCAAGAAAATAAATATAATCAAATTTAAGATTGAGAAAATTAGTTGAATATGAATTTATTTCTTTTTATCACTATTTCCCAACAAACCTAAAATTTTTTATATGAATATTTCAACAACAAATATTTTCCTGCTTTTTATAGTAACTTTAGGAATTTGATGGGAGATTGAAAATTTCTCCATAAAAAAATATCATCTCTTCAAAAAAAAAAAAATATTTTAAGCAAAATAAAAGCTAACATATAAAGGCGGTCTGCCGTCGAGAGAAGATGCTGTTAAACGTAAATCTCGCATTAATCTACCGTAAAATGTTAAGCATTAATGTAATTTATGTAAAATGCTATTGCGTAAAAAGACGATCTTATGCAGTGTCATCTTAAACAAATACTTATAAAAAATTTAATATAAATTAATTATTACAATCATAAATAAATCCGCTGGGTTCCAATTAATTAGTAGTGCATATAGTAATAGGATTTTGGTGAATTGTGAAATATAATCAATCACATTCTTAGAAAAATATGCATTTAAAATTTGAAAGTAAAAATATCGTGTTTTGTAACTTAAAAACATAGCTTGAGGATTGTGAACTTGTATGTTTGTTTGGGATTAAAAATTGGATTTGATATTTTTCAAAACTACATACGGATTTATTTTTGGGTTTCTAGAATTTAGTTAAAAAACTCAATACATGCACCCCTAAAAAAGCCCATCATGTAACCTTATAACTACCATTTTTTCCTACAACCACACCATATTCTTTTCAATGATTTTTTTTTCAAAAGGAATTCTTTTCAATGATTTATTTAATATTTTATTAAAAGTGTTCTTTTTTTAGATTTTTTTTGCGATCAGAACCCAACTTCAGATTCAGCGATTGATGGTTTATGGTTTCTTTTATGGTTTATACGTAGTAGGCTTTCGAGCTCACACGTAGTTATTGATGAGAGTAAGTTTTATATCTAATGAATTCGTGGAAGTTGGAATACATTTAAATTAATTGGTTTTGCAATTGCCGTTTACGTTAAATTTGAATTTAGTTCCATTTTACTGTTGTTTAAGATGTTTTGTTAAAGAAAAGCAAATTCTGATGAGGTCTTATTTTCTTAAGTTATGCTTAATATATCAAGTGCATCATATATATGTATGTGAATTATTTTTAATAATTATTAATTTATAGTTTCGTTGGGGCCAATATATATCATTGGGATCTCAAAAAAATTATTATCTTATAATTTTATTGATTGGTCCCAAATTAGTCTGGTCCCAACTTGCCTTGGACAAATTATTAGTTTTAATGCGTTATTAATTTATCGAAAGATTAATTTAACTTATGGATTCTTGTATAGTTTTTTTTTTTTATTCTCATTCTTATTTTATTTATCACTTTTCCACACATTTTTAACTATTACTCAATCTTTTAATTATTACAATTAAATACGTTGTTCGATTTCCATTTTTTTGTTGTTTAAAGATGTTTTTTTAATTAAAAAAAATATTTGAAAACAATATAAATATATGTGTAATGCGACTTTTTTTTATCAACAAAAAAAGACTTCAATAAGAAAAGATTGAAGTATAAGATTACTCGCGACCTCATTATAAGAAAAAAAAACTCCTACAATTGACCTCAATAACATTTTGCAAGTTGTTTGACTCTGGATTATTTCATAATTTAAATAGATAAACCCTTTGCATTAGAACTCTTACGCCGTGAGATAAAGACTATGTTCTTTCTTTTATCTCTTGAAATTTTGTTGACATCCGTAGAAGATGTCCTAAAAAAATCAGCTCGTTTCTACACTTTTAAATAAATCAAAACCGTACCAAATTCAAATAATAATAAAACAACGATATTTAATTATCATAAATTAGTTTAAAATTATAATTATTTTGGAATGGGACCGAGAGGAAAATAGTATTAAATGATATAATATAATAAATAATATTACACACTTTTACATATTAAGTTTTGACATAAAAATTAAATTATAGCTTTAATTATAAATCTAGAAAATATATATATTTAAATATTACTAATAATACTTTTACAATACTAATTATATTATTACAATAGTATTATTAACAATATATAAATATGAATATTTCATATTATATAATGTTAATAATAGTAAAATATAGTGTGAATAAATTTCTTGGTAAAAGCGTGTTATATTCTTTAAAATTTATTATTGATACAAAAAATAACAAAGTGTTGTATTTCTTACTATAAAAAGTATTAACAATAAAAGTAAAGGATGTAACTTATATTATAGCAAAATTGTCGTAGTGAGTATGTGAAACATATTTATATTCCAAAGTGTATATACGTAAAAAAAAACGGGTTTAACATTTCCAGAATATTATTTTAATAATTTTTAATAATATTAATAATATAAATATAACATTATACTTCCCCAGTCCCATTATAATTTGTACAATTTTTTTATTCGAACATCTCAAAATAACTTGCGTACTCAAAAAATAGAAAATCTCATAATATTCATAATTTTAAATAAAATAGCGTTACTTTTTATCACACAATATCACAAGTCAATATTTACTTCATACATAAAATTTTACAAAATGATTCTTTAAAATCTAATCATTACTTACTTTTTTATATTTTGCCCAAGGTGCGTCCAGCAAAGGGAAGGTTTTGGGGCAAAAGAGAGTAATTGAGAGTGAATAATTTTAAGAGAATAAATAGCGTCGAGAATTAAAAAAAATGATGTATGTATGAACGAATAAAATTGAGAAGATAAAAACTAATATGAGAAGGTGTTACAGATTTTATAACTAAACACAAATCATAATTATTTTCTCAAAAAGTCGTTAAACATCAATGCCCGCTTTAAAAAAAGCATTAATATCTAATTTAATACCCGCACAATAGAGATTTACGCGAAAGTTGTGCTCAAATTGAGAATTGAAATGTTAAAAGATTTAAAAATCTGTGAGAGTTACTAAAAAAATATGGGCCAATTTGAGGTTTGATTTTGTAGAAATGAAATCTAAAGAAGACATGCAGTTGTGCATCATCCAAGTGGCGCCAATTTCACTCAATTCTGTTGATTTGTTTTTTTTTTTGGACCAATTTTCACACCCTAGTCAACCATGGCGATTTGTACCTCTTCAACAATGCCCCGTCGAACCTCGTTTTCCCATTTCCATGGCCTCTGGATTATCCACAACAATTCGCGGAACGTATCGTATTTATAAAGGGATTCATGATCCTCGTCCAGATACTGGGCCCAGTCTTCCAAATCGTAATCACCTCGTTCTGTATTTGGTTTCATTGGTTTGATAATTTCTCAGTTGGTGATACGGGAATCCTGTGAAAATGCCCACCAAATGAGGTTAAAACTAAGGTAATAGTAGTTTCCCCTTTTTTTCCGATTATGATGGAGTAGCAATGATAGAAGCTATACTCATTTCCTGGAATATTATTTACTTGCTTGATGCTTACTGATCTGGGGATTAAATTGTGCATTCTGTTTATAATTGGTCTAATTAATTTGTGGATTTCGGTTGCTGTTGTTTTGCTTTTAAACAGGATTCAGGAGCCCCAATATGTTGTGTTTTTTGTGCTTAGGGAGAATTATCTTCTTATATTTTCAATTCTCAAGAGAGTGGTTATATAGGATTCTCATCTTCTTCACCTGTTATATGGCCCTACTTGGGTAAAAGTGTTCTTGCAACTCCTAATGTTCGTGTATCCATTGTTGTTTTGCTTTAAGCAGGATTTAAAAGGCCAATAATTGTGTTTTTTGTGCTTATGGGAGAAATTTCTCTCTTCCCAGAAATTTCAATTCTCAAGAAAAGTGGTTATATAGGAATTATGATTCTCATCTTCTTAACCTGTTTTATGACCTACTACATTAGATGAAAGTGTTCTTAGTCACTCATAATGTTCATTTGTATCCATTGTTGTTTTTATAGTACGTGAAGTAAGGCTATTCCCGTTCGTTGCACCAGTATGCTGGAACCAGTGGGCCTGCACTGGTTTTGATCCTGCAGGTTGAACAAAACAGGTCTCACGTTGCTTCAATTTAAGCTTCTCCTCAACTATATAATATAGAGTATTTATCAAATAATAGCAATTTATACTTGCATATTTTATGTATATGCTTTGTCATTTGTATTTTGGTACCATTTGCTCAAAGACAATGTAAGGACTCAAAAAGCATGATAATGGCAAGACTGCTAAAAGTGAGATTGAAGTTGAAGTTTTTTTATCTCATGTTAGAAGTTCAAAGAATATAGCAGTTTGAAGTTTTTAAAAAATAAAAATTAAAAGGTACATACAAAATGCAGTTGCACCATACAACTCCGAAGTGCATTTTAAGCAGTATTAGTTGTATCGATAAAAG